>QUSF01000009.1:30434953-30492710 GCA_003676055.1 Chloebia gouldiae | reverse complement strand
TTTATTTTATTTATTTTTTGATGCTGTAACTGTACAGATGTTGCTAACACTAAGAAAAAAAAATAGGGCTGTCCCTTCTTACCATAAATTTAAGTAAGTTTTTGGACACTGCTGCTGTTTTTAATACTGATTTCTGGGTCTAATTTATGATCAAATCAAATAGGAACCATTGAAAGAACTGATAAACATACTGAAATAATAGATCCCTGTATAAAAGATGTGTAGGTGGAGACTGACACTTGAGTAATAAAGGAAAAGGAAATGAGTCTCAACCTCCAGGTAAGAGAGAAAACCCAAAAGACTCTGAAGCAGATGAAATCCTGGTAGCTTGAACTGGGCAAGCAGTTACCACAGGGATGGAGTTCACCTCTCTGGCTATAGCTACTGGCTGCACAGAGGGCTATACTTCACCTGGTGTATAGCCAGTACAAGATCACTTGCAGGGTGCCCACCATCATGTCTTTTGATGTGAGGTGAAATGAGCCCCTTTCAAATGATGATCAGCTAATGGTACTGTACAAATACAGAGCATCTTCTCTACCAAGAGATGGAGTCCCTTAAATGCAGCTGCAGCCAAAATGCTTCTCCTCGACTGCCATTTACTGCTGCACTTCCTTGTGCATCATTCACCAAGTTTGCAAACTGCTAACACTATCACATGGTATTAACCTGACTGTGCAGAAGCTGTGGGGGCTTTATGATGCTAGATCAATACAATTTTTTTTGCCTATTTAAAAAAGCGTGTTAAAGTTATTGTTTCTTCCCCATTGCCTTAGCCCCAAATCCACATTTTCATCAAACCCCACTCACTAGTCTATTTGAACACGTGCTAACACTAGATAGCAATACACTGAAGCAAGAGACATTAATTTTTTTTAATTAATTTTTTTGCTATTTGAAATGTCCAGATAGCATCAGAAATAGGTGTAACAAATCTCACGTTGTAGAGGAAAACAGGAGAAACAAACCAAGCCAAAGTCAACAGATGCAGATGGCTGGACCTGAGGGAAAAACCTCCTTCCTTATCTACTTTTGGTGATGGATGTTGCTTTGAGGATGTCTGACAAACAAAGCAATTAAACACATAGAGCTGGTGTAAATATGCATAACTGCTTTCAAACATTTCCAAGCAATGTATGCGTCTGTGTGATCTCAGCATGGGCAGCCTTGCCAGAGAGTAAAGAAGAACTGAAGGCAATCAAAAAGGGGTTTAAAAGAGAGGCAAGGCAGTCAGTTCCTATACACATTAAAAAATTGGAAGAATGAAGTGGATAGGAAACAGCAATTTTGGGGGAAATGCCTCATGAAACTGTGGGTCCAAAAGAAGGGCATTCTTGCAGAAGTGTGAGAGGGAGTAGGAAGAGAAAGTTTCTTAATGTGAAGAGATGGGGGTGGAGATGAAAGGATTGAGGGAGCACAGGGGATTTAGCAGTAGCAATTACAAACAAGGATGGGAGGGAGATAATAAGGGAGATGTCAGAACTGGTGATAGACACTCTGGATTATGAATGGAAAAATAAATCAAAATAATCAAAAAGCTAGTTAGGTCACTGGGGCAGTGGCAGACAACATTTTTCAGAGTATTTTGAAGTGGCAGAGTTAGCAGGCTCATTTCCAGAGGCTTCCTCTGTAGAAAATGCAAAGAGACAGGCTCCTCCAGGGAACATATCAAAGCAACAGTTTCTAAAGAGCCTGTCTCTCTCCTTCAGTAGGGAGCCAAGCTGCATAACCAAAGTACCTACATGGTACCCCTAAATCAAACACATATCAAAATAACATCAACTAGAACATGTGATCTGAGATAGTTTGAATAGCAGGTAGTGAAAAAAAAAGAGGGAAACAAGAGAAACAAAATACACAAGTTCAGAAAAAATTACTCAGAAAAAAAATCAATTTTTTATTCATCATTCTGGTGAACATTTGACAGCCCTTTCTAATACATTAACTGCAAGTAAGCAAACTAGTTGAATTGTAATTCTGTTGATGCAGAATTGAACACCTTAAATAAACAAAACATCCCAAAACCATGGGAATAAAGTTCAAACATGTAACTTATTTATCCCTTTGAGTTAAAGAAGTAAAATCTGTACCACAATTTTATTCCCATAGTAATTGTTCTCGTGAGCAAGTATTTATGTACGCTATATCTCACTGCATGGACAGTCCATAAATAAATTTTGAAATTTGTTCCTTTAGATGAAAGAGGAAAATTCTCCAGCAAATGCATTATAGACTCCTAATCATTCAGATTTAAATGTTCGGTAGTCAAGGTTAACTTAAGTACTTCCTTCAATCCTGGAGCACCACTATTGATTTTAAAAGGTGTGTTGGTGTTAGTGAGTTACACAATATGAAGTTCCCTTCACAAGACCATTAATTACTCAACATTTATATTATTTTTCATGCAAACTACATTCATTTGAATTTCAGTGGAATGTGAACATAGAAAAAACAAACAACTAAGAAGTTGTCATTCAAAATGTCAACACAAACCATGACTTTTATGACCCTTTGGCTCTTTTCTCCATGTTGATCTTTTCTTTGCAAGTCACTTTCTGTCCTTGTGTCCCAGACATGCTAAGCGTGAGAGGACAAACACTTCAAGCAAAAGTTGTTACACTGAAAGATTTCCTAATGATTAGGATCTGAAGCAAAGACCTTTCCCAATTCTACACCTCTTCAAATATAGGACTTGGATAGGATAAGAATTGGAAATACTACAGACATTGAATTAGGGAACCATGCTTCTTGAAATATTTAACTTGTTATGTTTATGGTGTTTTTTTAAGACATAAGACACTTGTAAATATCATTGTATCCTTGTTACTGCCCTCAAACAGAACACTGTCTGTGCAAGAGGCACTTCTATAAAATCACTGCTGGAAAAAAGTTTCTAAAAGGATGCTTGGAAATGTACCCTTGTGATATTATTGGAAATAAAAATGTAATAATTATGGGTCATCTCTGTAAAATAAAAATCCCTATGCGTAAAATACATGTACCACGTGACTATTTCTAAGAAACTCATCCAAATTTCACAAGGAATATTGATGATGATGATGATGCTCCTCTGAATATCTTTTCAGGGTAATTCTGTCATGTCCAAACACTATTAACAGAAAAAGGGCTGACAAAAAAAAAAGTAACTAAAAAGAAAGCTAAGAAAATCACTAAACAGGACTATTAAGACATCTGCCCTGGTTTTGGCTGGGATAGTTAATTCTATTTTAGTAGCTGGTACAGTACTGCATTTTCAATGTAGTGTAAAATAAGTGTTGATAACACACTGATGTTTTTATTGTTGCTAAGTTGTGCTTACCCTAAGCCTAGAAAGTTTCCCATACTCTTCCAGTGAGCAGGTGCACAAGAAACTGGGAGGGAGCATGGCCAGGACAGCTGATCTGAACTAGCCAAAGGTATATTCCATATCACAGAACATCATTCCCAGTATTATAAATTGAGAGGAGTTGGCCAGGAGATGCTAGTTGCTGCTCTGATGTGGGCTGGGTATCAGTCAATGGGTGGTGAGAAATGGTATTGTGCATTGCTTGTTTCTTTTGGGTTCCTGCCACTCCCTTTAATTAAAATTATTAATATTGTAATTATTATAGGTATTATTACTAGATTTAATTTTGTTTCACTTATTAAACTGCTCTTATCTCAATCTACGAGTTTTACTTTTTTTTTTTTCCATTTCCCTTCTTCACTGCAAGGTGGGGGACAGGCGGTGATTGAGCGGCTGCGTGGTGCTCAGCTGCTGGCTGGGATTAAACCACAACAGGAGCATTAAACCAGGAGAAGCAAAGCCAGTGATGATGGTAGTAAGGCAACTAGCTATACTAGCCCAGCAATTCAAAACAGCAGTGTGTGGAAGAGCACAGCAAGTAGAGGAGATTAGGGAGCATTCAAACGCCCTAACTGATGTTCAGAAATATGAAACACCATCAGCAGTGAGCTTCCTTTACACCAAAATGCAACAGGCTTCTCAAAGTGACAAGTGATGCTGTATAGGAAGCAGTTGCTGCAATTAAAATCTTCCAAAAGTAAAAGAAGTGCATTTTTACTTGAAGTACTGCATTGTGAGAAAAATCAGACAGTCTAATTAGGAGTAAATTATTAATTTTGATATGTTATTCCTAACAATAAGTGTGACATAAAGGAAATTTAACTGGTAGCTCCATGAACAGAGGAGTAGATGGAATCTATGTCCTCATATCACTGTGTCTTAGTGTTGGTTGGCTTGTGAACTCAAGAAGATGAGAAGCTTTGCCTGCAGTTTTGTGTTTTTAAGGTCTTTCTCTCAAATGGTTTCACCATTCCCCTAACAGAGGTTCAGCTCCTGCAGAAGTGTTTCTTTCAATGGGAACATTTATGGGATCCTGCATTTTTTCCCATCTACTTCAATGCAACTGGTAGCTCCTTAATCTCTCTGAGTACCCAGTCTCTCTAGATTTGGTGATGGCGTACTGTGGTCATTGCATGAAATGCAAACACCTTCCACATGCATACCTGTATATATATATATATATATTTACAGGGCTTGATCCCAAGTCCCTGATTTCCTAACAAATCATCCAGTTTTTGCAGATTTTGTTTTGAAATTATTTTGTTTGTTTGTTTTTACCAACAGCCAGCTATTTTCTGTCAAGGTTCTGATCCCTGTGTAAGCAGCAGAGAACAATGGTCAGTCCTGGCATACACAGGAATAAAATTGACCATGAACTGTTCTTGAGCTGCAAACTCAGCTCAGCTGGTGTAGGTACAGCTGAACCTCACACAGTATGAAACGAAGCAAAGAATTACTGGAAGTTAGAGAGCTCCCAGGCTGCCCAAGCAAAATGTAAAGGGTCTCCCATCACCACTGAACAATGGTCACCAGGCCTCTAGTGCTCTCCTCCCTCACTTACAGTTGTTTTTTGCCCATGCCCACATTTGCCTACAAGCAGGATAATCCCTCAAAATCTATTATCACAACTTAGTTCAGAAAGATGGGCAGTATCTCTTCAAGTTCAGGGCTCAATATATTTGTCTTTTCCACAGGAGAAAATACATCTGACTGATCGCTCAATGCAGTGGCCCATCCATGTGAAAAATAACAGGAAGGGAATGTCCTTCCCTACAGACTTCCAGTAGTACCAGTAGAGCTGTCCCATAGTGGAACGGAGCCCAATACTATCACTGGAAGGAACCATTCGGAACCTATAGGCAGTCTGGGTTTGTTTGGTCAGATCCATGGCCTTTTTCATTTGAGGGTGCTGGAGAGATGTGAATCTTACCCCCTATTAAACACGGAATCTCACTGATGTCTCAGTAGATCTTACAAAAACAGAGTCACAGTGATGGTGCGATGAGACACCACATAAGGCCCAGTGGAGATGGGGCAAAAGCATTACAAGAAGAAAATGAAGGACACTCTCTGAGTTTGGAAGCAATTTACATATCTATTGTAGCAATGAGAAAAAGCAAATACTTGCAGTTCTGTCTCTGTTACATAGTGCAAACCAATAGAGCTAATTTGGTTTCCTGTGTGAAAAATCCCGAAAAACATTTAGTCCTCTTCTCCAGGTTCACTTGCTATGATTTAGGGCATGTCCATCATATACATTTGCTGCTTGTTCCAAAAATGGAAACATCCACATTGGAGGAGCCAGCCTTTCTTGCCATACTGATCATGATGACATTTGAAAGACAATTTGCTTAATACTACTGGTAAAAGAAACAAGGATGCCAGGTGAAACCTGAGTGATGTACATTTCCTCATAGCTGCTTGTGTTTCACTTAAGAAACATGATTTGTTTTCCAGTACATGTTATCACTTGCTGTGTTTACATTATGTCAAAAATTATAAAGAAGCCAAATCAAAATTGTATTAATCCAGTGTAATTAATACTTTAAATGCATGTTATTATTTGAATGGTTTGAGCAACATAATTTCATGAAGGAGTGCAAAGGACACTGACCATGAAGCTCTGAGCAGCACAAGCCGTGGGTCTGGGCCAGAGCCCATTTATATCCTTCCTAAAAAAAAGGGGTCATGTTTTTTGACAACAAATACTTTTTTTTTTTTTTTGACAACACCAGCTCATTGCACTGAGTGGGGATGTGCTGGTTTTGATTGAATCTTTGCTTGGAAGGTTTATCATCTTTCACTTTGTCAGAAGTTGATTTAGGGCAACCAGTTCCGATAATCAATAAATCGGTAGCCTAACTGGTCGGTGTAGAGCATAATTTTCTTTGTCAGTCTTCCTCAGCAGGATGTCTAGAAGCTCTTACTCATTGTATAGGTAATTAGAGAGTAATTGGGCTACAGAGACTGATGCCCTAAACTGCTGTGGTGAAATTAGGACATGCCACTTGCTCACCATGGCCAGTTTCTGTCTCTTCAAGGACATTCAGACTCCCAGATAGGCATCTAGACACCAGACCAAAACAGACATGATTTCACAGCTCAACTTAATAATCCTGCCAGACCAGACTTCCACCTGCTCCCCCTCCTTCCAACAGGCACTCAGAAATAACTCCAAAAGGCCTGCAATTCCAGACCTTCCAAGCAGAGAGAAGTGTTCCATCCTCTGTGCTTGGCTGTCAGCTATCTGGTCATTTTCATTTCAGTCTAAGATACAGAAGGCTGCTGAAAACCATGTCTCAAAAAGGTCAGATGCAGGCAGCTCAGAGTACCTTGAGCTGAACCCAGAGCACTCGCAGCAAAGATTTCTTCCAGCTTATCCAGCTGTGGATAAGAGCCAGAAGAGGCTGGGCAGGAAAGAAAATTAATCTACCTTCCATGAAGGAAAACGGGATAATTTTTAATCCTCAAGGTGGTCCTGACTTTTACTAGTTAATTACTTCCAGCATAGCACTTTGCCAATGTACAGCTCAAAATGGAAAGCTACTGTGCAAAGCTTCTAAACTCTGCCACAAGGTGTGCTGTGTGTGGCTGCACTGCTGTCAAGCACATCTGAGTCAGCTTTGGCATCCTTTCATCTTCATTCCCCATCTAGTGCTTCTAATATATGGCAAAGTGGCCAAACACGGTATTTGCTGTTAGCCCTGTGTCTACTGCTGGGTATAGAAATAGGTACATCTCCACCACTTGACATGCATGACCTTAAAATCACATTGATGTTTTTGATGTATTCCCCTCTGGGTAAGGTGTGTGAAGCTCCATTTGTGATATTCCTGTGCACTTTGACTCCTGAACTTGAAGACGGTTAGCAAAACTTCTGTGAGCACAGTGCAGGTAACAGGGTTTCCCTGTTGCACAACTGCAGTGTTCAGCAACTCGTCTTGGTAAATCTGATTCAGTTAGTTTCCTTCCAGATTGCACAACTCATGGAAATGTATATATTAAACGATATTTTCACCTCAGCCCATTGGGGAAATGGTGGAACATGCTAATAGCGAGGGCAGGTTGCCCATCCTGGCGAATCTCGTGTGGAATGTCTTCCCTCCAGAAGCTCTGGACCGCGACCCAGGTTTGCGGTGTACCAGCGTTCAGGCGGGGCTGTGCCGTGGCGCAGTCCCGCAGCCCGGAGGCGCGGGGCGGGCTGCCCCGGCCCGGGATCGCCACCCCTTCCCTCTCCGCGGGGGCGCAGAGCGCCGCGGGGAGGAGCGGGCACCGGGGCCGTATAAGGCCCGCCCGCCGTCCCGGCTGCGGCACTCGCACGGCGGCTCCGGCGCAGCCCGCTCCGCCCCCGGGACGCGCGGCGGGGACCTGCGCGGGCCGCTCCGCAGCGCACCTGCCCGGCGGCGGGCACCGCGCCGCATCTGTCCCAGCCGCCGACACCGCGTCGCACCTTTCTGCTTCTGTCCCGCTGGTGTCACCGCACCGCACCTGCCCCAGCTCCGGCGGGGGGCACCTCCCCGGGGCTCGTTCCCATCTGCTTCCTCCTGCTTATGCCATTCCGTGACAGCGGAGGCATCAGCAGCCTCTCTGATTTTGGGGAAGATCCTTGGTTCCAAGAGTGAGTTCCTCGGGTAGAATGGGGCGCTTCACCGTGTGGGACTATGTGGTCTTTGCGGCTATGCTGCTCATCTCAGCCATCATTGGCATCTACTACTCCTTCGTGGGAGGTGGGCAGAAGACATCCAAGGACTTCCTCATGGCAGGCCGCAGCATGAATGCCCTCCCGGTTGCACTCTCCCTCACCGCCAGCTTCATGTCAGCCGTCACCGTGCTGGGCACCCCTGCTGAGATCTATCGCTATGGTGCCATCTTCTGCATCTTTGCCATCACCTATGGCCTGGTGGTGCTGTGCAGTGCTGAGATCTTCCTGCCTGTCTTCTACAAGCTGGGCATTACCAGCACCTATGAGGTAAAGTAGAGTGGAAAGAATCCCTCCCATCTTTTAGGGAGCTGGGAGGGCTTCTTATGCCTATCTTCTATGTGTCTGCCCTCCACCTTCTCTTCCCCCAAATTCCCTGCACTCTGGGCTGTTCTATGTCACCACACTCCTGAGAGCAGGCTCTCTCTGTCCCCAAGTCTGCTCACACTGTCTGCAGGCAGGCGATGCTCAACCCTGCCTCCTTAGCTCAGGAGAGATACCAGATTTATTTCCTCATGCCAGATACTCAGTTCAGTACGTGGAATAATCCTAATGCACCTTGGATGGTGACATGTCATTAATCATTTGTAATTAATCTAGCCAAACCAGAGCACAAAAGCATCTACTATAGGAACCAGAGTTATCACATCACATCATACTCCTTCCAGATTGGTTTCTAAGCTTAGTTGCAACCACAAAAGTCACTCTTTGGCAGAGTATGTATTTGTGCTGTTCCTAGAGATTTTGAAGAGACCCCTTGTCGCCTGAGGCTGTTAACACTACTGAATGTCTTCTCCCCCATGATTATACAAGGAGGTCAACAAATACTCTGTGTTTGTGAAGGTTTTCGTACTTCCACCAAAATAAGGCTGAGCTGGTTTTCAGCACAGCATGTAAGTTAAAGCTATAATCATCAGCACAGACATAGCTGGGGTAGTGGGATAATCACAGGTCGAGTCTGACAATTTTGGGATGGGGAAGCATCTGGTCAGCACTTTCTTCTGATTCAAAATGTCCATGCAGCCTGTTTATCTTCCTGCATGGAGATAGTTCCTAGCTGCACATTTGGAAGCAAACTGCTCATTTTGCAGAGGACCTTGGGAAAGGAGCATCAGTGCAGGTGAAAGTCCTTGACTGGCTACTTTGGTCTTTAGCATTTTATTACACAGTGCATTGCAGCACTGGAGGCTGAAAACAAGATTTCTGTTAGTGAATTTAGATAAGAATTCACCAACAGAAATCTCTGGTGTCTTCCAGTGTATTTTAATCTACTAATCTTTGGACTATCATGATGATACTTAAATAGGGTTCTTTTAAATAGAGGCTTATGATTATAACTGGAAACTCACTGATTATCTTGATGTTCAATCAGTAATGCACCTATAAAAGACACATCTTCTATTTCTGGGCAGAGTTCAGATTTTTAACAACCTTTTCTGTCTGTTCAGGGGTTCAAGACTACTTCCTTGTATGGACATGCTCACAGATCACATTTTAAATGCTCAGTTCGTGAGTGAGCCCTTTGAGACGCTTCAGGGTTTATCTGTGTTGATTGACCAGATTCATCAGGCAAATGAGATTTCTTTTGTACAACCACTCACCAAGAGGGTTTTTAGGACGGACGGTGGTAAGAAATCTGCTGTACAACATGACAGAATAATTTAGAGCTTGTGCTGTTCCAAGCTTGATAGAAAAGTGAGGATTCCTGTTTCACAAAAGGCTAAATATGGCAGTCTGCCTTGGACAGTGCAGAAGATGAGGTTAATATGGGGAGAAGCTGCTGACCACTGAAAATCTTTTTCCCTCTCTTGCAGCGGTTCAGATGGGCACACATAATGCTAGAGTTTCCACACTGACTAAGATGTAGGAATAATAACAATATTTTCTTTTTCTCTCTGATATCACAAAACTAGTGGGTTCTATTTTTGGCTGCTATGTCATTGTCAACTCTGAAGTTTTCCTGTGCAGTCAAGAGCTGGACTTGATAATTCTTGTGTATCTTTGTTCCTTTCAACTCAGCATATTTAGAGATTCTGTGATAATATGTTCTAGTCTTTTCTGTAGACACCATTGAATAGTGACTAGCTTATGTCTGCTTCCCTTGTTTGTGTGTTACTACCCACTGGTGAGGTCTGTAAAGAAAACCAAGTTGAAAAAGATATCAAACAAGGGAACTCCAGGAGTTTTGGCCATAGACGAAAATGTAAAAACTACACTCTGCTCTTTCTGTATTGCTTATCACTTCATTCTAGTCCCATCAATTTCAATATAAGCATTTGTTTTTTCTTCTTTTTTGCAGTATTTAGAACTCCGATTTAATAAATATCTGCGCCTCTGTGGAACAGTCCTTTTCATAGTACAAACGGCAAGTAAACTTCAAAGCTATTCTGTGGTCCTTGGGGCTACCAGAATTATTTGGTTGGGTGTAACTGGCTGTTTTCTCTGAGCAGCTGATGAGGTTACACAGTGCCTGGGTGGCTGGGAGCAGGAGAAACACAGTTCTTTCTGCTGCACAGCAATGAGGTGGGGAGCAGGTACTGGGCTACCTGCCTCCTGGGTCTCTGTGGGCACTGCTGAATACCCAGAGCAGTCACTTGACATCAGCACCATGCCTTCAGGATATCAGTGTGAAGAGCAGCCATTCACTTCTGGAGAAACCCACAATGAGTTCAAAATGCAAACATGCACCAATTATCTACAGCGGCAGTTTTCATCCTCTGCTCTGTGTATTCTTGGAGTCTGACTAATTCTCATGGGTCAATGAGAGGTGACAAAAAAGGCTGTCAGGAGCTGTCGTTTACTTACTGCACAAGGGTTTGCACCACCACTGAAAAAACCTTAGGTGTCTGCAAACTGAGAATTAGAAGATTACTGCCATGGGGAATGTTAGGCTAAAGCAATCTCTTAAATTATTGTTGGTACAGTTTTCTGTATCTGGCCCTTTCGAAGAGTCAGTAGGTGACCACACCTTCTAAATGTCAGTGAGCATATGTCAAAAGCACCAGAACAAAAATGTGTGCTTTTCACAGTTTTGAAGTGGCCTTTTGGGTAATTCAAAGAAAGAATGACTATGCAATCAGAAAGCTTTTTAAGGTACATGCTTGTTTTTGTCCATTTTTGTATTTTTTAAGGCACATCAGAAGTCACAGAGCAGTCACACTTGCACCAGTAAGATAGTTCCCAATGCACTGCTCATTACTGATTTGAGCAGTGCTGCTTAGCTGGTTTTTACACAAGCTCATGGAAAACGTAGAGTGCTGGCATGTGTGAAATCTGACACTGTTTCACCAGCACTATGAAGACATCACAGTTGCGTAAGTTGGAAGAGCTAAGCATAATCTTTGCCTCAAAGATGAGAAAAATAATTCTATGCAACTTAAATATATGCTCAAAAAAATTAACCAAAGATCTATATGTGGCTTTCTCTGCCAAGCATTTACAATTTAACCTGAATAAATTAAATACTAGCAAGGAAAGAAAACCTCCTAAGATTTTAATAGTGCAATTTTAACTCTTCTGTGAATATTAATACTTAAAATAAGGTAAAGAAAAGGATTTATAATAGTGCAACCAAAAAAAAAACCCTACTGAAGAAGCAGAAAGATTGTATCAGTCCTATCTAAATTGACACAAAAATGTGATCATAGTTCTGACAAACTTTAATTTCTGATGATTCAAGGCTTCTGGCACTTATTCGCTGTGAATGAGAAAGCCATAAGTTCTCATGATAAATCCCTTGAATTAAAAGGCTCGAAGAGTACGAGTTTGACTGATGAACTATTAGAAGGAAAAAGAATTAACTTGATAATTGTATCCAAAACATTGCCATCAACAGCTAAATGGAATTCTGATGGAAACCAGTAATGAGTGCTGTATGTACTGGAACCAATACTATTCAATACCTTAATGAATAACATAGATAGTGAGAATGAGTTCACCATCAGCAAGTTTGTGGATGACACCATCCTCAGTGGTACAGCTGATTTGCTAAGGGAAAGGACACCATCCAGAGGGACTTTGACAGACTTGAGGAGTGGCCCCATAAAGTTCAACAAACCTGTGTGCAAGATCCTGCACATGGATTGGGGGAATCACAAATATCAGTATAGACTGAAGGATGAACTGATTGGGAGCAGCCTTGCAGAGGAGAACTTGGAGATACTGGTGGATGAAAAATTTGACCAAGCCAGAAAGTCTGGTCACAGCCCAGAAAGCCAATTCTGTCCTTCACCAAAAGAAGTGTGGGCAGCAGGTTAAGGGAGACAATTCTCCCTGTCTGCTCCACTCTTGTGCAGTACTGAAGTACTGCATCTGCTTGTGGGGGCCCCAGCACAGGAAAGGCATGAACCTTTTGGAGAGGGTCCAGAGGATGACCACAAAAATGGTCTTGAGGATGGAACACCTCTCCTGTGAAGAAAGGCTGAGAAAGATGGGATTAATTGTTAAACTTGAAGAAGAGAAGGCTGTGGAGAGACCTTATTGCAGCCTTTCAAAGGGAGGTTATGATAGAGGTGGAGAGAGGCTTTTTACTAAGGCCTGTAGTGACAGGACAAGGGATAATAGTTTTAAACTGAAAGAAGGTAGATTTTGAGTGGATAAAAAGAAGAATTTATTTGCAACAAGGATAGTGGGATACTGGACCAGGTAGTCTGGAGAAGAAGTGCAATGGCCCAGCCCTGGAAGTATTCAAAGTCAGGCTGCATGGGGGTCTGAGCAATTTGATCTAGTGGAAGGTGTGCCTATCCATGGAAAGGGCATTGGACTAAATGTTCTTTAAAGAACCATTCCCTGATTCTATGATTCTGTTTCAGCAGGACATGCTGACAGTCACTGTGGACAGCAAGTCAAACATTGACTGGGCCAGATAGGTGTCAGGAGCTGGCTGGGATGTGGTATAGGTAGTTTTAGGAGATATTCACCAGGGAGGGACTAATCAGGATTGGCAGCTTTCTTGTCATGCAAGCCATATATGAAAATCTAGAGAGGACTTATAGCACTGAGAGAAACACAGTGGCAGGCTGTAGCACAGAGGTAGGAATAACTGTTTCCCCAGTTGCCCCCCTATCCTTTCTGGCATGTGCTTCTAGCAGGTGTGTAGCAGCAGCAAGTAGGTTAGGCTGGGTGAAGCAGCTTCTCCACACTAGTTTCATACAGCTAGAGAGCTGCTCACTCCCGTTACCACTTGGCCTTGTCCCAGCATAGCCACTGTGGTAGAGCTCCACCTCAGGGACTGACTTTGGTAGAGCTCCATGTGGTAGAGCTCCACCTCAGGGACTGACTTTGATCTGCTCAAAAGCCATGGCAGGTAATTCAGTGGTTAGCAATCCTCTGGTTTGCCACCTGTGTCTAGGGTGGACAGTTGCAGGAAGGACAGAAGCTGGCTGAATCCTGGATGATATCTGATTCTGCTGGTTTTCCATGCCCAAATCTCTGTAAATCAGAAAGTCAGAAAAGTCCAGCCATGGAAAGCTGATGCACGTCTACTCACGACCTATTGGTGATCCAGATGCTTTGAATCAAGATCACTGATCTTCACAGAAGTTATCAGCAAGTTGGAAGCTGTATTCTCCTGACCCATGTCACAACTGAACTTGTGGCAGTAATAACAGTGATAAAGAAGCAAAGAGGATTTAAAACCATACACAAAGAAATTGAGGATATCAGTGTATGAATCCCATTGTGCCCACAAAGGTAGATGGAGTAGCTCCTTGATTTGTATTTACTGTGGTTGAAAATATAATAATGTATGGCTTTGTTTTACAGGCTGAAGGTTACATTCCTTGTAACGCTATCCATAATGACCAACTAATGTCATATTTTTTGTTCTTACTCACATGAATTCTGGCTGTATACTAAAAGGCATATTGATTTTGAGACTGAGAAAATGATAGTAATAGATTCCTTGACAAACCACGTGTAAACCTCATTAACTTCCTTTTGTTCTTGTTTCCTTTGCAGTTTTAAAGGAATATAATAAGTTAATTATAAAAGCCAGGAGAAGATAAAGATGGATCTTATATTTAAGAGTCCCTGGTATTTGTTTTAAGACCATTTGGCTGTGAGACTGTAGAGTTTAATAGCCTCAGACATTTGTCTTCTAATTGGAATTATTTGCAACAGTTATGAATTTAGGAAATACAGACTACATAGATGTTTTAAAATAAATAATCTTAGAAAGTTATCACCTTTCCAAGAATTTATATTTATTTTGATCTTTCTTTTTTTTTCCCCCGCTTTAGACTTTATACACTGGTATTGTCATTTATGCTCCAGCTTTAGCACTAAATCAAGGTAAAATGAGTATATTAACTGTTCCTCTACTGATCTAATTTTTTCTGCATATAGTATTGGTATGGTGGGTTTTTTTTTAGTAATGCAACAGCTAAAAATATAGCTCAAGGCTTGACTGTGAATTCTTTTAGTGGGAACTCTGTAATCCTAGTCCCTTAATCCCTGCCTGTAAGGAATTACAGAATTGATTTATGGGAATACAGGCTCTCATTTACTCTACCTCTGATGCAATACCTGTAGATAATGACTTATTCAGAAAAGTTGAGAAGGCTTAAGTAAATTTTAAGGCAATACAGGCACTAAAGACAAATTTAATTCCCCTGGTTAAGTGCTATTCTTCAAGACGAGAGCAAAGCAAAAGTTCTGTAAATATGATTTTGGGTTGCCTGGCACTGTTTCATGGGGTCTGTCCTTTTAGCAGGAAAACCAAATCAACAACAAAGAGATTGTTAACTTAAGATGTTTATTGTGATATTTATGAAGTTAAATATTTCCATTTTCTACTTCACAATGACTCTTTGATTTGAAAATGAGCCACATTAATTTCTAAAAGGGCAAAAGCTTTTCTATGGAGCCAAATTAAACTTTTAATCTGACACCATTAATTTTGTTCATTTGGCAAGAAAAGAGAATAACAAAATGCAAATAAAAAATGAATAATTTTGGCTAGGATCAAGTCACAGTTGTTCTGCTCATTAAATGGTTTTTTTTTGCCCTGTTCATTGAAGAAAAAGGAGTTAAAATTCCAACAGTCTCTCTACTGGTTTCCTCCAGTGTATAAGTCCCACAGGTTTTGTGTCTTTGATATTTATATTTGCCTTGCAAATACATGCTAAATGAAGCTATGACTTAGCCAGCTCCTGTTTAGAGTAGTTTATATATTTCACTAGTTTTGTTTCCATGATTCTCATTAGCCTGAGCACTCTGTCTGGGAGCCCCCGATGCCTTGCCTGGCAGCAGGTGAGCATGCCAAGCTGGGGCAGTGACAGCCTGTATGTCAGCCACAGCACAGTGTTGTATAGCAGGAACATGTAATCCTTAAGAGAAGAATAGAAGAAAGGCTTTTAGTCTGACGCATTTCTTCCCAACAATGCTTGAACAACTTTGTCTCTGTGGAGAAACCCCAAGCTGTTTACTTGCTTAAATCCCTGCCTAAGGGCTCGGCAGCAACTGCACACGTGTTTCAAGGAAGGACATGTATTCTAAAACCTTCCTTAGCTGGGCCATATTGGACGTGTTGTTTGGAAGTGTTCACATTAAAGGCAATAGCTTCCTGGATCCTGAAATAAATCTCAACTTTTTAGCAGTTTCCAAATTTGTAACAACTGTTTCAGTTTTAGAACTAGTTAGGGTGAATCCCATGGTTTAGACACACTAATCTTTTCATTGCCATTTATACCTCCTACTTTTGCATTTCATTTATTTCTAGCTTTTTACAGTAATTGTCCCCAGTGTTTTGTCCCCACTGCCTCATTCACACTGGTGCTATTTCCCTCTCTTTCAGTCACTGGCTTCGACTTATGGGGCGCAGTGGTGGCTACTGGTGTGGTCTGCACATTCTACTGCACACTGGTATGTGGGCCCTTCAGTTAAGAAGGATTCCTTTCACCACTCACATCAAAAATGGAATTTTTTAAAAAGCAGACTAATAATCAGGTTATCCGTGGAATTACATTTTACAGGTGTAGCCACAAGACCATATTTACTCAGGGACCTCTCTGAATGCATAGGCAGCCTCTATGCAACTGAAATCTTTTTTGTTATGATACATTCAAACTTCTGTTGTTACTGCAAGAATAGCAAAAAGGTAGATTTCCCTTTCTACAAATTCTCCCGTGATTCTTCTTCTGAACTAGTAGGGGTTTGCTGTGCAATTTATCAAACACCGCAACTGTAACAGTCTTGTGTGTTATTGAATACAGCCACTTAAAACAGCATGCCACATGAGCAGATTGGTCTTTAATTCAGTGTTAATTGACCAAGTGTCTAGATGAAATGATGAAATGGAACGTCAGTGACAAATTTATTTACATATGGTGGATTAAATAATGTTTATTTTTATTCAGATGACTGGTATACCTTCTGGAGCTAGTGGTACTTACTTATATAAAATGAGCACTGTCTGAAAATCTATCTTTTGATACATACTTCTGAATCAGGTTATGTGGTGAAGGAAATACTGGATTAAACTATGTGCATGGCCAAAGTAAATTTCCCCACACTTCAAAAAAGGGCTAGGATATCCTGAATAGCTTCCAGAACAGAATTCCTAAAGACATCACTCAGAATTAGTTCCATAAAAGATGAAGATGAAATTCATCTATTATGCATAATACAGATAGTAATATTTCTGTAAGTTGAATGTGAGTGCAAAGTGGGAGTGTTGCTGCATTGTTGTATCTGATACATGTTCTTCCTCTTGCAGGGTGGTCTGAAGGCAGTGGTGTGGACAGATGTTTTCCAGGTTGGAATCATGGTTGCTGGATTTTCATCTGTGATTATACGAGCTGTGGTGGTTCAGGAGGGAATTGGACGCATTGTAAATGATTCCTACCATGGAGGAAGATTAAACTTCTGGGAGTGAGTTTGTACTTGCAGAGGATGTGCCCCTCTATTCCTACAAATAGAGCTCACGTGACTAACTGTGAAATTAAACTGCTACTGTAGGAGGAGGATGGCAGAAGTTGTGACCCCTGTTTATTATACCTTTCTGAAAATGTATATTTTTAAACAAGCTTACCTAGTTTGAGGGATATTTTTTATGTTTTACTCTGTGCAAAATCCTGGAAAGAGAAAAACCTTTTTACTTTGTCAAGTAGGTATTTTAAGGATTCATTTGGGATTCCACTGAAAGAGAATGGTAAATGGGAGAGCACATTTGTATTTATAATTACAATTTGCAAACAGCTGATTTGACATTTCAGTGACTGGACCAAAACAAACGGGAAAATAATAATTTTTGCCTAATCTGAAAAAGGGAGGGTTTTTTCCTGAAATAAAAAATATAAATTATTTTAATAGTATTTTAATAGTAATCTTAGCCTAAAAATATAATTTTAAAAGTTCAAGAATATTCAGTCTGACAATGTTGAATCAAAGACCATTTCAAGTAAAAAAGTTCTTGTACCTTTGATGAATACAAGACTCTTCTGAGAACCTTCACCCAGTGCTATTAGTGAAAGTTTGGTATGACGAGTATTGTGATTTGTCCTTTGTCTATCAGTTCACAATATTAATCAAGTTATTCTGTAAAATTCTTCACCAAATTCTTCAGTAAGTAATTAATCTGTGGGTAATTTTTTCTTCTAATGAACAGTAATTTGTTTCAATCTGTTTGGCTCATTTGCAGTGGTTGTACTGCATTGATTCTTCTCCCAGTCACAGAATTCACAGATGGAAAAAGAAAATGAATAAAGATGTAATAGGTGAAATAATACTGCTACTACAGCATTCACCAAGATAAATATATTTTATTGCTATATTAAAGCTTGATTAAAAAATAATAATTGTTTATGGCCACCTAAAATCTGCTGTTTACTTAGAGGTAAACCAGCAAAATGTTTTATAGAGGCTCTGTCCATAAAGGCTGGGATTGTAAACACACCTTTTTACTGGTGTTAGACTGATGTCCCTCGAGATAAGCAGGTACATTACACTTTTTACTGCAGCATCATTTCATCACAACCACCATAAGCATCAAACAACTTTACATAAGACTGTAGTTTATAGGCAAATAAAGCTCTCCAGCTTCACCTTTGGACAGTTCAGAGTGTTCCACTGGCGCAGGATGCTAGCTCCAAGTTTTAAAATTTGATTTCTATGACTTCACGTAAAGTTAGAGTAACTTAATGTTCAAAATCTCGCCAAATTAAGAAAGTTTGTATTAGAACAAGCATGGAGAAATTATTTCTTCTAAGCATTAAGGTCTTTACATATTAAGAAGAATTTCATATTCTGAATTTGCTTTCTCTTTTTCCTTTCACTGTAGCTTTGATCCCAATCCTTTGCAGAGGCACACCTTCTGGACGATTGTTATAGGTGGGACTTTCACGTGGACTGGTATATACGGGGTTAACCAGTCCCAAGTCCAGAGATACATCGCATGCAAAAGCAGATTCCATGCAAAATTGTAAGTCTATCTGCAGTTACTATCTGAATTTAGCAGTGGCTGTTCTTTATAAGAGAGATTTTTTTTTTTTAAGGAATGAGTGGGCATTTTGTCTGTATAAATTGCATTTATAAAGGTTAACAGCTTTTGCCTTCTGTTTTGTGGACCAGGTAGAAGAAATTTGGCACAGTAGTTTCTGGTATATGAATTAAATGTGATTGTTATAACATTGAACTTTGTGCTTGAATGTTTCACTGCACCGGTATTTTCATATAGAAATAGCTGCATTAAGTTTATGTGCAACTTATAGATCAAATATTGTAGTACTTACCCTGAAGTCATATCAAGACAGTATCTTCAATTGCTGCTCTATGAAACCTAAATCATTGTTTTGGATTTTGCATGAGTAAAGACTAAAATATTTTTCCATAACAATGAATATAGGTGTGAGGAAATCCAGAAACTATCTATTCAGTGATAAAATTGCTAAGCAATCATGTATTTTGTGATCATAATAATCATGACATATTTTTTAAGGAATTAACTGTGGAAACTGGCAGAGGATTATGTTTTCCTTGAGTGTAAACATTTCTGATGAGCCTTTACTCTAGAATGGAGTATATTTACTAGCTCTATTATCTTATCTTTGTCTTTAGAACCATTCCATTAGTTCACAGCTCAGGATTTAAGAATTACTAGTGATCTCATGAAATTCATTTATAGAAGAAATATAGAAGCACACATCATGAAAATAATCGCTGTACATTCAGTCATTCTGCGGCACAGTGACATACAGAGAAAAAGCTTTATGAAGGCTTTCACTTCATAAAGCTAGCAAAATACCACAAAATCATGCACCATTTACAACTGAAATATTTTGTTGTTATCAGTAAAGAAAATCTTTTTTTCAGCCATTTGTGCTGCAGACAGGAATGAGCTGACGCTCGTTATCAGGTACATCTCCAGGGTTCCCTGACACATTTCCAGCATAACAGGTTGCCTCTCTGCAGTCTGTGGCACATGGCTGGGTTCTAGGTTCTCAGCACTGCAGAGGCAGGAGGCACATCCCACATCTTCCTGGAATGACTGCATATGGGAGAATAGATGCATACATTGTGCCAGATTTGTGCGCCAGTCAGGCTGTTCTTCCCAGCACCTGCTCCATTCAGGGCTGTGCCCCTCTCTTGCACCCTCCCTGCCTTCTTTGAGAGCAGAGACACCTCCAGAGTGTCTCAGAAGCAGAGTGTGACCAGAGGGAATCTGACACCATGGCAGCCTCAGGGTAGGTTTTCTGAGCTGTTGCAGCAGCTTTCACCACAGCTGGAAGCATCTGGTTCTGTAGGGGGTTGGATAGAATTTAGGCTCTCATATTAATAGTTGTGGAGCCTTCAGCAGTAGAGCCCTGTCCTCCTGGCATGGATGGTTGGATTCTGTGGCATCTTGCTTGTGCCTTGTTTGTGCAAGATATTTGCTTCGCATGGAGAAATCATTTTGCCTAATAGTTGCAGCTTGTCACAACTATAAACGCTGCTATTCTGTGGTGACTATCTAGTTCATATTCAAGGGTAATTAAACACATTTGACAGGTCATGTTGTTGGCCTATATCACTTATTGTCATTTAATCTGTACAGAGAAGTGCAAAATGTCATCAGGTCAAAGTAATAGGGTTTTTACCCCTGTGCTGTTTACTATAATGGTTTTTAAGAGACAGCACAGTAACACATCAGAGCTCAGAAAATAATTCCTTCACAGATCCCAACTTGCAGGTTTTGGGAAGGCCTTTAATAGTGGCACGAGAACGGGAATTTTCTCAGGCGTTGGGAAAGGATTTCACCCCATTCAAGGAACACCAGTAGGTAGGAGCACATTCTGTCATCTTCGAACAATCACTAGGCAAACTGAACATAATGCTTATATCTGAATGATAAGAGGCACTCAGTGCAGAAGAGCTACACACTGTCAGAAAAATATGGGCTGCTAACACATTTTTCTCTCCTTTCAAGGTCATCAGCTGGCATATTTCAGTGCTAAATTCTTAGAGCCAGACTGAAACAAACAATTGAAAATAAGCTTTCTGCAGTCAAAATGCCTACTTCACCCAAACTCCACCCCATGTTACTCATGCAGAATTAATGGAAACAACTCCCTCCAACAGTGCTACAATTATTATTCTCCATTGCTTAGTCATAGGGTGTACCATGAGGTGGCATGTAAATAGGAAGGAAAAAAAAAGCTGTCTTTCAAACACTGATGCAGTTTATAAACAAGAATTGCTTAAAAACAAGGCAAACTATTTTCCTTCTGTGTGTTTCTCTTGACTTTCTAATCTTTACTACAGGCTCTAGGCTAATTCTTCTATTACATCTGTTCAAAAGAGTTGGATTGATTTTACTCATTTGTTAAATTTTGTGCTAAATCAGTTTCTGGGTGTTGTATATCAACATAGATTATGCCAGTGCAGGAACGGCTTCAGCTAAGTGGATGCATGACATCCAATGAATATGTAAGCATCTATGAGAAGAGGACTGCTTAATTTTTACTGAATTAGTTTAAAGAGAAATTTAAAGTGCTGTTGGTTGTCTGTTTTGACCACCCCTTAATTGCAAATACAAGGTAAAAATGGAAAGTTTCCCCTACTATACAAAAATCAGCTTTTATTTATATAGGTCTTTTCTAAGAGTTTGCATTGTGCTTGCCAATAGCCTTACTACTGCATAAAACTCATAGTTCAATTAGTTAATCTGCATTATACCTTTCTGCAAATGTCTATTTCAATGTCTAACAAGGCTTATAAAGTTAGGTTTACTTCTTTGTTCATCCTGCTGGTCCTCTACACAAATACAAAGGCTGTTTCCCCTTACTTTCTTGGGAACCAAAGGGACTAAAAGGCCTCCTGAAGAATTGCAAGCATGGAGATATTTTCACAGAAACCAAATGTCCTCCAAGAGGAGGTCTTACCAATTGGCACAGGTCCAGGGTATGTGGTCTTTCAGGAAGTTAAATCACTATCAGTGATACACAGATAACCAAGAAGCAAAAGGAACGCTGTTTTTCAAGGCCTTGCTCCCAGTGAGTATGTTTGCTTGAAATGACCACTGTAGGCGAGAAGAACTTTGTGACCCTGGAGATACCAAGAGATTTGTGACCCAGGAGACATCAAGAGCTTAGAAACATTTGAGAAAACCAGAGACTTAGATGGATAGCAAAAGCCCTCACTCAGCAAGGAGAACAATGTGTTTTTCACTACCAATAGAAACTGCCTGTTGTGTGGCAATGGCAGAATTACTGCCTGATGAAAACACATCTGGTTTCACCATTATCTGAAGCTGAAGTTTGCATCAGGATGTGGGGAGGTGATGGAGTTTCTGGATGATACCGGACTCCAAGTTGTTTAGTTACCAAAGGGCTTGTTGAGAATCCCTGCTCTCTGGAAGTGGCAGCCAGAGGCAGCTCTAGACCAGGTTCCAGGCCCCAGTTTCTCATTGCTGCTTCCCACAGAGACTGTCTTAGGAGGAAGTGGGAGATTTGTAGCTTTACAAGAACAACTCCAGCGTTGTGTAAGCATGATACTACAGCTCCGGAGGCAAAGGAATGCTGGTGCTGACTATAAGGTACCCCACACTTGGATCTGGGGCACCCCGCCTTACAAATCTGCTTGGGGTTTGTAAAGGGGTGTGGCATGGGGGAAAGAGCATCCTCTGGCCTGCTGCTTGCAATGTACAGCTCGTACACATGATGAAATGTGGGATTGCTCTATCGCTCCCATCATCTCCATTGTCAGGGGACAAGTGCTCAGACTGTGACACCAAAACCAGAAGTGTCATTTGTACATTTAGAAATGTGATCTCACTCCAGGTGAAATGCTGGGAGCCATATGGTGACTCCCTTGCCAGCAGGCAGCTGCTGACCAGAGGGTCTCCTCGGTGCAGGCATGGGTGCTTCCTTGCTTGGCCCTGGCGGGGTCTTTTGTGTGATGTTGAGCTCTAACATGGTGTTTCCATGTGTCTTGGTGCAGGTCCCTCTACATCAACCTGGTGGGGCTCTGGGCAATCCTGGCCTGTGCCACACTGTGTGGACTGGCCATCTACTCCATCTACAAAGACTGTGACCCATGGACAGCCAACCAGGTCTCGGCACTTGACCAGGTATGGCCCCACATCTCGGGGGAAGGTGGTGGGAGGGTATCTTTCCTCTGCTCCACAATAACCAGACAAAGGCAGCTCAAGAGTCAGGGGGTTGGAAATAGTGACATGATGGAATCCTATGTCAGTCTGAGACTACAGTTCCTGGAGCTGCAAGTCCTTCAGCACTTGGTAAGGTGGGCAGCAGGGAGAGCTGCAATGTGGAGAGTTCTCAGTCCACCCACCTCTGCAAATGTGTGGGTTTGTTACTCAAAATGGGTTCAGGAGTGCCAACATTGCATGAAACCGCTTTGAAGAGAAGTGAGGGAAAGAGAGCAGCAGCACCCTTGTGAGTGACTGTGGGTCCCAGTGAGCTTCTTTGTGTCATCCAACCCAAATTCCTCTGGTCCGACAAAAGCGAAATCCTTTACAGATTCAAAACGTACTTGTGCCCGAAGCACACACCTGGAGCAGGCAGACAAAGAGCAGGCAGCTCTTTGCTAGTGATGGTGAATCCTTCCCTCCTTCAGAGGAGAGATGGGCAATCCAGCTGTGCTGCAGAGAAACCACCTCACCACTGATGATGACCTCTCCCTAAACAGACCTTGAGCAGCAGGCTTACCTGAGGAAGAAGAGTTCTGGCAACCCATAGACTGGCCAGAGCTAGGGCCCAAGGAAATCAAATAAGTTTTATTTGTATGTTTAAGTCTAAGATAATCACAGACTCTGGATAATACTCCAATAGAAAGCCAGGACAGATAATGGGGCACCTGAGACAGCCCAACTTGGTCTTTAAGAGTAGAATAAAATAAGAGCAAAGATAGAAACTGGAAGGAAATTAAGTTTTTCCTGTCAGTCAAATTCATTTGGTAGAAGCTGGAAGAAAGATACTATATATATTAACTTGTCTGTGAAAAAAAAATGTTCACAGGAAGAAAATCTTAAAATTCCTCTCTCTTTCCAGACTTAGATCTTGCAAACATCAAAAAATGCAGTTTCCTATATGGAAATTGATCTCAGGTTCCAATATATGAGTTTATTGGATTGTATATGAACCCCTTTTTGTGGAGTCAACAGCAGAAAAAGGATCTGTGATATCCAGCCCCCTCAAGGGAGTGATGTACAGAACAGACCACCTGCTACCCAGCCCTAGCTTCTTATACAGTTGTCACTGGAAAGCAAGGTCCTGACAGCATGGCATCCCAGCTAGGTGGTCTCAACAGACTCTCTGTAGCTCTAGTGGACATTTTAGAATTGGTTTTTCCCTGTAAAAAAAATCAACAAATAGAGAAAATAGGGCATTAAAAATTAGAACAGCTGGACAGAATGCCAGTGAGAAGGCTGTAAAAAAACAATACAATGATAAGATGAAAAAATAGGGCAAGATGGTAATACTTCTTAATCTGAATTTTTCAGCTAATGCCATACCTAGTGCTGGATATCATGCGTGATTATCCAGGAGTGCCAGGACTTTTTGTGGCTAGTGCCTACAGTGGGACATTAAGGTAATTTAATAATCTGGAAACTATTACCTTTTTTTTTCTCTTTTTTTGTTGGAGCTAAAGGTGCATTTATACTAAAACTTTTGTAATTATTTATTAGTCTAGCTAATTTCTAGTCTTTAAAAAAATCACTATGACCTCTTTGATGATGCAGTTTAAAAATCCATAGTTTCCAGTATTTGGGTCGTAGGACTTAAAGTTGTTTGGAGTTCAGTTAGCCACATGGTGTAAAGCACTAACAAATCCTTCTCTGTGCTTTTAAAGCCCCTCTGCTATAGGAATTTTTGAGTACTATGGATGGATGTTACACCAAATAGCTACAGTTGGGGAAATTTCCTATTGCTCATCTTTAATTTTCCTGTTTCAAACCTGCAGAACTTCAAAGCCATCTGCCTTTCCTTACGCCTGATCTTTAGAGACTTCTTTTCCAGAGTTCTTGGGCTTCCAGTTGTCTTGAATGAAACAACAATCACTATATATTTGTACTGTAGGAGACAGATTGATACCCTTCTATCCCATACTGGGGAGTGTTTTGTTTAGCTTTCCCAAGGAGTATCTTTAAGAAACACTGTCTCTCTCAGTGAAGGCTCTGAACAATAGCAAGCAGATAGAAATTAAGAAACTTATGAATATGACACCAGAATATTTTTAAAAAATTTATTCTGAATACTTGTAGCTACATAAATAGAGGGAACAGCCAAAATATTAGTTTCACATGCTGAAGAAAAGCTGGTGGTTTGCAGGAGCAAGGTACATGCAGACAAAGGATCAGCTGGTTTGTGCTTTAGGAGTGTTGGCTTCTCTGATCCCACAGGGAACCTACAGTACTTCAGTTTGGATTAGATGCCTAATTTTTAGGTGACCATAATTAGATTATCTGAATCCTCCTCTGGGAGTGCATTAAAATTAAACAGTTATGTGGGACTTCTACCTACCCAAATATATACGGTCAATAATTTGTCAAGGTATCATGTATACTAGTAGTGTTTACAGTATAGCTGTATGTAATAGATATTTCTATCCAGTTCTCTGGGCCCAGCCCAACTTTTCAGCAGTATGTGCCTTGACTTCACCAAGGATAATTACTTTTAACAATTTTTCTAAGTTGTTAGCTGCA
Source organism: Chloebia gouldiae (assembly GCA_003676055.1). Lineage (NCBI taxonomy): Eukaryota > Metazoa > Chordata > Aves > Passeriformes > Passeridae > Chloebia > Chloebia gouldiae. The sequence continues at coordinate 30,467,525 of QUSF01000009.1, read as the reverse complement.
TTCTCTGGAATAATAAGTTATTTAAACCTGTGCAGCAGTTACATTCATTTTCTGGCACTGTTCTAGACAGTGGCAGTTTCTCTTTGCCAGTAACCTACCTGATATCTATAATTTTAGTTTTTAAGATATAAAAAAAAATGTATAAATTTTGCCTTTTGTAGTACGGTGTCCTCCAGCATCAATGCTCTGGCTGCTGTGACTGTTGAAGATCTCATTAAGCCCTACTTCAAATCTCTCTCTGAAAAGAAGCTGTCATGGATTTCCATGGGGATGAGTATGTCTGAAAAACATCTTTTCTGCTTTTGCTTTACAAAGTGAAGGTTTGATTCAGACCTTGCTTATGATGGTGCATGTCAGGAGTAAGTAATTCACACCAGTTCGACTATTTTGGTGCAACATTTGAGGAAGACAAGATCAGCTGTGTAGGTTTTACACAAATGGGGGACAAGTGAGTTTAAGGAAAAAAGGAAACCATCTTGTTTGGTCTTTAATAAGGAAAGATGTGCATCTGCATCTGTGTTCAGTATTGATTCACAGTTCTACAAAGCCAAATATCTCTGATTTAAACTCCTGCTATTTTTCTTCCCATTTCTTCTCAAAAATGAGAAGTGAAGGAAGCTGTTTTGTAACAATTTTTTTTAATTGCTGTGCAAGCAGTAGCCTTGTGTCCCAAAAATATTCCAGAGAACAAGAAATTTCACATCTTCTCTGATATACTCTCAGACCATCACTCGGTTTAGCTCCTCTGCTTAGTGTAACTCCAAGAGAATCAGAAGTAGACTGAGCAGATGGTTCAAAGCTGTGAAGTGCAATTGTCACGTCTGCTACTTGTACTGTCTGTGACCAGCTGTAGCTGTAGCCCAAGAAAGTGTTTGTAGTAAGGATGAAAATACTTCTGTCCCAACACAGTGTCGTGTTGGAGCCCATACCAGGGATCATGGCAGACTGATGGGAGGGTAACAAAAATTAAATATTTTCACCTGAGAGAATTTTCTTAGACATTACAAACATTATGCTTATGCCAAAATTGTTGTTTGTGGTATCATGAATTGCCTGACACATCACAATGAATAGTGAGATTAATCTCTTGCTAGAGCAGTGAAACTCATCGGGGCAGAGGTGGGAAAAACAAGTAAGCCTGTGTTACAGCTCCTGGAAAGAGACACTATGTCCTGGTGACCTGGGATGTTCCCTGTCACTGTGCCAGCTCCCAGTGATCTGCCAGCATTTACTCTTTTGCTTCCTAGACTTTAGGCTGAGAAGTGAAAATCATTCCCTCGAATAAGGACAATGACACAGGAGATTAGCTGAGAAATATGAACAATAAGTCAGTTATTGCCACTATGACTAATCCATATGATTGACATTTATTAACTAATCTCAAGTAATTCACAGAAAGAGGATTTTGTCAAGTTTGCGTGATTTCTTCTTAATGCAAACAGAAACCTGACCTTTTGGCCAATTCAGACTCTCTTAGAAAAACTCCAGATGTTACCACTTTTATCTGGGAGATGTTGGGGCCATGCTGGGTTAGACAGAAACTTTTCCATTAATGATTTTCAAAATTTGGCAGATTTATTTACTGTTCTTCCTTTCACACACAGGCCTGTTTTATGGTGGAGTCTGCATTGCTATGGCTGCAGTGGCATCTCTTCTGGGAGCCTTGTTGCAGGTAGGTGCCAGACAGCTTTTTCATGCCCATGTTGAATGACCCAGAATAAATTATGTAAGAAAACAATTGCTGAATAGCATTATGAGATTAGCTTTTATTCTTTCTTGGGTACTGATGTGGAACCGCCCATGGCCTGTGTTTTAAGCATCCATGGCTCAGCCTGTGTTTTGAGCATCCATATAGCAAATCCTGGCAACTGAGTACCCACCACTTTAAAAAGTCTTATAATTTCTTTCTGAACATCTTCTCTTCTTGTCACTTTGGAAAATTTACCTTCCTTGCACAGCACCTGATAGTAGACTTTCTTCCTCAGGCAGCACTCAGCATTTTTGGCATGGTTGGTGGCCCCCTTTTAGGACTCTTTGCCTTGGGAATCCTCTGCTCCTTTGCAAATGGAATTGTAAGTAGAAATTTAAAGACCTGTTCATCCAAAATTTATTGATAATTTTGGGCTTATCCTTCCCCCTCTCCCACCAATAATTTGAAGTTGGGCAGCAAGGGAGATGTCTTTGGTACTTTCTATGAGGACATTTCCCCTTGCAGCTTTCTCTTCCTTATCCCAAGGAAAACAGAGCTGTATAGGAACTTGAATTTCCATTCCATGAAGAGATTTACACATCTGGATGGGGGGAAATAATCTGAATAAAAATGAAGCTTTGACAAGGATTTCTTAAAACAAGTTTAGAAGCAGGGACAATGCATCTCGCGATACAGCTGAACAATGAGTAGGCTCAGAGAATGCTGGCCAGGGGTCAAGCCAGGAGATGGCGTCTAGGCACTTGCAGACCAAATTAGGTATTCTCAGAGTGCTTCCATATTGTAAAATTATCATTTCCAGATGAAAAATGTTTTCCATCAAAAAAAGGATTTGACAAATTTTGTTAATATGGTCCATGGTTTAGTCTGGTAGGATTACTGTTTAGTAATAGTAATTGTACTATTACTATTTAGAGGTTTACAGATTTATTATAGTAATATTGCTATATATATAGTAATATGCTAATATATTAATATTAGTATAATATCTTACTATTACTATTTACAGGTTTACTAATCACTGATCTTTACTTCTTTGCAGTTGAAAATTTTATATATATATGAAAGTAAATAATAAAAAAATTACTAGCTCTCGGCCACAACCTCATCTACCTCTGGTGTAGAAGAGACTTTTTGCTAAAACAAGTCACATGAGAAAATTGAAAAATTGCTTCTGTATTTGTTCAAAGAGCGCCTCAAATAAAGCAGGATTTTTCCATATACCATGAAGACCAAAGTTATCCTTTGTAAAGACCTAGTGGCCAAATAAAAAGAGTTGTGCTCAGGAGCTGTGAGAAAACATCATATTTCCCCAAAAGGAAATGAAGTAAACTCCCAAGCACTTCCCAACTGTATATTTAATTTCTGCTATGGAGACTACTGTTTGACTTATCTTGCCTATTTCTTACTCATCTAAGTCTTGTTTCTTGCACATATCTTTTGCTTTTCATGTAAATCCAAGTTTCACTTTTTGTTTTGCAGGGGGCATTTGTGGGTCTTGTCAGTGGCTTCATTATTTCACTTTGGGTTGGAATTGGATCACAGATTTATCCTCCACTTCCAGAGAGAACCAAGCCACTCTATCTCTCAACTGTGGGCTGTAATATATCCTCAGGAAATTTAACATCAACAGAAATTCCTTTAACAACGGTTTTCAGCACACCAGGTGCAGAAAGGTATATGAGTTCATCAAGTGCAGTAACAAAGCATGTATTTTCTTTAAAGAAACACAAGTATTTGGGTTACTATTACACTCCTTCTCTGGTTTATCTACCACACTGTTTGAGATGCAGCAATTTTCTTTCCTTTGAGACTGAAGTAGTGTATTTGAGTTATCCCACAACAGAAGTCAAAGTGAATATTTCTATTGATCCTGAAAAGTTTCAGTTCAATATTTGAGTTCACAAGTTTGGACATGTCTTACTGTGGGCCACAGTTTTAAACAAAGATATCATTTATAGTTATTGGATTAGCTTCCACAGTCTGTCACATGAATTAGAGCAATTGGCAGTTAAAGTGCAAAATGCCACTTAGTAGCTCTACCTACAGCAACTTGTCTGTGCAGAATAGTTCTAATCAGCACATTCAGAATGGGCACAATATACAGGATTTCCTTTGCTTTGCAACTGCCGAATGTCTTACTCTGGATGATCACAGTCAAGTTTAACATGCTTGGTAATATAGAGAGCAGCAGGAACAGAAAGAAGCTGAAAAAACATATTTGTAGGGTTTCCAAATCCTTACACCTTAGAGCATTGCACAATCAAGAGACACCTTGAGGCACTGGGTGCCCAGCATCCGGTTTCATATACCACACCTCTCACATTGCTCCTGGCTGCCGGGAAGCACCTGTTGCAACAGAGCACATAGTCAGCGAGAGCAGAATGAGGTGTAAAGACAGTTTCTCTGCTCTTTAGAGCTGCATGGGGTTGATTTCCTTGTTGGTTTTTTTTGTGTCACTGCCTTTAAATAACATCACTCTTGCTAAAGAAATTAATCCCTTCATCTGGATCACTAGAGTGTTTGGCTCTGCACTAGATTCATAGCAGAGACAGGACTGTCCTGTTTTACCTGCTCTGTCTCATGCATTGTCTCACTCTACTGGCTAGCCTTGTCTCTTACAAAGGAACTTGTTCAGCAAATTTTGGAACAAATTTTCTCTGCATGTATGATTGTACGAGGTACCTTAAGATTACCAGGTTGCTTGGTTCAAAATTATCTCTGTATTTATATACTGTCTGGAAACATGCACTTTTAAGTTTTTTGGAACAGAAAATTAACATTTTTCTGCTTTATTTTAGGCCTGCCCTGGCAGACAACTGGTATTCCTTGTCTTATCTCTACTTCAGCACACTTGGGACACTTGTCACAGTAGTTGTGGGAATAATTATCAGCCTCCTAACAGGTACTAGTTTCAGAGCTGTGATTGAATGTGTCTCAGGTCTCTTTCAAACTAAGATGTCCTGAGAGCCACAGGAAGTGCCAGTAACCTATTGCAAACACTGTGTAAAGGTTACCATCCTATATGGAATTTCCTCCCCTCAGCGCTTCTGCATCCCACTCCTGGTCTTTGCTCACAGCAAAAGTTACTACAAATCTCTAAGGAGAAAGAAGTCTCAGCATATTTTTAAACCTAAGGGGAAAAAAAAAGAAGAAAAAAAAAGACATCTGTCTTTTTGCAACATGACATCAACTTGGAGCAAGGATATACACCCATGGTTCTAGAGGACGAAAGCAGTTTTATTTTGAGTGAGTTCAGAGCACTCAAGGGCTGTGGTCTGCATGCATAGAGTGCATGCTTTTCACCACATTCCTCAAGAACATGCCTAAAAGCTGCAGAGCCTCTGCATGGCTATTTTAGCTTCTTTCTCAGTCTCCCAGTACTTTTGTGCAAAGGGAAAAAGCAACTTGCCATGGGTAAGAATGGAGAGTTCTGTTCTAGCCCATGGCCTCACTACTTCTGCATCCAGGTCAGATGCAAACTCCACTTGTCATTCACCTCATGCATGGTAGAAACAGCAAAAAAGCAGCTGTTTCCACAGCATTACCCAGTCTCCATAGCCAGATTCATATAACAGCCCTTATCTTTGAGGCTGTTAGATTTCAAATTTTTAGACTGATCCACAATGGCTCCAGGACTATGAAACTCCAAACTCAGTAGACAGACTCAGTTCCATTAACTTCCCTATGCCTTGCAACTAATAAGCACAAGCTACATTTATCTAATTTTCTTTTCTTTCTCAGTTTTTAGATTTGCTCCACACTTTCTTTCAAGCACATGCTCTTCCCATTGCTATAGTGATGCTTGAGCTCAAATTTTACTTTTTACCACATAGGGATCAGGTTACCTATAGGCCATGAAACAAAGCATGAAAACCAGACAACTCAATAAATCTAGATGAGAAATACTCAGCCCAAGAAAGAGAAGCACAAAAGAATTAACCCAGTCACAATGTCACGCTGCTTCTCCTGGAGCACCTATATGTCTTTTGTTTCCCTCCCAAAAATAGTTACTCTTCCATGCCTTAAAAATGGCCAGACATTCCATTAACCCTCATCCCCCCTGTCTTGGGGATGTCCTTAAATAATTCACTATAAAAATTGCTGGTGAGTTTGGATACAGAAGTCTGGCTGACAGGGAGCTGAGAACTGGAGCTCAGGGTTCAGAGTAGCACTTGGTGCCACAGCTCCTGGATTGGCAGAGTAGTCCCAGACATTGTATGTGAATCATTCTTTTCTGGTGATTGCCAGATTCAATTTTTTCCAAAACAGAAAATCCAAGGAGGATCTAGGAAGCTGGGAAATAGCTAAGGCATTTCAAATAGACTTTGAGGGATCATTTTATATATTGAGAGGAGCAGGATATACATTTTTGTAAAGTGATCTCTAAGGTCTTTGATTGCTTGATGGCTTTTGCTGCGTGACTCTGTCCTGCTTGCCTGGCCTGGTGCCCATAGCTGGGGTCTGACACATAGTTTGCATGTGTAAAGCTGGCTGAATTAAACTTGTCTATTTTGTAGGAGGACTAAAGCAGAACACTGATCGTAAATTCCTGCTGACCAAGGAAGATTTCCTGTCCAACTTCTCATGGTCTGAAACTGAGCAAGTAAGTGTAACTGTGCATCTCTGATTTAAATCAAGCTTTCCTCCAGGGTGCAAAGGCAAACAAATTTCCTGGTTTTTCCAATCAGGATGAATAGCACCTGATGCTGCCTGATAGGGCTATCTGCTTTAAGGCAGTAGCAGAGCACAAGGTGGGTGGGAGTAAGGCAGGTGCTGCAGGCAAGGAAGCAGTTTTGCCACAGCTTAGCTTCAATCAGCAACAGAGAGCCAACTGAGAAAAGGGAGAGTTTTCTCCATGTTTCTGCTAAAATACTCCCTAAATGGCCTCTGGCAAGCTGCCCCCAAGACACACCTTGGACTCAGCAAAGCTTCCTTTGTTTGTGAACATGTGTTCTCTAAAGTCAGATTTTTTTTTGTAACTGGCTACTGTTTGAGAGAAAACATTTCTAGTCAGTGTATCTGTTTCCTAGCTCTCATCCTAAGAAAAGGGGAAATATTGGGTAATAACATCCATTAGAAGGGAGAATACAGAGAAATTACTTTTTTAAAATAAACTACGGATCACTTTTCAACCAATATCGTCAGCTGAACATTCAAGCTCAGCTTTGTTCAGTAGTTCAGACAATAATCATATCTTTAAGATGGCCCAGCTTGCAAAATGTTTTTCCTTGATGCTGACAACTCCTTCTAGAATGATCCTATGTATTTCAGCTTCTGGATAAGAGTACCAGTGAAAAAAAGGGATATTTTACCATACTGTTGTAATGCTATTTGCCCATGTCAGTACTGGAGATCAGCTATCCAGTTACCGTCATTCAGTGTCCTTAATGGGTCAACATCTGTTTCTACTGTCTGGGAATTTGATCCCTCAAGTCTTTTGAAAAAGAAAAACAATCCAGCACCTACATGGAAGCTAATGTCCACAGCCATCCCTTTTTTATGCCTGGAGTCAGAAACTAGTCTATGTATCTGTCTCCTATATGGCTAAGAGCAGAATAACAAGTAGTTAGTATCACAAATACTGCAGAAAGTTGATGAGATAAAAATCAGGGCTAACTAAGCAACTTTCTGCACATGAGGAGCTCAATATCTCATTCCGTTTAAAAGAAATGTGACATCAAAGCAATGATGCATGTTAATCTGCTCTTCCTGTCACAGATGGGGCAAGGATGAAGGGTTGGGAGTCAATAGCTCAAAGACCTGGTGGTGACATATCAGTAGACATGAAAACAGCAATTAGAACTTTGCACACCCAAGCCAATTTGCAGGACAAGATCATTTTGTGTTACAAGAACATTTTACACAATTAGTACCTTATGCAATACAAAACTTTCCATGCCCCTAGAAAAATATAATCTAATGCAATGAGTAAGTATTTGTGCTCTGTCAGCAGCCAACATGTTTTCCTGCAAGGCCTGTCAGGCCCGACTGCTGGCCAAAAAGACGTCAAAGAGAGGTTTCTTCTGTTTCACAGTATTGCTTTTGTCTTTTGTTTTTTAGCCAGAGAAAGTGGAAGTGTTGAACTGGAAACCATTTACCATGGCAGACGAGGGAACTGACAACCCTGCTTTTAGCCACATTGAAATGGATGTTGCAAGTGACAAGAACAAAGTCAATGGTCTTCACATATGACTCAAGGCCGTGTCAGCCCATGAGGACAGTTTTGTTCATGTTCAAGCACTGTTGAGGTTCCTGCTCTGGGTCAGTTACCAGCTCTGTTGGGGTCATGGGCAGGTACAGCTGAGCTTTGTGGCACTATCACCTTTGCATGACCTTGACATTTGTCAAGGAAGGAATCAGGTTTTTATTGCACTTCCTCACTCTCTCTGGTTCTTGGTGACAGAGCCTAAAGCAATGTTTCTATGTGAAATATTTGCTTGATATTTTTGAGCCTCCTGGAAAATATCTGCTTTTAATCTTTCACCCTCAGAGAGAATTTTTTATTTGGGAAGAGTACTGTTCACCCAGATATGGCTGTTTTCCAGGCTTAGTTTTTTTTTTTTGGCTTTTTTTTTGTTTGTTTGTTTGTTTGTTTGTTTGTTTTTAAAGGCATTGAAAGTATGAAGAAATTAGGGTGTGGGACCTTATCAGGTTGCAAGAAATAGTAGGTCTTTTTTTTTGTATAGGAGGTATATTTAGTGCTATTTGGTTCCTCTGTAGAACTGATTCTGAGAGCATATTTATTTTGCTGGTTTTGTCATCTGTGGTTTTTTAACCCAATTGTTTCTTGGCTACCTGCACCTTCTCCTCTGTGCTCACTGCTGGGAGCTGCAAGAGTGACTTCGGTGGTGGTAGAGGCAAGAGTCAGTACTGTCTTTCCCTTCATGCCCTGTCTCCCTGGTCTCCTCTGTCTTGCCCTTACAGAGCTGGTCCTCATGAAGGAAATAATCTATTTACACTTTTTCTTCAGTGCCATAGATAGAACCACAGCAGCTTTCTACTGCATGCCCAGCTTGGTGGCCTAGAATTGTTCTTGCACTGGGCTGGGCAAAGTGCAGCAGTGATGTTAATAAAGAAGATTCCCTTTTGGCTGTACTGGACAAGAGTGAAGGCTACATTTGCCACAGGAGTTCTCTCCAGAGCTATGAGCTGAAACTTAGTCCTTTGTGTTCTTGCAGTCCTTGTTTTCCCTCTGGGGACCCATGTTCCAGGTTGGTTCAGATCAGGACAGTGCATACTGTGTTTTGGCAGGTGTGCAGAGCCCCATGCACAGTTCTCCGGGATGGAGAAGGGATCATAGAGGATGTCATATGGTGAAGGCTTCTCCAGGGCTGCAGGGCTTATGGAATGGCCTATCCTCTGGTGGGGCTGCCAAGAAAGGTTAACAGCCCATCCATGTGAGACCATGCCCTGTGCTGGTGTTTTGGGAGGGTGAATACCCCCATTGCTTTCTTCTCCTGCTTGCTTTTGGGTACAGTGGGGAACAGAGTTGACCCACTGTGTTGTTTTTTGTGCTTCAGACTTTTACTGTGGCTATACAGGAATGTTTTAAACTCTTCTACAGCAGCAAAATTAAGTTGGAAAATTAAAGCCATTGCAGGAAAGCTGTGATGCTTAGAAGGCAGTCATGCTTGGGAATCAAATGAAAAACTGACTGCATGCCTTAAACACTTTCTAAAAATTATACTGCATTTGTGCCAAGTACTGAGCTGCTATAGTTTGGAAAATGACACAATGCCAGCTTAGTTACCTTGACTGGGGCCCTGTAGCATCTAAATAAGTTGGTTTTTTGTGCCCTTGTGACAGAGGGCACTTGATGGTCTACTGCATAAGATGAACTGTTAGGATAGGTGAAAAAATGGGCTCCAAGGACCAGACCAGGAGAAGAGGCCAGCCAGATACTCTGTGGGTGCCACCGAGGTCATGACTCCATTGGCTAATTTAGTGCAAAACTATGTGGTGATGGAGGCAGGTTGCCCCCATGCCTCCTGAAGCATTTTTTTTACATTATCCAGTGCAGAGTTTTGGTCCAGTCCCTTTTCTCACTCCTCTGCTCTAGCTCCAATTTCAGGTCAGTGCCTAAAGACACTGTGTGGAAAGGCTGTGATCAAGTGGGATAGATCCCATGAGTTATGTCTCTTTATCTGAGATCTGAGACAAACAATAGCATCCTGAATAAAGTCTTCTAGGATTCAGGACAGGAATATCTCTGTTTTGGGACTATGCAAGTTACTCTGAGACAATTAGCCCATTGACTGAATCAGCTGGCTGTACTTCTCAAGTCTCAGAACATAAGTGCAGCTCATTCAACTTTGCGCCTTGTCTTCATGACCCAGAAACAGATACTGCATTCTGTGCAATGGAATACTTCTTCAGCCTTGGAATATAGTAAGTTATATTTACCTGGTACTTTCAGCCCACAGATCTGAAACAGGGTAAGTACTGCTATCTCCATGCTGCTGCAGAGTACTGAAGTGCACTGCTGTGCCTCTGTATACCTGTGCGCTGTGAGCAAGAGTAAGCTGTAACAGAGAACAGAAGCCTGCAGCAAGCACTTGATCTGTGTGCCTGCCAGTATGGCTACAGCCCTCCCAATCCAAATGCTGAATTCCCATCCGAATGTGCTTCTCCAGAGGGTGACTGGTCACTGCTGTGTGAAACAGCATCACCATGTCCTTTCAGCATCACTCTGTGCTGAAATTACTGTGCTGTAGTTGATGCTGCCTTAAATCATCTGTAATTTCTACCTGTTTTGTTCATGAAGACTAATCTTCCTGGCTATCATACGTAAAAAATGTATTTTTCTTCTCCATGCTTTGAATTCACTTAGTTGTTTAAAACAGAGGAAATGCATAAATTACCATCTTACCTCCCCTTTATTGTTGAAGTCACTATTTAAGCACTGAGCAGTCATTTAAGTTGAATTTTGGTATGAAGTGAAAGTTAGGGCCAGGTGATATTTATTGGTCCACAATAAAAACTCAGCAAGATGAGTTTTCACTGGGAAGTATATCTTGCTATAAGCGGTTTAGAGACAAACACACACTTTGCAGGTGACCTAAGCAGCTACCCCATTTCTTGCTATCTAATCTCCCATGACTGCTGCAGACCTATAAAGTGATGCTTTTCACTTTGTTTTTTCCTATGTTCTTCTTAATTGGCAACATTAATTAAAACAATTAATTGATTTTCAATAATATTTTCTCTGGGAAAATATACTGTCTGCTGCTAGCTGAACTCTAAGCCAGGGCCTTCCTTGTCTGTGTAAAAGCAAGATAATTCTTGGAGTCTCTACCATACTCCTGCCCCCTGATCCTTCATCTCTCCCGGCTAAAAGCTCACCTGATAAAGAAATGTGCAATGCTCAAAACTGATGCATTTCACAGGAGTGGGAGCACTCTGCAGTGTCCAAATTACATGCAGCATCTGGCAGAGTCACAAGACAAAACAATTAGGAACGTGTTTAAGTAAAAACATTAAAAAAACCCAACCATAAAACCACAACAGTAACAATATTTGACTATGTGAATACGCAGAGAGAAAACAGTGATAGATTTTGTCTGGTTTTGGTCTGCATTTAAATTTTACTTCTATCTGACATTAAAAAACCCCAACCATAAAACCACAACAGTAACAATATTTGACTATGTGAATATGCAGAGAGAAAACAGTGATAGATTTTGTCTGGTTTTGGTCTGCATTTAAATTTTACTTCTATCTGACTGGTCAGTTTGCTTGCTGAACAAATAAGGTAAACAAAAGAAACTCATGAATGACAAGCAGTAAATATTTCATATGCATAATTTATTTTTAAAGTTTATTACATCACATTATACAAGCATTAAACATGGCTTTATGTTGATGATTTTTTTTAAAGTGTGAAAACTTGACATTCTCCATAGAATTTTTCTATTTACAAATAAACAATCTCTCTATATACTTTATATATATATATATATAATATATATGGTCAATAATGTAACTCCCCTCAGAAAGATTTAAAATAAAAAAGAACTGATTTGTAAACACGTTTTCTGTCATAGTATTTGGTGGCTTGAATGTAGATGATGATCTATTCCTAGATTTTTCTTTTGTCAGAGTATCCATGTTGTTAATTTACATTTTTTATTCCAAGATCTGTAAAACCAGCATGTGACAGAATGCAAAAAACTTAGCAAATGGGCTGAAAAACAGTCCCAATATACATTTTTTCCTTGGTTTTAAAAACTGGCGTGTAACTGCTCATGAAGTACATGCTGCTGTCAAGAATGGCCTATGAAGAACAATCCTGTGCTGATTGCAAAATGATTTCACAGTAAATCCTCTGATGTGTGCTGTCTTGCTTGCTATGTAAAATGTCTGTGCCATGCATTGAGGTTGCAGTTTTTTCTCATTCCCTTGAAGGTAGTGCTCTTGTGGAGCTGGAATAAGTAAACAACATATAGGACTGTCACATGGAGATTTAAACAAAACCCATCATCAGATCAAGAATAAAATGGCATAAATTAGTTCTCTAGAGACTATTAAAATTCCATTATTATTATACTATTATTTGTATTTTATTTTTATAGTAAATAAAAAGGGGCCATCTTTCTTGACTGTTCTGCTATGTAGCTCTGAAGGACTCCAGGGAAATCTGTTCATCAGACCAGCAGCAGAGAAACCTCGATGTGTTGGCTGGTCAAACTGAAGTGACAGAGATGTACTCAGGGTTTGCCAGGGAGGTCAGAGCCCCTTGCAGCATCATACTCAGTACAAGCTTGGCAAGCAGCCAACCCATGGTCTCGTTTACAGCAGAGCGGGACACATCTCTAGCAAAGTGTTGTCAGGAAAATTCATCATAATGCAGCTATCTTGAAAACTACTCTCAAAAGCAATTATTATCTATTTCATTTCTGCTGCACATTATTTGTTTTGGCACATTTTATTGTAGTGGTTCTTCTGGAGTGGAAGTCAGTTTATACACTGTGTTTCAGTTCAGTTCTTAAAGTTACTGAGATCTAAATTGACAAAGCTGCATCTTACTGCAGGGATTTGCAAAGGTCCATTCTGCTCATATGGGTGGCATTGATTTTATGCATGGCTCATGTCTCACTTTACTACTTAGTAAACAGTTTCTAAGCTCTGGTGATTTGTTGGTTTAGACATTAAACAGAGGGTATCCAAAATAATCAAATTATTCATGAGAATTTGGTCTGAATATGATTTTGCACAGCAATTCTGCCCCAAAATTCCCAGGCTGCAACTGTAGGTGGTGGATGGTAAATACTAACCTATCTGGCATGTGTGTATTGGAGGTCAACACTGCCTGATCTCCACCCCCTATTTACTGAGACAGAAATACTCCTATTTCCCCACTGTCCTGTAGGCTGTGTCCACAGCTGCTGTGAGCAGAAGCAAAGATGAACAAATTCACTTCCCCATTAGTCAGAATTTTACCCCACAATCAGTAGTTGTGCTCCCCACTCAGTTTGGCACTGAGCTACCACAGAACAGACTAATCCTGAAATTCCTTTATGTTGTCTCATGGGACTTTCAGGCTTGGTCTAGGAGCAGCTGATAAAAAGGAGCTGCTATGTCATTTATCCTCTCCAGGTAGAATGCTGGGTTGCTACTGGGGGAGTTTCCTTGCTTTTTTGTGTAGGTAGGCAGTGGCTACAGAGAGGAGGGTGCTCACATTTTCTTTCACCCCTCTCCTTCCTCAAGTCATATTGCCTTTCATCAAAGCTCCCCCGTCTCATGCAAACAGCACAGTTCTTCTTTGCAGTGGAAAAAAGTTAATAGATCTAATTTGGTGATATTTGTCTTGGTGCAAATGATCCTCCTGTCATGTGGAGCTTGAGGTATCCATCCATAGGCTCTTGCATTGTGTGGTCTTTCCAGAAGGGCAAACTCTACTCCTTCCATCAAATTACTTCTAGAATAACTTTTAGAAACTGATTGAAGAGCTTTCAAAATACTCAGTACTTTGATTCATGTTGCTACATCCAACACTTAGGATGTCTTCAAAGATACAAGTCCACTCTTTTTGGGTTAATAGTCTGGAAATGTTTAATTTCTTAATTAAATAACAGATTCTTAATTTCTCAGTACTAAGGAATTTTCTAAAGGATATTGACAGTGGCTTTTTTTTGCCCAAGTCTAATTTACAGCCTGTGTAGGATTGCTCTGCATTAAGGATTTCAAGCTTTTTCATGCTATAGTCTGTTTTGTTTTTTCCCCTCCATCCCTTCATAGATAATGGACTCATGAATACAGAAAGTGCTACGAGTGTAGATATTCTGGATGACTGTGTTTTATTCTCCTGACCATCTTCATCTTTGTTTGTTTGTTTATTTTACTTAGTCAGATAGGTCTTTAAGACACACTGTCTGACATCTGTTACGTGTGTAAGTACACCCTAATTCCTGACTAGGCCTCAGTGTGATCTGGCAACACAAATACATTGGCAATTCTGGGCAAGATGCCCTAACCTGATTTGATTCCTTCAGACACCAGACAATCCTGTAGCTGAAAAGGCACTGTTCAAAACTTTAACATGTATTTCCAACTTTTCACAGTGTCATTTCCAAACAAATGACCCTACAGCTAGATACCTCTGGCCACATTGAGATGCTTGGCTATCTGTCTGCACTTCTGACACCTACATTTTTCAGCGTTGTTTGATCAGCTGATCAGACTCATGATCATGCATCTCCTTCTAGATAATACTTCAGTATTGTTGAGCAATGGAAATGATCCTCCTATGTGATCTTAACTGGTGGCAAATGCAAACTAACGCAGTTGGGTCCATTATGGAAGGGAGCAACGCTGCCATGCACGTGCTGCAGGTGGTGCACACACACAGACAAACACTGCCACATTGCCAAGGCGCAGTCACTGTTTATGGAGTAGAAACTTCATGAGAATGAGCCATAAGATCACCAAGTTCTGTAAAGCACTGGAAGTTTTGTAACTGCTTTGAAGTTCAGGGCCTCTAATTTTAGTCAGGGCCTGGGAGCTTCCTGGCAAGAGTGCAGAGACTTATTATTCATCTGATGTGCTCATGTTGACATCAGCTCTACAAAAGACTAAGCCTTGGAAAAACCTCTAATTTCAAAAGGCTTATGACAAAATCCACCCTATTGAAGAGGGGCACACATGTGCTAAATGCACACAACATTACTGACTATTCTTTTCAATGCTGTCTCTGCTGCAGGAAACCAGGAAATTTTTTTTATGAACAAGAGTTCTCATCTTCTCTTAAGCAGTTTCTTCCTCATCCTGTCATGGCCATTCATTGTGATAAGATTTTCCATTCTTTTTCCTTTCCTTCCGCTCTTTTTGCAGACGTTCTAGCTCAGCTTCATACATCATTTCCTGAATCAGATACTTTTCTCTCCTCATTCGATCTCTCAGATCTTTTGGAAGATCTGGAATTAAGTAGGAGATCAGATGCTTTATGCAAAAGACAAGGTGCTGTGAACACAAAAAGAAAGGAAAGAAAAATGTAAAACCTCAGGAAGAAAACAAGTACTTTTTGTATCTTGTGAAAGCCATCTCTTTCCACTATGCAGACAGATGCTGTGTTTAAACTAAATCCATTACTAAAGTTTAAGAAAAAGAAACATGAAGCTTTTTCCCCCCAAGAACTCCAGCCAAAGACAGTGGAGTGTGGGTCACAGAAGAAATTATGAGCAGGTGGGTTAAAATAAAGCTTCAAAACTGTTCTATGACCTGTGTGTTCAAAGCCCAGAGGTCACAATTTGTTGTAAGGTTGTTTGGACAGAGCCTGTATTAGTACTGGTATTAGTTTCTGCTCTGCAGGAAGAGGAGCCTTAAATGATGTAACACTTTCCTGTTGCCATAAACACTTACATCAAATCTGAAGTAGTGTGTCTATACAAAAGCAGTAATGTATCTATACAAAACAAAACCTAAACATTTTTTCTTACACTGTGTCTCTTATCCAAAGTCATATTCCTGTTTAGCAAACACCACAATTAAATACAATTTGAGTGATCCTTTGTCCCTCCTATTTTAGGCATGATCCAGCAAAACTTAAGTTTGATGCCTGAGGATTGCATGAGTGTCCTTTTCTGTTTGATCAAAAATGCTGCTTGTAGATTTATTCACTTCACTTAAGAGAGGAACAGATAAACAGAATAATCCTTCATCTCAGAAAGGACACATATTCTAGACTGGAGAAATAAAGGTATTTCTTCTCCAAGCAGAACCCTTCTTTTGAAAGCTACTGAAAAGAGAATGTAAAATGTTTTCCCATGTATTCTTCCCTCATGATAAATAAACTCACAATACTCTAATTTCTGTTTGGGTTTTTTTTGCCAAACCTAAAACAGAAAAAAAAAAAGCCTCTTCTGTCAGTTTAGCCTGGACAAAGAATTCCTTTTGCAGTGATAGGAAATACTTTTTTTTGTTTTCAAAGGAGGTTAAGTTATCCAAAACAAACCACGCTCAGAGTGCCAAAAAGAGGCCTGAACTTAGGCAGTTACTTAAGTTATGAAAAAACCTACCTTGAATCCCCTATCTCTTCGTGCAATCTTTATTGTAAGCACTGCAGCAATCACAATACAACCATTAGTATTTTCAAATAAAAAGGTTGCGGTTTCTGCTGCAATTACCCTTTTGATTTCATAGATATAGTTAAGTTATAATTTTATAGCTATAGCTATAGTTTACAGTATTATAGTTTACAGTATAAGCAGAGTGGCTCATGTTGAGGGAGGCATATATAAACCAGCCTGTGGCTTTGGTTAAGACAAAGCAAAGTCAACTCAGATGTGCCTGGTAACAGGCAGACACTAAAAGTTGTTCCACAGCTGGTCACAAATTTGGTTAGACACTGAGACTTGAACAAGGTTTGTTGCACTACGACATGAAATAACCCATGCATTCACTCAAGATGTAAAAGAAAGAAAAGAGGAAGTTTTATTTCTGACTCTGCAATATGTAGAATTCTAAAAGTGACGGTGGATTGGAGGGTGAAATTGCCACCTCTCCAACCCCACTGGTTAAACTAACAGTCCATTAATTCTCTCTTCTTACAAAGAAGAATGCAAAATAATAATTATTTACATGAACAGTGTGTGAGAACTCTAGGAGAAATATGTAAACATCAGAAGGCATACAAAACTTTTAAAAGAACAGGGCGACAAGGGCTCATTTTTCTTGTCTCACTTCTCTTTGTGCCTATGCTGGGCTTCCTTTATGGCAAGTGTGTATCAAAAGGCTAGACTCTCTTCAGTCTTTAAAATTCTTAGGCTGATCTGCCAAGACCATTCTTGTAGTCCTTTTTGGACTTTCAGTACTGACTGCTCATGAAACTAGAAGAGATTAAGCCCGGCCAGCCTCTATCAAATCTTTCTCTCTTTCTTTCCCTTAGTATTTCCATGAGTGTGGAACAGATGATGGAAGAAATTATCTCCTTGAAAACCAACTGCTAATAAGTTACCCAGTGTAAAGGAAGAATAGAGCCCAACCTGCAGTGCCATATTCCTTCACCTGGGAAGGTCTGAAAATTGCAGTCATGGGGAATTTGCTGAAGTCCTTGGGCTTCTGCTGAGCCACAAAGAATAGAAACAACCATCTAGAAAATGTTTATTCTCCACCTTTGCTCTAACACAAATGCTTCTGTTGCGTTACCCAAAGAGGTGTGTTGAAAGCTCAGTTCAGAATGAATTTACACTCTTCTGTGAGCCAGAATGCAATATGTGCTCATGAACATTACACCACATGCCTGTATGGTGACTACAGGTTCTGTATCTGTGTTGAATGCCCTGATGCTATGATTTCAGAGCAAGGATTGAGTAAAGAGGTTTTTTTTTTTTTAAATCATATGTTCCTTCTTTGGCATTTTCACAGTGTAAAAAGCATTTCAAACTTCTTGTGCTGGAGAGATATTGAATTCTGGTGGGGATAATTTTTTTTTGGGGGGGGGGTGGAAATCATTGCATCCTATTTTTCTACCCTTCTGGCTCTCTTTTTCAAAATCAGCATGGCAATACCAGTGATGTGATGTTGGTATTATCTCCTTTGGTCTGCCTTAAAGACATCTGAGATACTGACAGTAAATATTAATATTATGAACATAGACAAAGATATTGAATCCTTTGCATTGTCATCATCTTTGTGATGCCAACCATTGTGGAGGAATGAAGGTCATTAAAAAAAAAAAAAACAAACAAGAAAAAAAAGCTAGATGTGTAAATACTGTAACTTTAATTATCATTGTTTCTCAGTTGCTCAGATTTAATATTTTCTTCTCATGTTCCTTCACCCCTATCCTCACACAACAGTCAGCATATGGCTTCCCAACCTAGACCAGTTACCAAAAAAGTAAATAAAAGCTTCATTTATTTCTCCCTCTTTGCAAATCGCTGCTACAATTTTCAGTGTTATATTCCCTTTTCTGTAAGAACCTACGTGCCTGTGACTGTTCAGAAAACAAAGCTGAGAATACAAAGCACAATATAAGTAGAAGAAACTAAGACAAAAACACGTCAACAGCTGCTATCAGAGATCAGCCCAATACAAAGCTTCAGAGGGAAATCTGTATTATTTTTGGTTTTGTTCTGCCACCTGAAGGGTCACTGACCTCAAACACAATGATGAAGGCCAGGCGCGCTGCTAAGACGTGCCAGAACTGCAGCGTGTAACCGTAGGGCGCGGGGGAGTGCGGAGGGTCTCGGTAGTCCCTGTACCTGCGAGACAAGCACAGTCTGGGAGTCAGCAAGCTCTGCACTGCTGCCTGGGCAAAGGCAAAACCAAAACTTGTCTTCTCTGATCATGACATTCTCTGCACCAAAAAGGAGCTCATCCAAACTGCACAGGTTACCCTAATGCTGCTTGCTTCTGAGGCTGGGCCTGTGCCTGTGTTTGATTTCAGGTCAGGTGCCTGCTTTTGGAGCAAGTGTGCTGATCACCTCCACTTAACACGCTTTTCTGCATGCAAATGGACTTACTTTCAGCTGAAACCTACCAGTAAGATGCACTCCATGAGTTCTAATGGAAATTGGGTACAAAGGACCCAAACCAGTGTCTGTCTGAAGAAAACCCCTGAAACAAATACAAAGGATGGGAGGTGCTTTGACCCTACAGCATCTCCCTTGGCAGCACATGTATCTTTGAGGCAGCTCCTCAGAACTTGGAGAAGGGTGGGATGCTCTGCTCTTTTAAGGGACACTTTATTCCCTTTATTCAAGGGTGTTTTAAATCCATAAATGTCCCCAGGTTTGCCAGCCTGATAGCTCTCCCAAAATCCATATAAAAATGCCTCATGGACTCCACCTGGCCCTTGATCAATTAGTTGGCCATCCCTGGTGTAAAACATGACTCATCCTAACTTCAGAAGAGCCAGCACTGCACCTCTTGGTATATCAAGAGGTGAGGACCATGTGGCAAAGTGATCTAATGTCTTTTCTCACAGTGTTATTTGGAAGACTTTAGGTCTCCAAAATTTAATTGTAGATATCTATTGGGAAAGTTGGATCCAGGAATACATCAAGACTGTATTTACAAACCATAAATCTGTTTATGTCACACATTCTGGAGTCCATTTTTACTAATGTTTGTTAATTCTAAAGTAGAATTTAGAACCTTATTAAAAAGTAGTGTAAAAATTGTTTGCTTCTTCATCTGTTCCCTAGATGGGACAGAAAACCCACTGCAAAAAAATATTGAAAATACCATAGTCAATATTACAGGTTGATCACTAAGTTCGTTTTAAGAAACTAATGAAAATGCAGATGAATAAAAGAAATAAACATTATTTAATCTCTATGATAATCTGTATTTCTCCATGAAGCTTCACCTTCTTAGGCTGCAGAGGATGCTATACAAACTGAAATAAACTGTCATGACATCTTAGTCAGCATCAAATCTCTCAGAAATGGCAGCATTTCTAAAATAAGTTCTCAAAACTGAGAATATCTTTCCTTGTGCAAGTAGAATTCTGACTTCATAATTTAGGATGTTTTACAATATCCTAAGCATCCTGAAAAGAGAAATACTTGGACCAAGTCCCAGTAGAGTATATATTTCCTTTTTTTTTAATTTCTAGGAATCCATTGTTACACATGAAAAAATGGGGAAGCCTTTTACAAGCAACCAGAATAGCACAGCACTATCTGTGTTCCAGGCCAGTAGAAGTTAACTGGGACTTTTTTTCAGACAAACCACCTTCCTGGAAAAATGCCTACACTATTACACAGTATAACGTAATATTTCCTTAACTGCCTATCAATATCTGTCTTGAAGTGCAATTAAAATGACTGATGCTTTAGCAGAATGCAGTTTGGTAAGAAGCTGATAAACTCAGATAAATAAAAATGTTAATTTTCTTTCAAGGGTAGATATACATAACAATTCAGTGTCTCCCAAAAGGGCAGATATATCTTTTGGAGATTTATCACACCAAATTTAATAGTGTTCTCTTTGAGCAGAATTTTTTTTTTTTATGGTGGGATTGCCATCATCAAATTTAAGGGGCAGCAACTTCATGCTAGAAATTGGGGAAGAAAGGAATTGAAAGGGGGGAAGAGAATAGTCAGAATGACAAAAAATTATTAAAAATGCTATAGCAAATAATGTGGAATAGAATATTCTCACTGTGGTTCTGCTCCACAGGTGAATTCAGCATTAGAATAATCTTTCTGCCAAAGAAGTTGCAACAGTCTTAAATATCAGTTAGTTAAATGGAAGTATTGATCCCACCCTCTCCCCCCATTTATTATGATATACCATTCAAAATTCTTCCTATTCATAAAAACATCACAATATTGCAAGTATCACTGACTTTTGCTGTACCGCAGACCTTTGTAGTATCACAGAGTATCTTTTGTTCTTTAGGCACTCATAAAAAGACATTTTAATTACTCACAGTGAAAAATATTTGGACTAAATATCTGCTAAAAGGCTACCAGTTCTCATGCTTGTAATGTAACATTGCAATTAAAATATGGCAGCTGTATTTGTTTGATATTTTTGGTTGGGACACTATTTAAGACTTTTATATAGACCCTTGGGGGTTTTGGCCACTAATTTCACTCAGGAGCAAATCTGCCATTACAGACTTTTCTCAGACTGCAATTTCTCCAATCTTTTGTTGAGGACAAAGACATGCAGATAATTAACTGCTCATCTTCCTTTGATTCAAACCACAAATATATGATTATTACTAACAATTACACCAGTAAGCAATAACATAAACATATTAACAATTCAACAATTTGGAAATGCTGGATTTGAGGTTTTGTAAAGACAGCTTATGACAGAGCCTGTTTATGTCTGTCAGACCTGTGAAATCCCTCAGTGTGGCCTCTCTTGTGCAATCTTGACGTTCTGTGCATGTCCTGTGATATCATCTCATCACAATTGAGTCTCATTGGTACCTAGGTAGTCAGGCAGCTATTACTGGCCCTTTGATACCATATTTATTTATGATGATTGTGTCTGAGTCAAGCTATGACATCATAAAAATCCTGCAATAGGATACCCTCCAGATACCAGCTTTTTTGGCTAATATTTTATCTGAGGAAGGAATCATGCAGGTAACAGCCAAACAGTACCAGGAAGAGAATGACCCTGAACAGCACAGTTAAAACTTTCCATTTATAACTTCTAAAAATTAGTTTAAACTCCAGATTTATTATGATGCTTCTCTATTTCAATGTCCTAAAGCAGAGAAGTATGTTGACCAGAAACTTACCTGCAATATTTTAATGGTGACCCAGAGAATTCACTTCCATTTGATGTTGGCTCTGAACGGTTTTCAAAGTCAGACACCAGAAATACTGATAAACTGGCATTAACATAGCCAACCATACACCTAGAGGGGACAAAATGCTGTCAGCAGGACACAGCAAGGTTTTTTCCATTAACTGTTGTACCCAGGAGGATGTCCTTTAGGTTTCATAAAATCCAAAAGTACAATTTTGATGCTTATTAATATTTGAAAGGGATGTTGAAGCAATATAAAAGAAATGCTAAAGTAGGTCAGATGAACAATAAAAGTGAAGCAATGGTAGATTTCTATGGGAGAAGGAATGGTGAAGATTGGGACAGGTTACTTTTGAAAAGTCACCTAAATGGTGAACAATAGGGGCAGAGAAAATAATGAGTGTTAGGAAGATAATCAAAATATTCCCACTGTTACACTTATGGTACTAGCACAAAGGGAGACTAAATCAGATTGAAAGATAATGCACTTGAAACAGCTTTTTATAAAATGTCCAGTTAATCAGAGGAACTCAATTCTAGAAGATCCCAGGGCGACTGAATACTGTGAGGCAAAATTTAGAGAACACTGAGTAGGAGAAGTTATGTCCCCTGTTGAAGGGCTGTGGTTATCAGTAGCAGGCTCAAGTTTGGTGTTAGTAGAGCTGAGGAGATCTGGCCAAAATGTGTTGTGCTGTTCATGCTGCACTAACTGCATGCAAACACAGGTAAGTGTAGGCACACAACTCATCTTGGTGCAGAGTATAATGCACCCTTAGGGTTGGGGGATTTTGGTTTTGGGTTGGGTTTTTCTAAATATGGACTTTACAGTGTTTGAGAAATTATATTCCAACACCATCTGGCTTTGTCTCCATACTGATTACATTTGGAACTTAATTTAATTCCAGTGTTTTTCTAGTATCATTGTGTGTCATGTGGATCTAATACCTAAAGACATTTTTTGAAAGAAGAGTACCTCTCTTTTAACTATTCTTTAACAGATGGTCTTTATACCTTAATTTGAGAAAACTCACTATTCCTGTGGATTTTTGAATACCTTCCTGCTTTTGTAACAGTACTTACTAATAACATTATTCAGAATGCTGACATAAACAGTTTAAATACAGGTTAGCTCCTTCAGAATATTACTACCTGATGGCTTCATCTAGAAATTCACTCAAAAAAGCAGCAGAAGTGTGAAAACATTGTACTAGAGTTTTGTGAAAACAAGATAAGAGCCAAATGGTGAGCCAAACTACTTCCCCTGTGCAGAACTAGTTTCAAAGCCACTGAGTCATATTTGAGTCTTAAGAGAAATATTTCTAAAGGTGTTGTTTTTTCATCTACAGTAGTCCTAAGAAAATCCTTCCTTATGCTTTCCTTAACAATGAGTTGCTTACAGTGCCACAGTATCCTGTAAATCTTTATAATAGCATGAACAGAGGCACATGCTCAGGAACAACTGAGCATGAACACCAGACCATTTTGCCCCTGAAGAGATTTTAACTCTTCATGAAAGTAAACAGAACATCCTCACTAGCCCCAGCTAAAATGCCCAAATCCTTGCAGGACAGAAATTAGCAGATCTGCTAATCAGAAGCTGCCGCACCAGATGCCCTTCTTCAGCCAGTATGATTAAATGTATTGACAGTCAAAAGATGTCAAAAAGGCAGCAACAGATGAACTCACTTTCTGCAGCAGGGAGTAAAAAAATCAATCTGCCATATGCCCAATAGCAGAATGCTAAAGGCTCTCTGTCACTGTCTACTGTTCAGCCTGGGTTTCTTTGAACAGCAGGGTTCCTTACTAATGGCACTGCTAGAGTATTTGCAAACTGTGTTTGTGCTTGGCTGGATTCAGTGACCTTCCCGGAGCCCAGCAGCTGAGATTTCACAAGTGGCCGGGCAGTAACTGTCTAATGTTTGCTAGTAGTGTGCACATACTAATATAATCTCAGTGTTTAGCAACAGTGAAAGAAAATCCACTTAGGCAGCAGGGATTCAGATCACAAACATCTCCTGGAAGATTTAATCTAAGAACTCTAGTTTTAGAAGAAAAAGAAATTGCTTTTCTCTGTAAGTATATATTGATGTATTAGTTGGAAATTTCTTCCTCTTGCTAGCCACTGCTTTTTAAAGTAATACATGTTGAATATTATATCGGGAAAAAACCCCAGTGTACAAGTTTAAGACGCTCAACAAATTGTTTACTAATTCATATCAGCATTGCTTCAGAAAAAAACTAGGATTGTATCCATGTACTACCAGCTGGGAAGTACAGCTTGGGCAGCATCCTGTCACACACACAGAATCTCTGAAATAGCTCTGCCATGTTTGCCTTGAAGCAACCTCATGGATCACAGTCACTCAGCAACCCATTCTGTGAATATGCAGAGCATCAGTATCTCTTACCTAAACACAAACAATACATTTGGTTTAGTGGAATCAGAAGATACACAGACAGTAATGCTGCATCTATTCAAGTAGTAAGTGATTTCCATGCACATTTGCTCCCACCCCCCCCAAAAAAAAAAAAAAAGCCTTACTTTTGTCCTGCTTCTCCTTGACCAGCACAAGGTCCATATTTGTAAGCATAAACGAGGCGAGGGATGAAATCTGATGTCACTGCTATAACAAATGCATTTGTGATAACTGAAAGAATTCCAATGCCTTCCAGGATCCCATACCAGATGCCTGTTCAACAAGGACAGTATGTTTGCTCCAGGAAAAATAAGAACCAAAGTGCCTGAAGTACTGCATGATCTGAAGTAGTTTTTCCCACTGCACAAGGTGTTTTAATGTAGTTTGTATCCAAGAGTCACCAGTACAAATTTTTACTGGTGACTCCTGGATAAAAACTTTACTGGTGACTCTTGGATAAATAAAATAAGTAAAAATAAATTTTCTTATTGAAGAGATTATCACTATTCTCATCACTGTGAATCACACCAAAGGAAGGTTAGACATACCCATTGATTTAATGAAGCATTGAATTGAAAACTTTGCTAGAATGCAATTCTTCTGTGCTTCTATTAACTACATTATAGAACTGCTTGTTTTACAAATTATGTCTGTAGTGTATACCATGTATGGCTGTTGTCCAGGCTTGTGCCAGAACCCACAGATTCACACTGTTCCCATTCAAAGCTTTAATCAGACACAGACTTTAAGCACATGATAGCACAAAGCCTGATCTTCTGCTATTTATTGGCGTGGGCTAGGGATTTTTGCAATGCAGTTGGTTAGTGAGATTCCCTATTTACCTCTCTGAAAACATCAGAGATTTAGCATTGGGCAGATGAATTTGTTTTTAAGTTCTTCCTAAAGGTGTTGTGCTTTTGCATACTGCAAAGACAGAAGAGATTTGTAGTGAAAATATGTTCAGAGATCCTTTGCAACAGTGTGTGGCCGGATGACCTCGGAGTTATGTGGACCTTGTGTTTAGCAATGCCGGTGTGACTCACTGAGAGCAAATTGTCTGCTGGGATCCAGACCCACCCTGTCTGACCCACCAGGGACCCAGTAGACACAGCCCCTGAGTCACAGGGGAGCTTGTTTTTGGCCAGGTACATATAAAACCTACGGGTTCCTTACAGGATGGTGGCCACTTTAACGTGACTTTCATGTTTCATCTGATCTGTCTGGTTATTATATTCAAGTTGAGCAGCAGCATGTGTTTGCACAGTCAATCTGCCACAACAAAGCACCTGCAGAGAACATTGATCACTTTATACCTTGGCTGTTCAGTCCCCCAGAAAATAATTATAATATTATAGACTATTAATTACATTAGTAGATTGGCATCAGATACTTGAAGTTTTTTTAACAATCAAGGGATGAAAATGACTCAAAATACTTTAATCTGCTCTCGCTTGAAGTGGTCAAAGCTTTGACAACTAACATATATATAACAAACACCATACAAAGAGCTCACCTATATCTTTGGCTCTTGAAGCTAAAGGTCTTCTCCACTGAGTAACAAATTTGTAAGCATCAAGCCGAATTTCAATAATATTGTTTAGTAAGGCCAGAAGTGGTGCCAGTGGAAAAGCTGCCACAAAAATGGTTGTGAACCCAAATTGAAGAACTGGAAAAAAAAAAAAAAAGAAATATCACAAAATATCTTTCAGGATCCAACCCCAATGTCTAAGATACCTAACAGTGTATGCAAAGTGTACGTACAAAGTATACAGACACTCATTATTATGTCATACTATATAATGGTCTAGTGGCAGTTGTGCAACAAGTCCTTGTCAAAAGTTAGAAGAAAGAATGAAAAGACCCTGGAAATGGTGGACAGCACCATTTAAATTTTGTAATTTGGGATTAAGTTCTGAAGTGGGCAACTGTTCTTTTAGAAATGGACATTTTTACTCCAGCATCAGGATTAATACATTCCTTTTAATAATTCAGATGGGAAGCAGTTTGAAATTCTGATTAAGTTCCTAGAGGCAGGTTTTCAGAGTATGAGGTTTCCCATTAATTTGAAAGGAACTGTGTGAGGGAGAAAAGGAAAAAAACCAATCATCACATATGCAGTTCAGTCACATAGGGCAAAAGTTAATGTTTTTTTAATATATTTTTGAGCAGTTATTCTCCTCTCTCCTCTGGATAGAGCAGTACCTTTTGGCAGTAAGTAACTTTGTAAATGTGAGTTAGTAAATGAGGGAGGATTTTAAACATAAATAAGCATGCTGGTCTGTACCATGCACTTCAAAGTAAAAACACAAGACAACTTTCTTTAGGAAAGAACAGCAAAGTTTGTCAGAAATGTATGCAGATAAAGAACTGGGCTCAGGTTTGGAAAACAAATACAGAATTGGAAGTGTTTCATAGATGGGAGGTTAGCAGACCATCAGCAGTATGCTTAACTACATTGGTTTGGTTCTTAAAAGCTTACTCCCATTCCTCATCTGCTCTGTGAGAATGAAAACCTTTTTGCAGTCTCCTTAGCTTCATATAGTGACAATTAAAATAATTCACCAGCCCACATCAACAAAAAACCAACAACATTAAAATATAGTGAAAGAGAGAGAAGGAAGATTAGAGCCATACTCATTTCTAGGTATTCATCAAAGAGTCCATAAGCATTCATGGGCTGCAGATTATAGTCCTTTTCCCACTGTGGGAAGCTTGTTTTTCCCTGTGTGCCATACTCTTGTCGTAGTTTTCTCCTGGTCCACCAGTTTTGAATTAGCCTACATTTAAAATTAAATAAAAGAAACAAAGTAAAGAATATGAATGGCTATTTATCACAAAATTGGAAGAGGTTAAGTGGGCACAACATATCCTGCAAAATTCATTTCCTAATGTACAGGAAAATAGAGCATTAGTAATACATGTGGCTGATGACACAGCATAATAGGTATGAAAAAAGATAGAGATGATGAGCTGTAAGCCCAGCCTATATGTTTTTAAAATGGTGAAAGGATTTTGACATATTTTCATTATTTATTTACTTCCTTTTCTCTGGACAGAATGCCAAATCACTTCAGTGTTTGTTTCTGTGGCAGAATGCAATGCTGCATGGAGATATTGAGCTCAGTAAATAAGAGTGCTAATACTGCTCGATTCTTTCCTCTGTGTGTGACCTGGCATCTCTGCATGGCTCTACAGCGTGCAGGGTAACAGTCTCTGGGCAAGCCTGGAAGGAAAAGGCAACTCTGCATGGTGTCTGCAGCCAAACATTCAGAGGAGAAAGAGGCAGAAAGAAATGTCTGAACTACAGACAACACATGGTGGCTGAGAGATGGATGGCTGACATAGCAGCTACCTCCAGCTCAACAAATGGGACACCTGTACTGGACATCAGGGAGAAGATATTGTTCCCAAGGAAATGCCTGTGTAAAACCACTGTGAAAGGCAGCGAGCCAAAAGTGAAATGAATTCTCACATTTGAAATAAACACCTTTTCAGGGAGTTGCACTGGTTTGGCCAACAAAGGAGTTAGTATAGAGAGCAAAAAAAACCCAAACCACGATGACAGAGATTTTCTCTGAAGTTGTGATTGGCCACTTTGTCTCAGTGAGAAAAAATGTGATAAATCACCCAAATAATTCAGTCCTTTTCCTGACAATGCTTCACTTCTTTCCCTCACAGTGGCCTGCCGTGGTCTGTGAGTGGTGCAAAGTGACTGCAAATAGTCATTGGATTTGGATAAGGGTTTGGGCAGCTGCTTTTTTTTTCTTGAATCTTAGAGATTATTTTTCCATTTACATAATTTATCAGAAAGATTACAGCTTTTCCTATCTTCCTCAAAGAAGCAGAGGTGAAATTAAGTGCAGTTCAGCTGAATTCAGGTACAGATGGCAGGGTTGCCTCTAAGCCCTCTGGCCATCCACATTTTGTTGGCTGCCATCGAGCTCTTAGCAGAAAGGTGTTTTTCACAGAAAAAGAAATCCACTTGCTTGCAGCATTTCGAGGCTAGAAGGTGAACTGAAGGGTCTGGAGGGCAAACACATCTCTCATCAGAATAAGTTGAAGCATTTCACAGTGTTGTGACTGTGTCTTTTATGTTGTGTTTTTCCTTGTGACTGAGGTGAAGATTCATTTCACCTGAAGCACTTTATTCCTATTAAATCATCACTTATTCTTAAACAATCTCCTCCTATCTCTGTCAATCACCTTGTTTTATTTCTCTTCTGTGCTCTTTGTTAAGTTTCAAAACCTGTATTAATAGAAAGCAAAGAGTTCTAATGAAAAGTGGCAGAAGTGGTAGGGAATAGAAAGAAAAGGATCAATACTGCTGCTACTGTTCCTCCTGCCCATCCCAGCTAATCCCTGCAGCCCTAAAAGCTGCAAAATACTGGCAAGCAGCGCTAGGCCCAGGAAAGATGGAGAAATAGCAAATCCCTCTGAACTTTACAAGGGCAAACTTTCTGACAATGTCAGCTCTCTCTTAGATTTTCACACTTGTGAATTTCCCTTGATGACCATCCACACTCTCTAGCATCAACTACACTGATCATATTAAGTCTATATTATTAATATAAATATGTTCATTAAATACTAATCAGTAAGGAATAAACCAATAGGAAAGGAGTAATTGCCAATCTTTTAGCTAGGGCACAGCTTCATGTTACCTTGAAGATCAAAAGGGAACTTGTCTACATACCAGTCAGTACATTTTTCTATCTTTCAGAGTGCATGTGCCAGCAGTGCATTTTTTCCAGCTCGTACCTGCTCTTTCAGACATCTTTTATCACCCAACAAAAATAGAATTTAGAACTTACTAGTATAGCTAAGAAATGATACATGTATTTTTCATGGAAGCAACATAGTGGTCACACAGTTATTTTTAAGGAGTTTTAGAACATAGAATACAATTTAACAAAATCAAGTACTTCCCATGTAGTACTTATTTGTTAATATTTATATTACACTTTCACTTTTGCAAACTGTGTCCAATGTGGAAAAAATCCCCAAACATCATCTATATATTTGGAGTTCAGTACCCTCGGGGAGGATTTTCTGCTGTAATGACAACTGAACCTTGCTTTTATTAACTGGCGATAAGGAAAACATAAACTTAGTATTCTGTGATCTATAGAAGCATAGATATTATATTTACTTACGGATATCCCAATTCCATGAAATTATTCCATGTCTGCTTCAACACCATTATAATACCCATTTGCATACAGAGATCAATAAGGCATCCACTAGGGTGGCACTACAGAAAAAAAAAAAGAAAGAAAATGTTAAACGGGAATAATATGGAGTTTTAAAGCATTTCTTAAAGGCTATAAATGATAGTGGATCATTTAATAAAAGGAAATTAAATGCATTCTCCTTATTTTTTAAAGAAGTGTAAACTCATGGGAGCAGATGACACTGTATCATACTGTCAGTATTTTAAGCTTATCACCTAATTCTCTGCAGAGGTCAGAGTCAGCTGAAACCAATGCAGTTTTCACAGCAGTGCTTCTAACGTGCTGAGCAGCTGTGGGCAGGGCAGAGGCAAAGGCCACCAAGTTTCTCCATTGATTTAAATTGTTTCTGGGGAGGTAGACTGTGCATCCAGTCAAAGAATGAAGAGAAAATTCCTCCTGGCTGCACATAAACCAAACAGTCCTTGCCTAGAGGATAGACCTAGAATTATTAATTGAGTATTATTAAACATCTATGACTGAGTAGACCATGCAAAGGTGTTCTCTTCTTGAAGAACTAAAAAGCTCTCTCTGCTCAGCAACAATTCTTAGTGTTTCTTCCTGAGTGCTTGCTTGCTTTAACAGTGGCTCCAGCCACAGAAGCTGTGGTGCTGCTTTTGGGAGAGATCTTCAGATAGTACAAATGTAGGTAATTTTTTTATCTGGTATTGGAACAAACAGAAAGGAATCAAAAGCTTTCTACCCTCAAACAGCACTTTGTGCAATTGGCTTTGCAGATCCAAACAGTGTAGTTCAAATTGTATTTTAAAATCTGGGGTATTACAGATAAGTCAAACAAATCACTGTCACAGAATTGGAATTATTTCTCTCTAACTTTTAGGGAGAAAAATTGGTCATGACCTGGAATAAAATGAGATATTAATTTCTTATACATACTTCATTATCCAGCTCTCAGAACTTGGATCACTGCTGAGGTTTCTGCTGACCTAATTTAGCATCTCTTTAGATTAACAGGGTGACAGGATTGGGTTTTTTGTTGTTTCTGCTTTTTTCTGTTTGTTTGGTTTTTTGTTTTGTTTTGGGTTTTTTTGTTGTTGTTTTGGTTTTTTTGTTTTTTTTGGTTTTTTTTTTTACCTCTCTGTTATTATTACTAAATCATCATCCTTCTGTGTTTTAGGAATTGGTCACATGAGTGAATATATCCTGAGAGAGGCGGGTGCAGTGTTAATGAAGCAGCAGCAATGTCACAACCATAACACCAGTAATATGTAAACTGTGGTCTTAGCATGTCCATGGACACTGGACTAGTGTTACTAAATGTCTTAGACTTGGCAAAATTCAACAGGTGAAGAGAGGGGTATTGGAGGGATATCTGGACATGGTATTCTAAAGCAGGTTAGTTCTAATAAGACCTGGAAGAGGTCAATAAAGTTAAGACTTTTTTATTATTAGACTATTTTTTTATTATTATTAGACACTTTTTTTTTCCTCTGAGAAAAGCTAAACAGGACTACTAAGAGTAGCTTTCACCAGCAAGTGACCCAACCTGTAACACCTCATTGTTGCACTTCCCTCACAAACCTGGCTCTCTTTTCCTTCTATCTCATCTCCTGCAGAAATAGGAATTTCTTTCCGTGTTCTCTGATCCCTCTGTGAAATAAATCAGCCCACTGAATCAGCAGAAGAATAATTCAGCCAGTAAAAGGAAGCTTACTGCTGATACAAGGCTCCTCACAGGGCTGGACAAGTGAGAGCCAATGCAGAGGAGGAGGAAGGAGCAAGTCTCAGGGGCAGAACTCAGAGAAAGACCAGAACTCCTTTCCTTTGACAGCAGCAAGTTTTTAGGTCAGCTCAGCCCCAGCCAGATTTTGGAGGGATGTTAAGCAAAATTCTGTCTGCCCATTTATCAAGTACTCTTTCCTTGAAGAGAAAGAATTCTCTACAAAATTAAGATGGTTTTATTAAAATTCAAATTCTTTTGTTTGTTTTGCTAATATTTGAATGGCCTTTATTATCCAAAATATTTATGTATCCAGATGTGTTTGAAAATTCAAGCTGGCAGACATTTTCCACTTACCATTTGTCATTTATCTGCAAAGTTGTTTCAATTATTCATCTGTGAAGCAGGAAAGAAACCACGGGATTTCAGTGTGCACATAGCAGCACTGGAAAGTAAATGACAGGTCCAGGGACTGCTGCTGTTCATCTCCTATAACTGTCATATGGGCTTTGAATTCTGAATGTATTTATTTAAAAAATAAATAAAGTTGGATTGGTCCTTGAGTAACTTGCAAAGCCAAACTCTCATTGCTTTTTGTATTAATTTGATTTTATAGACATGAGACATTATACCAGTAGCTTGTTTGGGAAGTTTGTTTAGTTGTTTTGGTAAAATTTCGCATACATTCTATGTGTCTGGATTTTTAATTCATTACTTTATTATTTTAGCTCTCTGGTCTGCAAGGCAAGAAAAGCTGAGAAGAAAGGATTTTTTAGAAGCAAAAAGTTATCAGATGCATATTTGATTTTGAGTCATTCCAAGGATAAAATATTTCCAATGTGAGGAATCTTTAAACCATGTGATACCACTGTTTGAATGTGATGCAAACACTAGAACTGCTAGCATTGAAAAGGGAATATATATATATATATATATATATATATATAAATGTGTATAGATGCTTTTGTAGCAGATGGTAGTGTCAATGGTGTGGAGTTAGACACACCATTGACACTACCAGTAACACCCAATAACACACTCAAAAATGCCTAGGCAGATTTACACGTCTGCCTCTGCTTGCATTCATGGCAACTGTGGGCAGCAGATAAATCAGCGTGCAATTATCGAGCACTCACCTCTTCCAGCCTCCACCGGTTTATCAGCCTTAAGTAGGCACCAGGGTGTCCTGTAAATCTTTAACACAGGAATATATATCAACTATGTTGTGTAAGCAGTCTCTTCAAAGCTCACACTTATTTTAATCTGGTGTTATCTTAATGTGACTGGTATAAGTATAAAAGATATTATTCTGTAAAAAGTTTTATGGGTATTCTTGGAATAATCCTCATGAAGGACTACAGATATTTTTACTTCAGTTTTATTTCAATACCAACACTCTGCTGTTGGATATTCAACATAGGCAGAGCAGAGGGAGAATCTGACTGAAACTGCTCATGTCAGTTTGGAAAATGGTTTTCAACTGCCAGTCCATTTCCTTACAATATAAAATGCTCTGTGATGTCTGCCTTCCTGTGAAATCTGTGAAAATTTTAGTTTTCAGTAAAAACTATAATTTTCTAACTATTCTCCTGTGTTTTCCCCCAAAGTTTTTCCTATATGTAAATAATCCATACTAATGGTTTCTTCTATTCAAACCTTCTCTACTAAAAAGGTCTTTTTTTAGGAGACTGACAGAAAGAGATATACAAATAATATATATATAGATAGAGACATAAATACACAAAATACATGGATATAAAATATAAAATAAAAATATGATAGCTATAATAAATATATATGTAAGAAAAGCCCTCAAACT
>QUSF01000009.1:30095370-30425504 GCA_003676055.1 Chloebia gouldiae | reverse complement strand
TATTATTATTATTATTATTATTATTATTATTATTATTATTATTATTAGCAGGAATAACTTCCAGCAGCAGAAATGTCAAAGCCTACTTTGCCATTAAAAACCCTCTTGTGAAATGAAACCTGGGGATTACTTGGGGAGAGATTTGGTTACATCTGGTTACAGCATTGCCAGAAGACAGGATCACCCCGGTGCAGGTGACACCTGCAGTAGTGCTACCCCTCTGCCCTAACATCACCAAGAGCCACGTGTCCTGTGCACCTTGTTCCAGTCTGGCATCCAGGACACTGTCAGAGGTGAGATAAAGCACCAGGCTGGGAGTATGGGCTTTCACAAATGCTAGCAGATATTAGAGCACTGTTTGTAGTACTCTACTGTATACTGGAGAGCTGCTCTGCAGTGCAGCTGGCTACAAGGGAGCAGACAAGAACCAGCTTACAAACTTCCAGCCCTTCAACTGCATGGACTGATTGAAGCTGGAAATGCCCAGACCTTAAATGACTGTACTGAAATAGGTGAATGTTAACTGCTCACACAAGTCTTCAGAATGTGAATAAAGGTGAGATATCCTAAATCCCACATCCTTTTATAAAGATTTCCTGAAGAGGAAGGGGGGAAGAAGTCATGTCTCATTCTCCTCATTCCAAGTTTTGAAGATGCTTTCTCAACACAGTTAATTTCCAAATTTATGCAGCAACCTGGTAACAAGTTAGAAAAACAAATAAAGAGGCATGTATGCCTAGCTGCAATGCCTCTGTAACTAATTATGTGCTTGAGGGAACCCGCTGTACTTCAGCTATACAAAAAGGCTAAGCAGGTTTCTATGGAGGCAGAGTAATACCTTGTTCTTATTCTGTTTTGCTCAAACTGTTCCTGCCATATCAGGGCTGAAGGAAGCTGAGCAGACCATACTCTGGCAAAAGGAACAATGTAAGTAGTATTCCTGTGTGCCCAGGGGCGTGAAAAAGGACAGAGTGTGATAGCTGTGAAGCAGAGTTCCTGAGAATTTTACCCTGTAGATTGCACAAGTGCTCTGCCAGCTGGCTTGTCATAGACAAGAAACCTTTACTTCTTTGCACCTCTCTCTGAGCCAAGGTTTGATTATCTTTTATAATCTGCAGTGTAGGGAAGTTCTTATCATAGCCACATGTCCTATAATCTCCAGCTGATGCAAGTAATGCAAATGCTATTTTTAGACATTCTCAAAAAAAAAAAATTGGAAATCTGGCATGACATTTTGTACCTGCTTAATGATACTCAGCAATGCTTGGGCAAGTAAACTATGTCTGGCTGAGGTGAATGATACAAAGAAAGTGACACTAAAGAAACCGAAAAAATATGCTACAAATAACAACAGAAACCAGATTTCATCTGGGAGTGCCAGGAACTGCAGGTAGTTGGTTTCTTGCGGTGCACACACCCAAGACACCTTTGCTCTCCATGTCTCCCACCTTGCACCTGGTTTTCAAGAACAGGAAATCCAGATATGTAGGGTTGAAAGAGCCATATCTCAGCTCATATCCCCAGACTGAGAGGCCTGAGCATTGCAGAGGTTGCTGTATGGCTTTCTTGGGTGAGAATCTAAAGTGGTGAGGAATTCACAAGGTTGCATATCTGAATAAATGCAATTCTCCTTTCTATCGTCTTCATTGTTTAATTTACTTGTCTCTTAATTTAGAACAGGAAGGTGATAACCAGGAGATAGGAAGCCTTATAAATTGTGTTTTTTTCAGTGTATTCTTGCTAGGAATTAATAAATTTCCCTTTGTAAGGAAACCTTGTTTTTCAATTTGACAATGGAAATTAAAGAAAGCAAAGGCTAGACACATATTGTTAACAAAATAAAAATCTTCATTATCAAAAGCCTGAGATTTAAAATGGTAATTAGAACTCTTTAATCTATGTCTTTGAAATAACTAATAAAAGGAATCAGCTGATTTTTTTCTAGTGATAACTGAATGGAAACCAGAGAGGAAATTTAATTAGCAGTAATTTTGCTAGAAAGTAGCACTTTAGGAGAAAAATTTTCACCTTCTGGTGTCAAAATTCTCATTGACTTCTTACGAACATATAACTTCCCAATGAAACTCCACAGGATGAATTTTTTCCAATCTACATAAAACTGTTCTCCTTCCTTCCCATTTCTCACACATGGATAATTCCTACTTTTTCATAAGAGAAACCCTATTGATTTCTGGAATATGAAATCTGGAGTAATGTGAATTGACTTAGACCAGGTATTTGTGCTCTAGAAGAGCTACTCTACATTTCTGTGTGAAATAATTCATTTTTTCCCCAAGAGTTTTCTAATCCTTCAACAGGTAAATTATTGAAATAGTCCCATCCTTCCTAATCTAAGACTATTGTCCTCTATAGCCCAGACATAGAAAAAGAATTTATAGATTGAAAATTTGAATCTTGATCACCAGTACATCATCCCCAGAAGTAAGTCTCCAAAAAAAAGCCTGTGGTTTGCAGGTGAAGATAATGGCAAAGTGAAGAGGTGGCCTCTGAACCACAGAGCATCTCCACACTTCCATCTGGAGCAGCCACTCCCAAACGGTGTCTTTCTCAGGGGGAGAGTGAATTCCAATGGAAAAGTGCAGCATTAGCTACACAAGCAGAGGAGGCAGTGCCATTGGGCTGCTCAGCTGTGCTACAGGTGTGGGCACTGGGGGCTGCAGCATCTTCAAAAGAGATACCTCTGGGAGGCAACCAGCTCCTACTCTTTGGATGCCACTGCATGCTGAACAGAGGAGGAACTGATGCCTCAAATGCCAATGAAATACTGCTGTTCTAATTACTGGACACACAAATCTTTGAGAAGCAGCCTTTTGAGTTCCTATGATCATCTTTAACCTCTAATTTGAGAAAGACACAATCTGGCACACTGCTTCTGAAAAAACTTCTACCTCCTCCTGTAGAGACTCATGATTCCCTCTAGAACTGTAAGGAGGTGCACTGAATAGCTCTGGAACAGGTACAATCACCACTACTCCTGACAGAGGTTTTGTTGACACAGCTTACTGGAAAAATTCTGGTGTGAGAATAAAAGACCAGCTGACATCAACAGGGGGCAAGTATCCGCTGAAAATTACCAACATGCAAATATCATCCTGCAGGCCAAGTAATCTGCCAGGGGAATATAAATATATCTTATTAAAAATTGAAAAATGGAAAAAAAAAAAAGGAGGGGAAAAGAAAAAAAAAATAGAAGTGTCACTTAAGGACAACCTTACCC
The DNA here is from genome assembly GCA_003676055.1 of Chloebia gouldiae. Taxonomy (NCBI): domain Eukaryota; kingdom Metazoa; phylum Chordata; class Aves; order Passeriformes; family Passeridae; genus Chloebia; species Chloebia gouldiae. The sequence continues at coordinate 30,422,266 of QUSF01000009.1, read as the reverse complement.
GGAAATTCAATATTCTTCTAACTGATCGTAGAAGATTCAGGTGGATAGTTTTATAAACCAGCATAATCCCAAATCCAGGTAGGTTAAATGGTGAAAGATGAAGATATATAACATCCCAAACTATAAACATCTGCAAGACCAGGCTTCCTGGGAAAAACATAACGAGGTTCTCATACTGCACTTACTTTTGTATTTTGTTTGTTTAAAGGCTCCTTCTCATTCCAGGGACACAGAGGAAGCTATAATTGTCAATTGGAAATTGCAGTTTGGTACAGCTTTTTCTTAGCTGGCAGCATCAGCAGATTTTTTTGCAACTAGCTATGAGAAGATATGAACCCTGCAGACCAATCCTGAGCTCTATATGAACCTCAGGCAGGACTGTCTCAATCCCTTTGTGACTTGCCAGAATTGGAAAGAACAGTCTGCTAATCTCAGAAGAGTTGAATCAGTATTAGAATATTCCTGTAATTAGGAAGTCCTGGGGGATACCCAGAACTGACTGCACATGTGCATGGATAACAACATTTCTGTTGTTATAAAGATTTCCGGTTGTGTAAATTATTTCATGTTACATTCTTGGGTTATTTTCTTAGTAATTAAGCATTTACAAGAAAATCCTACCAGCAATTCCATCATTTCATGGCCTCATTGAGCTACTTTGCCTCATACAGACAAAAATTCCATAACTCAGAAGTCTGTTTCTGTGCTGGCAAGATTGATAAAAAAGCAAATCTTCCACCAAAGCAGGAATGTAGAGGTTCAACTTCACTGAGACCACTACAGCAGTCTTTTACCATCCAAGCTCTTACTCCAAGAGCTTCTGTAGAGTAAGGAGAGCAGACTTGTAGACACCTGTATGTTCAAATCCCACTGGAGGAGCAATTTTTCTTCAAAACTCACTGAATCTTGCTTTTCTCCTGCATGATAAAACCTTCTAGTTCTATTTAGACCCGAGTTCTCAGTCACAAGAGCATGTGGTTAATTTCTGGTGAAGACCAGAGGAAAAGATTTTCCTGAATGTTAGTGTTTTCCCTAAGGGGATTTCCTGTACCAACACTGAATGAATTAAATTTTCTCTCTCACTCTCTTTCTCTCTCTCAGATAACCAGCACCTGAAGGTTCAGAAGGTGGTACAAACCTCAAAAGGCTTTCCTTCCATCAATACTCTCAGTGAAAAACTAAAAGAATAGATAAAAGCTCATTTGCGAAAATTCAAGGTCCCCTGGGCTGTCAAGAATTTTCAGCTTTCAAAATAAAAATGCATTTCTCCCATAATGCATTTCTTCCCTGAAATATTTCAAATTAATTTAGATTTACAAGTGTGAAAAAAAGAGGACAGTTTGGCCTGGAGAAAGTTTCTTTGAATTCCAGAGGAAACATCTGAGGAGAAAAATCCTTATTTCATAGTTTATAAAAATTTAAAGAATGAACTGAAAATAAATGCAAAATAAAACCATACATTTTCAACCAAATGATTTTGTATGAAAGATTAAGGAGTACATGTTTTTATACAAACCTCTTCTTCTTCCCAGTCTATCAAGTCCCAGTCATAAGCAATTACTGCTCTCCTTCTTTTCCAAAACTCCAGAAAAACAGTGGCTAGAGCAAGTAGGGAAAAAGATGTAAAATTGTTTTTAAGTCAAGAAATGTTAATGATTATCACAGAACTGTTAAATGAAGCTGTTACATTATTTTAATTTCTTTGCATAAATGGGTTCGTTTGAACAGCAAATCATGCTGATGATCAAAACTGCTTTCAAAAAGCATTGCTTTCTAAGGATTAGTTTGCTTGCTTCAAGGATGATTGAGGCTTTAGATTTCATTTAGTGCTAAATGAGAATGTTTAATTTCTAACCAACCAAGGGAGTGCTCTCAAAGAATAAAATTGTTCCTGTGAGTCATCACTGCTAGATAAAGCAGATTTCTGATGAAGCTAAGGGGTTTCTTGGGGCCATTGCACATAAAGGAGTAACTTTCTTTCTTTGAAGACCATTTACATTACACAGAAACCAGAACGCAGAGGAAACACAGTCCAGTGCATTTGAAAATATGTAGAGTACTACTGGGAAATGGGAACTTCTGGTTTACACTTTTTAATTCAACCCCTCTTTTTTTCTTTTTACAGTATGTGAGTTCGTATATGAGATGTGGTGTTTATGTCTGATAGGTAAATATTGTGTAGTACAGCCCTTATTGATAGAGTTCAAGATGGTGTAACAGGCCTGCACATGATTGCTATGGGAAGACAGCTGGAAGTAAAATTAGAGAAAGATGGGAGGTTATATTCACATTCTGAACAGATGTTAGAACAGTACAGAAATTATAGGGTAAAATGCAGTTGCTGCTGCCTGGACGGAATGCGGGTGGCATGCCCGAAACCTATTCCACCATGTCTCCCCATATACCTAATCTGCAAATTTAAGCACATGCTAAGGGGAATGGAATGGAGGGTGGAGCAGAATGTAAACACAGAGGTCAGGCTCTGATGTAATCCTTGCCAGGGGGGAACTCAATGGTCCTTTGCAGCTGATAAACAGCACAGCACCTGTCAGCCAGGGGAGACAGGAGAAGGTGTCTTGCTGCTGAGCCAGCAACTGTGGTGGAATCATTGCTCCTGAATTAACAGGGTTCATTAAAACCTAACTGTAATAGTAACACTCACTTCCATCTCAAAGTTACCTGCCTTCAAGGTATGACCTCTCCTCACTGGGCATGCACTTTATATTTCATTGACTATAACTTTAAGAGAGAAGTGAGAGAATTTTACACCTATCAATAACAAAGGTGTGTATCACTAAAGCCACTCAAGCTCAATCTAAATGTAAACAAATTGTACAAAAGTACGTTAAGAATGGGGAAAAGTTAGAGAAGACTCCACCATAACTTCTGGGATCAGGGGACGGGCTGAACCCATCTCCTCCTCCAAAGGAATGTCTATTGGGTAATAATTGCATTCTATGATTGCTGAATGATCATCTTGAGCTAGGTTTGATTGATGATTACACCTTGTCTGGATATTGCTTTGAATACATTTTTGCAGTCAGCTATTGTCACTGTCAATCTTTGAATTTTAACCTGTCACAATTTTCCACTGACAGTGTGTATATTAATAAAGAATGTTGTCCCCTAAACCGTTGGTGTGAGTCCTTCAAGGGTTCTGGCAGTTTCCAGCAATGGGCAACATGAATTAAAGTGTGAAGACCTGGGAGGGGGTCTCTCTTCTGCTGTTGGTGCGTGTCCCTGAACAAGTCAGTCAAACCATCCTCTGTCCCAGTGGGCAGCCCAGTGGAGAGTCACTATAACAGGGCATTGACACAGTGATCAGACACAAAATTATTAGCTTTCCTGGAGCACTGAAAGACCCATCAAATACAAAGGATTTGAGGAAATTCCCGCTTTGATATGACAATTGTGCTCTCATTTTGTGATGGAAAGAAAAATCAAGGAAACAGTAATAGCAAAATATGCTCATAATCCAAAGATTAATACTCACCCTGCTTAAAGATACAGCAGTGTTAAACATTTATTTTGTGGATCTAGAAACTACTTAAAGTTAACACAAATCAATGGGCAGGCTTTCTCTCCTGCTGTGGAGAGGAAGGCTGCCCTTTATTGCTCACTGAGAAGCAGCAGCTTGATAACCAGAGAACATAAACCTCTTTGTTCATCAGCTAGCACAGTATCAGCTCTAACAGTGTCACAATAGTCTGGCAATATAATTCACATCCAGTCATAAAAGCATATCCTTAATGGGCTGTTTGCCCTTCTGCAGCATATTGAATAAAATGGGACCTGATACTAAGTACTGGCATCAGTTTGGCAAAAGTTAATTTTTAGACGGTAAGAACTGTGTTTTATTGTACTAGCCAGTCCTGTGAAAGTGTGCTTAGGAAATAAACACTACAAGCAGACAAGGTAAGGTATCAAAATCATGTGTAAGGAAGCAGGTATTTGGTTTGAGGGCATTTTCATATATCAGGTAATTGTTTTTCTCCAAGCTGGAATTATGTTACACGACGTAACAACCACTTTGATTGTAGTCTAATAGAGAGTCATGAGCCCAATGCTTCTATAAATGTTTGTAATAGTTACAGTATGATTGGTTGTGATCAGCAAAATCAGTAAGTGCTAATGAGGCTCCACTGCTACTGAACCACAACATGGTTCATTCCTTGATTTTTTTTCCGGGTAGAACTGCTTCTCTCCCATCAGCTCATATTCAATTATTTTGTTCAGGCTAAAGAAGTAGTCCTGAACTGTTTGGAAACCTAGGAGGAAGAAGCCTGATTGATTTCTGCCCCTTTGTTTCCATTCCAGAAAGCTGCTGGTAGCAAAACTCCAGTAGGTATTTGAGTCCCAGCCCTGAAAGTCTCAGATATATCTTTGGTGAACAATACTTATTTTCTTTCTTGTTTTTCCCACACCTGGAGTGAGGAATTTATACATATTATGTTTAGCACATTAAGCACTGTCAGAGTAAGTATGTGAAGTTCCTGAAGCTTCTTTAGAAAGTTATTTTCTAATAGTTAAGTAGCAAATATGATGTTCTGTACAGTGCTGTTTTAGCTTTCACTGTGTTACAATTTTCTCCCTCTATTCAGATCAGCATGCAGCTTTCCCTTGCTAGATATTTTAAAATGTGCTATAAATAACTATTTTTGATTGATTCACTGTGCTACTGAGTCTTCTAAAAGCACTGAATTTTCAAATTTCTCTGCTTATTCTCTAATTGTAATTTTAACTGCAAATACCCTATACAAACTTCAGCATTCTTTTCTGACTTTGACGTTCAATAGGACACAGTTGTATTTTCCCACTTGTGTAAACCAGATCCTGAGTTTTCTCAAAAATTCCTGCTTGGAATTTTTCATTTCTTATTGGCCTTAGCTCTCAGATCTTTTACTAGCTTTTCCTATAGTACGTTTGTCCTACTTCAGAACTCAACCTTGCAGCTGGGTTCTCAATATCCACTTGTACAAGCAGCTGTCTTAACATCATTTCCTCAGATGCTTTTGTAAGAAGTTGTGATCTTATCTCAAAATGCAAATAGCCTCTTGTAGGAAATAGCTGCACCCTGACCTTCTCTCAGGAATCCTCTCTCTATTGTATTTTAGAGCACCATTTCATATATCTATCCTGACTCCTAGAATATATTCTATTACAAGGAGTATTGCTGAAGAACATCCTTAAATTCTATCTCCTTGGAGAGCAGATTAATGTCAACGTTTTATGCTAGAGGCAAGATTTGTACAAAAGTAATATCTTTTATTAGAGTAACAGATACGTACAGAAAAATTGTTTTATGTTGGCATTTCTTATTGCCTGAAAAAAAGTGTTAAATTCTTCATGCCAGTCCTCTTTTTCCCTCCCCAATTTTGCCTTTCAGTGAGTGTTCTAAAGCTACCTCTTTTATCAAAGGAAACATTGATGCAACACAGGAAAGAATTTCAGAAAGGATTTTCCTTGCATCCCTTAGTTCCCCAAAGATGTGCACAGAGAGAAAAACTACCACCAGCCTAGCCTGTCTCCAGCATGGCTTTAGAAATGATAAATTGCTGGACTTTCCTTTTGAACAGTTACGGAATTTTGGTCTAGAGTTTCAGGAAACATCTAGGCAGTAACAGCTTTGCAATAGATTTCCCCAGTACCTCAATTGGAAAAAGCAAAATCTACAATTCCATCTGGCTTTACTGAAACATGCTGGAGTCAACTGAGTATAAAATTTACCTAGATTTTTCAAATGAGAACTACTTTTTCCTTCCTTCAGTTTAAATGTCAACATTTTTTTGAATTAACATCTTTATCTCATTTTTCTGTCTTTGGTAAGAATCTAATTTAGGCAGTAAAAAGAGAGGAACTTTTCCTTGATATGGCTTTATGCTTTATTGTCAAGCCAAACATTTCTCAAGGCGTACATCAAGAACAAAGTGGAAGTGTTTCTCCCTAGCACAAAAACACAAAATATGATATGGCTTCCCTATTTCTGAAAGCTTTGAACATCTGGGAAATGTCATAAAAAAAAAAATCTTCCAGCTTCTGAGATGATCATATCCCAGTGAGCATCAATGGCAATCTATTCACCAATGAAAAAAATTAAAAAAAAATATTAATGATTACAGGGACTCACTTTTCCCCTATAAACCACAAAGATTTATAGCTTAAATCTGTTTAAAAGGGTATTTCCTTCAAGAGAAACTTCAATATAGAAAAACTTATACAAACGAATAATGAATTCCTTAAGTGCACTGAAGGCACACTACCTTTTTTCCTTTAGTAAATCAGTTAAAAGTGAAAATTTCCTTAAGTCATATGGTTTTGAAACTCCCAAGCAAATGGCTGAGGATTCTTTCTCAAGATGGGAGCTTACTAATGGATCTAAAGACAGTGAAGAAAATACTTTAGATAATAAAAGAGTAAACTCTGGGTAAAGAGGTAATACAGTTCTAGCTGCCTTTTTTTTTGCTTTCATTCTCTTCTTATGAAAGCACTGCCTTAATTATTTAATATGTCAGAGTCTGTCAAACTGGATGACCTGAAAGGCTGAACTTTTCACAGACGATATTTTATGAGCTTGCCAGTTGTTTCATGCTGACAGAAAAAACATTTCTACAATCAAACTGCTATCATCGATTCTTCTCTCCCTCTATGATTTACTGCCATGAAGGCAATGCCTGCAGCTGCCAGTAGGCCTACTGCAGTCTGAAAACCCATTTAACACAGGCAGTAAGCCAGCTCTTAAATACAGTACCAGAAAATGCTTGAAAAGTATGACTTCCCTTATTCGAATGTTGCTTTAGCCCTATCTGCATGGAAAAATATCTCCACGAGCTCACAGTTTTCTCTGCAAGCTCTTCTTTAAGGAAGTGTGGTTTGTGTGGAGCCAAAGGACTGCCCCATTCCCCATCCATACCCTACACTCGCAGCTCCTGCCGGCGCTGCCCCTCTTGGCAGTCAGCTCCCAAGCACGGTGTAAGCCAACAAAGTGCTGGGGAAAGCTCTCACCCCAGCTGCTGTCCTTTAGTCTCTTCTCCACTAGCCAAATTATCTGGGGACAGCTGCTCTTGTATTTTTTTCTTATCTCACTGTGGATTTAGGTGCTGTAGATGCACAGGTGGGCCGTGCATTGCTCAGTCCTGGCAGGCTGATGTGGAGATTCCTGGAGGGAATCACATCTGGGAATCTGACAATGATGCTGAAGGAGGGGGAGGAAGCAGAGGCTAACCAGAGAGAGCTGTGGCTCCTGTCAGCTAAAGAGAGGACTGAGAGAGGGCTTACAACATTTTGTAGGCAGGCATGTTCAGCCTCCTCAGGCTTCTCAGGCAGTGACCACAAGGCAGGACCAGGCATGGTGACCTCTGTGAGGGACTGCCCTTACCTAGATCTACTTTTCCTACAGCCCTGGATCTGGGGACTGCTAAAACACAGAAACCATGCTGCGAGCACTGCTATTTTCTGAGCACTGTTATTGTTAAGGAGAAACAAAAGCACTGGTGCAAAAATCTGCACTCCAAAGAAATGCTCACCAGCAGTTAGGAGCATTGCCATAAATGTTCAGCAATGTTAACCCATCAGTTTTCCTAGCTAGAGATGTCCCTGCTTGTACATTGTCTTGGAAATTCTCAACTTCAGTGAACACATGGAGAAAGAGTTTGGAAAAGCTGAGTAAGCATGCGAAAGAAATCTTTAAGGCTTGGAAATTTTTGGTGATTGTTAGCTCTATGTAGGTCTAAAACAAAGATGAAATATCAAGCAGAAATGTAAAGACTGCATGATTTGTATATTTTTCTTAAATGTGATCTGTAATATTTGAATATTTTCAGTATTACATGAAATGGCTTAAATAAGCTTGATATTACCTAATTTAATTGGAGGAAGGAACTGAGAGATGGATAAGGTAATCTATGTTGTTCTGGTGGCCCTCATGATGCCCCTTGGATATTTCTTGTGGTTCAGTAAAAAGATTTGCAGTTTAAAATTAAGATTATAAGAATTACTTGGACACCTTTCCAAAACAGTTGGAGATGTGTGAGTAAGAACAGGAGAACAATGACTAAATCCAAATAGCACAAAGACTTGGATGCTGTTTTGAGTTACATTGTTGAGCCATTTTCTACAGTTGTTAACCTTCTCTCACAATGGATTTGTAGCAGCTAAGAGCCTGGGCATGTTCAGGGATTGTTTGAAATAATTTTTTGTGCTGCCAGAAATTACTGGTTCCTCTTGCCTTCAATTCTGCCTACATGACATAGTAGGAAAAATAGTTGAGCCAAAAATAGAACATTTCTATGGGCATAATTCAGCCTCCATGGCAACAGTTAGACCACACTCAGATCAATTTGCCATTCAATGACATCTTTTATTTATTTCATCGGAAGTTTGCTTTAACTGCAAGCAGCTTCCATGGATTTAAGTTTTTCTGCCTTTCTGCAAGGTAGGGAAAAAATATTACTCCATTTTAATACTGACACTAAACTGAGCTGCTCTAAGCTAGGAGAAGCCCTGAGCAGTAATAGAGAGAAGGCTTTAGTACCAATGTATTTAAAAATGGTTAGAAATTCTCACAGAATTATATATAAATAAACTACATAGACATTATATAACTGCATTCATGATTTTGTTTTAATTAAAATTATTATCAAGTAAAAACTTGATTCAACCAATTGCATCTTCCTTTTGCAGAAACAGAAAAGTCTCTAGGCTATATTCTTTTTTTTTTAGTGTCAGATAAAAAGTGTGCTGGGAAATAAAAAGGCCTGTGTTGCATCATATTCTTTAAGAAAAAGATGGTGCAATTATTTAATATAAAAATGAAAACTTACCCCACACTGCCATGAAAACAGCAAAAAAGACAGTAGCTCCATTGTCAAAAAGGTGGGTTACCTGAGAGATATATTAATAAGGTGATCAATTTGTGATAATAGGCCTTTATTTTCAATTTTCATCTACTAAAATAAATGTGATCATGAGTTTAGCTGGCCTGACAATCCTGAGGATCCTTCCCTTGACATGTGAAATCCACCTGTGAATTGACAGGACTATTTGCCAGCCTGACATGGGACTGACCCCTGCCAACACCAGATGTGAGCATCATTTCAGACCCAAAGCATTAATTTTATGGAGCCACACAGAGAGGATGGGTGAGAAGATAAAGGCTGATGTCAAGGACACCGTAACACGTAGCTCTGTAACACGACCTCTGACACTGCCTAATCTCCAAGTGCAAATTGCATTCAAATATTTTACAACACAAATTAAACAGTGGTGGAAGACAATGTTAATGTTGGCTGAACTTGATCTGTCTCTTCAAGATTTCATCTACCCACGCTCGCTAAAGACAAATGCAAAAGGCAAAATTCATGCTTTTACCAGGAAGTATCTCTATTTGCATAGCATAAAACATACCTTGGCATAAATGCAGCTGTCTGACAACCTCATGAAGGGGCAGTATTTATCACATATAGGACACATTATGATATCTGTAGCTTGGCAGACTTCTTTACTGGAAAAATAGAAAAGAGAAAAATTACTAGCTTGATTACTACAACAATTTGCACAACAATCTGGATTGATAGGCTTTGCAAATATTCAGTAACTTATTGAACAAAACTGGTCTGTAGCTGAAGCCAACATGTTCATAACTGCATGTGTATAATTAATATTTGCTGACTGTCTAAGGCTATAGAGTTTACAGTCATAACTGCAGAGTGCAGTTCTCCAGGGACATCCTAGGAGCTTCTCTTTGCCATTTCCAGCTTCTCCTTGAGTCAGAGTGACCTTTGGTAGGAGGAGGGTGAGGGTAATTTAAGACAAAGTTATCCTTGTGACTTAGGTGCACAAAACTTAGAGACTCAGCACTCAGCAGAAGGTTCAGGGATTTCTTCATCTGAGGAATGCCTCTCTGTGGTGGATCTTTGGGAAAGGCCTTATAGAGAGGGAAAATTCCTCACTTCTGTGTTGGCTCTTAAAGAGTAATGGAGGAGTCTACTTTTTCCCTACTTTGTTCTGACTTGCCAGCACCATTAGCAACTGGAACTGGGCAAGAAGCATTTTCTTTAATCCCAATTCAGGAGCATAAAACATGGGAAGTTTCATACTGGGTGCCTTATAACAATTAAGCAGTCTTTTCTTCATTGTTCATTCACTAGTTCAAAATGAAATAAGTAACAGCTTGTGGGAAGATCTCTCAAATGATTCATAATAACCCACATTTTCAATTTCTTTATAAAAGTTCCCATGTTACCTGACTTGGCAGTGGTTCAAAGTTGTGACTCCGTACAAAAAGACAAACAATCCAATGAAGGCAGCTGGGAAGAGCATCCCTGTGTACCAGCCTAACCAGGCAAAGTACAGCCCAATTTTCTCACCAAAATACCGTCTGTTTTAAAACAAAACACAGCAAAGTTACCTGCTAATTAGAATAATCTACTTAATCTTGCTCATTAGTAGAAAAAATATTTTTATCATATCTGAAGAGTAGATTAAAGAGGAGAAAAATCCTTCAATTAAGCTTCTAAATACACACTGAGGTACTTGCCTCAGTAATGAACTTAAAACATTAATTTAAAAATTCAATAACCACAGTTTACAGTTAGATAAGTGGTGACCTCATGAAGGAAACACTGAGTTACTTTTAGAAAGCTAGTTCTTTGTATTTGGGAAATTGATGGTGTGCTTTGATTCTGGCTGTTTGACTTTACTGTCTGAATAATTACATTGAAATAAATTTTATCCCTAAATCTTGTATAACAGCAAAAATTATTTGAGCTCAAATTAGTTCTAAGAAATCAATTAACCAGAGTTCATTCTCCAATACACTTTATTTTCACTTGATTATTTATTTTCTTAGCTCAGTTCCTGGAAAACTAGTTTTATTATTCTACTGCAGTGGAAAGTGAAGTGCAGGTAAGGTCCATCATCTTGCAATAGTTTGAGGAAAGCAATGTGAATTGATCCTAATTTATTAGATATATTGCTCAAAAACTAGCAGCAAAGTAGCCAGAAAGTTCTATCTTGCTACATACACATTCATTAGCAATTTTCCTCCTCCCAAACAACCAAACTGTTATTTATGTGCTGGAGGATACATCAAGCACACAAAACCCTGCTGAACTCATCAGCAGAGGAGCAGGCTCATGTTTTGTCCTATTGCTTTGTGCACAGTACATTTTAGGGGATTATTTGCAAGATTTGTTTTAAAGAATGATGCAAGATGATATGCTTGTGTTTCAGAGATTTTGTAGACAACTTAAACTTGCATATCCACTCAATTTGAAAAAAGCTACTTCTGGAAACTCACCCTAATGATGCAACTTCTGATGTATCCAGAAAATAAGTGCAGTGAGCCAGCACTGCAGGCTCCTCTATGCTACCAGAAAACATCATTGGCCAAACTTTCTCAGTGAGAATGGAAAGACCTAGGACTGCCTCTAGCACTGGGTGCACTGGAGGACACTTGGTCTGGACTGCAAAAAATTAGCAGTTTTCAAGTTGTTATTAAAAATTTCCAGTGTGGGAAATCTGAGCTCATGCTCTGATGGAAGTTTACTGACCTGCAGTGACTATTTTCATTTGAGTTTACCAGCTCTGTATAAGAAGCCAAGTACTGTAATTTTGTTTTTATTCTTCTGTCATTCAACAGACACTCAAATTCACAGACTAAAGAGATGGTAAGCTACATGTTCAGTTTTGACAAAGGCAGCAGGTCTGATTGAAAGAAAACACACTGCAAACTGCTTTTTAAGACCTGACTTAAGAGTGTAAATGAAACCTTTGGCCTGATTATTTTTCTGACACCTAGGATGTCAGTTTGTGCCTGCGCCTCCAAAAATGCAAACTCACATTTGAGCTTACTTTCACTATAAATGGATGACATCGTTTTCTCCATGTACATAGTTCAAAGTCGTGAAGGCCCCCTAACCTTCAACAAGCTTTATTTTTTACTTCATTCCCTACACTCAAGAATGAATGCTTTCACATTTCAACCCTCTAGCTGGCAAGTATCAATGGCAAAAATAATCTCTTATCCTGTTAAGCCCTTCAATCTAACACTGAAGTGCAAATCATAGTAATCTGATTGATCTAGAAATCAAACACCTTCATCCTACATGAAGACCCAAACAAAGTTCAGTGTGTTCATAAAGAAGAATGTCCATGATGGGGACCAACCCATCTCTGAAAAGTAAGGAAAAGGCATCTGAGCCAGCTTTTACAAATAAATGAAGGATGTTGACATTATTTTGATACATATTGGTTTAAATATGGATAAACAGCCTCAATATTCCATTATTGCTCTTTGTAACACAGCTGATATTTTACAGGCACAGGCTGTACTACTGTAAATTGCATCAGGATCAACTTAATATATCAAGTCTTCTGGCCCCAGAGTTTATATATTTCTCCTTTTTGTCTCTGCTTAGATACCACTCAGCTAAATGCTATGGAAACAAACTATGCCAGTGAGAAGGTCTTTGGAGGCCTTCCTAGGTGCCATATTCAGAGCAGTTCCATATTTATTCCAATATGTAATTCATCTAGTCTGAACCATCATGACCCTCAGGAGATGAAAAAGGTGTAGATGCCTTTGTCACTCCCTTCAATTTGCCCCAAATATTTGTTTGAAGAACAAATTTGTTCCTTATCTTCTTCTGTCACTATGTAAAGAACAGAAATTTCATATAGCTTGCTTCAGTGGTGGTAGTTCTCTCTGAGCCAGGGCTCAGCAATTTACACAAATAATTCCAGAGGTTTTTTTCCAGAATGCATCACTGTGAATGACTTATACTTAAATTTCACCTGTTATCATTCTACTCATTTCAAGGCCTCTCTGAAATTTTCCAGTGTTGATGACATCTTTGTGTTCTTGTTAACTTTGCTGATTTATTACTACCCACTTTTTGTTTATTAATATAGACAGAAAATATTTATTTGAGTCTTTAATGATTCTCCCACAGAAAATTTTTTCCACAGCTAACCTAAAAAGCAAGACATAGAAAAACCTCAAACACCTGATAGAATAATTCATCTCTCCTATCCTTATATGTGCTGCACCATCAAAATAATAATGAAAATGTAATTTCAGCTGTTCAGTTGTGAGCTAGCTTGTATACTAGCCCTTCAATACCAGTTACCTTAATAGTGAACTGTGTATCCCCTCAATCCATTCCAGTGGTAGATCTATGACTTAATTGGGTCAAGATTTCAATATCAATATTTATCAATAAGACACATTTTTGGAAAGTATTAAGCTACAAAGCCTAATTTCCAATCTATGAAACTGATATTGGATTATCGTATGTTTAATGACCCTCATTACAGAATATTTTGCTTTCAGCATGCCTAGAAGGAAGCCATGGATCTAGAATATAGACATAACAGGGCTCAAGTCAAGAACCTATCTATTTTCATTAACTCTTTTGCAGGTAAGAAAGAAATCCTGTACAGAACTTTCTACACCACAGGAACTAGAGCTTTCCAGTAGGTGTTTTGGACATATGAAGCTCTCATGTCAGAAGCAGTGGGGTGGGCAGGAAGGCTTGACAGGAGACTGAAAGGGAGTAGTCAGCTTGCGGTCAAGACATTTAATGGAAAGATGGAGCAAAATGCAGATTACTTAGGCATCAGTTTTTGCTTCCAAGTTCATTTAGATACCTTTACAATCACTTAAGAACCAGTTTTCTCCCTGCATTTTTGTCATGTCAATTACATGCACAAGCAGCAGCAGGAGCAATTTGTGCACAATCAAGAGGGAAGCAACAATGCACAGAACTGTGAAGGAGGTGATCCAAAGTCCCCAGGAATTACTGCAACTCTTTCTGTTGATTTACATGGTCCCAGAGCATATAAATATACTGAGACCTGTTTCTATCCAATTATAATCAATTCTAAGCGTCATAAATTATTATTGTAAAGTATCTAGGGACACTAAATTCCAAGAGATGTATCATTAAAGTCATGGTACCACATCTGTTAACTAATAGGAGTGGTTTTGTAAATTATTCTAACTCTGTGCCATCATACTGCCACATGTTTCAAAGCAGAGTGAAGCAGAATCATGCAATTTCCCTCAAATGATTTTTTTTCATTTAGTTTTAGTGACTAGTATCTCCGTAACAGCCAGCTGATGAGATTAAATGAAATCTGGAGTTGCCAAATTGGCAGCAGAGGAGATGGAAACATCATTTTAATATCTAAGGAAAAAATAAACCAGCACTGGAGTATGAACATTTTCACTTACGATTGTGGTAACTTGACTTTAAGATAGAAATAGCACATCTATTGATGACATAAATGTACTATCTACATCTAATTTATTTCTTAGCCTTTCTAAAGCATTGTGTCAACTAGCAGCATAAGTTCTGTCCAGATGCCTGTGGAAGAATCAACATCCAGGCACTCCTTTTGTACAGATGACCATACTCCACCCTTCAAACACAATCCCGCATAACTCTTATTATGGAAGGTGGGGGGGAGAAGATTTTTCTGCAGTATAACTGGCACTGAAAAAAGCTTCTTTTTCAAGTGTGCCCAGTGAGATTCTTCCAAGTGAAATGAACAGCAGGTATTGCTGGTGTCATCAGCTCTTCAAGGAAAAGTCTCCAGCTCAATAGACATGTGAACTTCTGAGAGTGGCTGTAGATGTGGAAGATTCATTCATGGGTGCTGGATTACTCACATTTCCTTAGCTCCTCCCAAATCTTCAAATCCTCTGAAAAATCAGCAGGAGCTGAGGAAATATGAGTAGGAAATGTGAGTAATCCAGCATCTGTGAAGTGAGAAGGAAAAGACATCCCCTTCTCTTTGTTGTCACCCTCCTTCAGTGAATTCATCAAAGCTGTGGATGTGTTCCAGGCAGCACATGGCAGGCTGGGCTGGGGCTGCAGCTTTGGACCTGCTGAGTTTAGTGGCTTGTAATTTAGGTTGCTGCCAACGCTCAGATAATCTCACAGATCCCCCTGCCCCTCTCCTCTTTGGGTAAACTCCTACTCTCAACAGCAGCAGGACATTCCTGACTTCAGCTAGAGGGTCTATAGCAATTGCCTTTTTTTTTTAATATATTTTGAAAAATCTGTCTGATGAAAAAATAAACTTTCTTAAAAAATCTTTAATTTTAAATGCAGGCTGCCCAAGAAGGCTGATACCAAGGTCTAGAATAATCATATCTTTAACACTGCTTATTCTGTTACTGTTTATTCTCATACTTTATAAAACCTTTCATATGCCTGATCATCAAATTGAACCAAACACCAGATATTGCCTCAAGAGCACTTTCACAAACAAGTAGCAATGAAGAACAGTAGCCTTGTCCACTATGGAAAAATGATTATAAAATTCTGTAGAGATATACAGTTTGTACCGTAATAATAATATCTTTTGTACTGGGAAATTAAAAGCAAAAAAAAACCCTCAGTATAACTGTTGGCTCCTCCACAAATCAGCAATTTCTATTGTGCAATTTGACAAAAAATTCCAAATTTCTATCCAGTGTATTAAAAAAAAGAAATAAAAAGCTTTTGGGATTAAATGATGATATTTAATAAATTATTTTGTAAAGCATTAAAAAAATTACATGATCCAATAAAATTTTTTATTATATTTCTTGTTGGCTTTTTATCCATGGAAATGAAATTCTCTGTTTTATGAAATGGATATGTTTTATACGGCCTTAATCAGTAACACTGTCTGTCCCCAGGGCTATCCTCTATAAATCTTTCATCTGGAAACAATTTTGAGAATAAATAAGAACAAAGTTTTCTATTAGTTACAGGACTTATGAAATGAGGCAATTAATAAGCTGGAGCAATTGCATGTTGTGGATGACCCTTCCTGATGGTCAGTGTATCTTCAATGATCCTGATACATCTGAAGACTTTATTAATAGACTCTTGTCGCTCCATATTCCTCTCTTCAAGTAGAAAAAGCCCATTACTGTCCAATAATAGTTTTGCCATCACGACCAGTAAAGGCTCTGGCTCTCTCTGTATGTGTTAAAAATATGTAATCCTCTATTAGTGCACACAAGGCTATTTGAAAACATTGCTTTAAAGGATTGCAAGAACTTGGAATCACATCTCAGCTTTCTCAGTGTTTTTTTCTTTGCATACTACATCCAAGATGAATAAAAATCTGGAGAGTGGTGATGTGGCTGGTCTGAGTTAAAGGGTAGTGCTAGAGAGAAGACTTCCACCACTAGTGTTGCTGAACACTGCAGCACACTCGGCTACTGTAGGCTCTGCTCTGTGCCATTTGTAAGCATCACGAAACTTCATCCAGAGCTCATTCTGTGGTTGCTTTTTGGAAAAAGAAGCTCTAGTGGGTGAGAGTCTATCTTTCACCAAAGCCATGCTCCAACGAGGAAGAACTCCTCCTGTGGAGAGATGTCTAATCAGGTATATCCAGCCTCCACAGATTCTTCTCTTCCTTTTTTGTCTTAAATATCCTGTAAACACTTCATTACAAATTACAGTGTCAGGAAACTCTGGAAGAAAACTTCTTTTGCTTTCAGGTCCTTCTACAAACTCCTCTATAAATATTTCTTTGCATGTAGTGTCACCATGAACTAAATATTTTCCCATGATTCAGGATCAGTTTTTTAAAACCACATGAATTAAATAAGCTTTTCAAGGTTTTATCATAAGTGAAACAACCTGTGCTCAAAGCATCTATAATGTGACACAGCAAAAACAGTAAGTCTTACCTTACAAGATCCAGTGGCTGGTATTTATACCACACTCCCCAGGAAGCCCAGCACTCATAGAGCAGGTGTCTGTGGTTTTCTGCTCCATGGGTTTTTATTGAATTCTTACTTCTGTAACTTCCCTAAAATACAGATCTGGACATTAATGAATAACAGCAGCAAAAAAGAATATTTAAGAAATCTCTCTTATTAGCAGCATGGATAACACAATTTATATATAACTACATACTTGTGCTCCAAAAGTTAAATATGGCATTAAAAAGAAATCAATTTATGTCACTAAGATTTGAGAATATTCTTCCTAAGAAATTTATAATAAATTATATTCAAGTCATAGTCTGTAAATGCAAAGAAAATATTTGGAAAATCTCAGGAAGCCCCCCAGAGTGTGATGTTTTTCCTCTTTGAAAGCATACTGATATATCAAATCAATCAGTTCTTACAGAAAAGTTGAAGAACAACTCTCTTTACTCATCTCTTTTTGCAAGAAACTTTTTCCCAAGGAAAAAAGCATTACTAAATGGAAGCATGTCAGAGGCAGACATTAATAAGATTAAGGATAAATAATTACACAATTAAGAATTAATTTTGTGGGAAATGTCTATTCAAAAAGAAAAAAAAAAAGAGCAAAATACCTCATGAAGAGGAAATGCAGCTTCATAGGAGCCATTACTGAGCAATCGATTCAGACCTAAGAATCAAAAGCATTCAATTATTTACCAACAGGAGCAGAAAAATGGCCAAGTACAAAGCAAAACATATATTCATAAACTGGTTAAATGAAGATTGAAGCAAATTGACAGTACTCGATACATGTAGAAAAATTAATCTTCTATAAATTTTGATAACTCAGAAATAATACAGAGAAAGACTTGTTCAAATATTAATCAGAATCTATCACTCCTTATGCTAAAGGCTTAAAGATTCATTTGCCAAATCCATCTTTAGTGTAACTTCAGTGAAACTGGAGACTTCACACCAGGTTTAAAATTTGACCTTCTAAAACACGGTCTAACAAAGCTAGTTAGATGAAAGGCTGCATATCTTGGGAGCTTAAAACTTCAGAGTAGGTCTTGACATTTTTTGAATTGCAGACCACTAAAGCAAAAGAAACTCATAATTTCCATATGATAACAACTTTTTAAAATGTGTTCAGCTTGTGTCTTATGAAAGTTGCTGAACAGACAGAAAGGAACAAGACAAGCTGCAGCACTACAAGACCAGAAAATAAAATCATTCTTATGTGGCACAAAAATGTAACCATACAACCCACTCATTCAGGCCATGTCCCTCTTTAATGGGAGACTGGAGAAATAATGTTTGCTGAGATGTTGGTGCTTTTCACTTGGAAAATCACCAAAACAGGAGTGTACTGTTACCAGGCAATGCAAACCAAAAAACCCACACTAAGAACCTGAAGGTATTTGAACCCTATTGACCAAGAGGCAGAGTCTTGATTACTTTCCTAATTCACAGGGGACAAACAGCAGCAAGAACACAGCAATGAGAAGTAATAGGTCAACATGAATAACACTTTCAGTGGTAGCATCAGTATCTGCCTGGCAAAATATGTTTTCTTCCAATGTCTCTGTCAGAAAAGTAAAATTTGTACAGCTGAGTTGGGCTTTGCTCTGCCCAGTGATCAGTGCAAGGTTGTGTTCACTACAGGTACAGCACAAGCTGACATGTGAGGGAGATTGAGACCTTGAGGTAGGCAGGGACTGCAGGTGTTTGGGCTAGGTGCAACATCAGCTCTGCTCAGGACTACTGCTGCTGTCATCCCAGCAGCTGAGAAATAAATAAAGAAGTGAAATTCTGGGGTATTTCTCCTCCTCTTCAGGAAAGGTGAGGTTTAAATAGCAGGGAAATGAAATAGACTGCAGAGTTTTATGGAGATTGTCTCTACATTTGTCTCTGTGTAGTACTCAAGCTGTATGACTTGGCAGAAGGTGGCCACTGTTTCATGATCTATCCCTCCTCTGCCACTGCCTGCTCCCCTGGACCTGTGCCACTCCAAATTTCCAATCCACTTACTAAATGAAAATGAAGCCACAGTTATGCATAGCATTCTTTGCACTGACGGCATCAGTGGTGAACTCCCTTTTGACAGTGGTTGCTCCCTTTGAGCAACACCAGAGATACAGGGTCCTCCATCTCCCTTAGGGATGGATAGGTATCCAGGGAAAAGCCCTGTAGCCTGAGATGTAGAGCAGCAAAAATCTTGCCATCCTTCCAAGCACATTTTAATGAAAGAATAAAGGTTTTCCTGCGTAGTCTCCCTGCTTCTCCACTGCTTGTAATCTGTTAATATTTCATGTTTAAATCAGCCTCTTCCTTTGCAGAGGTGATAAACTTCATGTGGTGACGTGCCTGTGAAAGCTGACTGATATTATAGGGAGAGGATCACATCTTCCAGGCAAAGCCCCTACCACAGCAGTGGGAAAGATGTATACAGTCAAAAACAAGGTGGTTAAAGAGAAAGGAAAAGAGTCTGTTAGGAGGCCAGGCAGAATTTCTTTTTTTAAAAACAAATTTAAAAGCAATTTCTCAGTACTTACCAATTTTGTTTTTCCCTTCTTCATATTTCACTCTTTGTAAGATATGGTGTACAATTCTACTTCTTGTAGCATTATTGAAGAAAGTATCTTTGTTGTGTATTATGAAGCTACATGAAAATAAAAACCAAGGGCATCTCAGAAATATGTAATAGTATATTTAAAGCAAATATTTAGTTCCATTACTTTCTGTAGCACTCTAAAAATGTATGTCAGCAAGTGCAAAGACACTTGATTAAGAGATGATTAGCCAGGTGAGATACTGTCAGTAACAGTATTCATTCTCTTACAAAGAATTACATGGAGAAGTCTGGAGAAAGATAGGAGATATTTAAGTATTCATTATGATACACATCACTTTTAGATAATTCACTGAAAACTACAAAATTCTTGCACAAAAAAATTGCAAAAGCATATCTTTGTAAGTGCAGCAGTAGATTTTCACATCTGTTCCAGGCTTTTTTGTTATGCTTTACCATTAAGAGTCCGTTGGAAATATCTAGTTGGTAAACCATTCTTACTGAAAACTATTCCTGAATACAACGTTAGGAATTGAAAGTATCCTATACATCTACATTTGGTCCTGGAAGCTAAAATACAGTAGAAAATTAGATCTCAGAGGCCACTTATTAAGTACTAATGCAGGTTCTATGTTCAATAGATTAGATGGAACTGTGGTGAGTCCAAATAATTTTAAAAAAACCAACAAACCCTGTGGATAGGAGGTAATATTGGTTTCCACATCTGTGTTTTTGAAGAGCTGCAGAATTGAATAAACTGATAAATAAAATGTTAAGATCACAGAGGTGTCACAGAGAGATGAGTCTGTAGGAGAGCACACTAGACAAATATGGCCCTAATGAGATCATCTTAATCAGGAACTTGGTGTGAATTCACTTCACCTTCTCTTTTGCACAATGTGAGATTCACTGCTCAGTTTTTTCCCTCAGGTAATTTTACCCAAATGAATTTTTTTTTCCAGAATCAATCTTTACCCATGGGAAATAATATACTGCTTTTCACCTCCACAGTCATTTTGAAAAAAGAGGAGTCCAACTGCTGGACTTTGAGAGCTTCATGTGCTCCCTCTTTATTATCAAAATTCTCAGCTGAATTTTCAATACAATACAATGTGTACATAAGTTCCTTATGTTCTGCTTCAAAGGCTGACAGTAAAAAAAAAAATCCTAGAGTAAAGGTATGTAATACAAATTGCTCCAAGAGCACCAGAAGTAATAAAACCTGTCTTTCTAGAGGTTACTATCTCGTGTCTCCTTTGCCATTTCACCCCAGATACTCACAGGTCATTTCTGTCTACAGTCTACTCACTATTGTACTCACTACTTCTGGCTTCCTCCCATTTCCCTGCTATTCCCAAAGTCCTACTCATGCCCTACAGTACCTACCAAAAGTAATTAGATTTATGCATACTGGCTGACCACAACCTGCATGCTGATTTACCGGTGGGCTGGTACCAAACAGCAAATGCAATTGTTGTCCACTGCCTTTTCTGTATTGGAACACTTTGGGCCACTATTCCATTTCAAGCTGCTATTACTCAAAAGGTATGTAACACTGAGCTTATCTTTCAGATACAGAAAGATATGTGGATATAAAGATGTATCTTTACCGCCATACTTGTATCAAATTCAGTTGAAAGTAAACAGTATGTAAAATAATAACTATTAAAAGTATTTTGAGAAAAAGGAAATACTGTATTCATTTAAATCTTAATGCTGATAGAAATTATATTTTTAAAAAATCTAACTCTGAAGCAGGTAGAACATTATTGTTTGCAGCTGAAGCGGGAACTCTATATTTGGCTGGTTTTGTAGTAGCAGCAGAAACAAATTAAAAGGCAGGAGTAAAACAGAAATGAACAATTAGAGATTTTTGCTCTTTATTTAATTTTCTTTTACTGCCTGACTATTCAAGACCTCACCCCCCAGACAACACTAAATGTTAAAGAACTGTGAAGATAATTTCACAGATATCAAAACAGCACAGTAATTCTCATTCTGACTTAGCTTGACTCGTCATTCTAACGAGATCTTGTAGGATTCAATTGCGAATTGGATCACCTTATCTGGGAAACCTGCAACATGGAACCAGATAACATCTTAATCTATTTTCCATGTAATGCAAGGTTATTTTGCTCATGTGTTATCACAACTGTCTCATACTGCAACTCGAGGTAGCCATTTGAACATCTTTTCTGAAGAATTTGTTTAATAGTTTTGTTTGTGTTTAAGAATTTGTATTTTCATGAGTCACGAATGGAAAAAGTCCAAAATCAAGGATTATATAAACTCTAAAAAACAAAGAAATAATAATTTGTTTAAAGAAACACTTTAGTAATTTGCATTAATTTGCAAACTTAGTAATTGTGATATTATAGCTTTTGATCTCACATGGGCAAGAAGAAATAACCAGACATGTCTGTGAAGCAGATGTAAACACCTCAGTATAATAACTACCATGAAGAACTCCACCTGTGCCGGAATAGCTGAAGCAGTCCTAAAACACCTGTGAGAATATGAGCTGCAGAGGTTCTGCCCTGCCCAGTCTTGCACCAGTAAGGGAAGGAGGGGGAGAGGAGAGGAAGGACTCACCATTATCAGTGGGTCAAAAACATGCTCTTGAGTGTTTTCCAAAGTTATCCATGAAGACATGGATAAAGAAGAGATGCTAGAGTTCAGCAAAGGTGAAAAAGTAGTGGCAAAAACGAATCCTTTGGACGCCCTGGATCATCCCTAACAATGTCATTATTTTGGGATAGAATTGCATGTGGTAACATTTAAAAAATAATCCTCACTTATTTTTGAACATAAAAGTCATAGGGTTTTAAAAATTTGCTTAACTCAAATAGTCATTTTTTTATTCTGTGAAATTGTCTGTAGAGTAGACCCAGAAAGAGCAGCATCACCATGATCAATGCAGCAGGGACCTCTGGCACAGGAAACAAAAAGAGGCAGACATGAGTGGAAGGCCTTGAAAGGTTGAGAATACCTCAGGTAGTTGTATCTGTGTTACAACATCCCAGTTAGGCACTGACATAAATTAGGACACTGTCAGGGAGGTTTCAATTTATCTCAAAAGTCACAGAAGTTGCTCTTGCCAGGTGATAATCAGGCAGCCCAGTGCCTTTACCCCTTTCAACCACCTCCCTT
Organism: Chloebia gouldiae; assembly: GCA_003676055.1. Lineage (NCBI taxonomy): Eukaryota > Metazoa > Chordata > Aves > Passeriformes > Passeridae > Chloebia > Chloebia gouldiae. Next base: position 30,399,848 of record QUSF01000009.1, on the reverse strand, counting down.
TCTTCCCGTGCTTCATGGACGCCTCTTCCCCCCAAATTTTTGTGCTTCATTTTGTCGTGTTTCTGATTGTGGGTGGTAAATCCATATTCACAGAATAACCATCAAAGCTATCCCATGTTCCACAGCATCCAATGAAGAATTCAGAGGAGAAAGATTTTCTCAGTCTGTGAAGAATCTCACACTTCTAATTTCAGTTCACAGGGGCTGGACCTGAAGACAATTTAAAACTAGGTACACATAAACATTTATCAGACATCACTGAGATATGAACTGTATAAAGCAGAGGCTTTCTAGTGAGTTTTTTAACACTTGTCGCTTTTAGGTGGAAGAATTTCCTCAGCTGTTCTGTTTCTGCTGCCCTTGTCAGATTTTCAACATGCACAAGGATTTGAATATTCATAAGAGCAATACAGCTTGTTTTCAGGCTCAGTAAGGGTTTAGACTTAATTTATGAGACTCTTCACTGATGGTTTTCATCATTTTGTCACCTCATTTGTAAGACAAAAAGTAAGGATTAATACATTGTAATTTTTTACCTGTGAAGTTAATGTATAGGTAGATAAACCCAATGATTTCTTCCACAACAGCTATAATCATTAACTTAGTTGTGTCAGTCTTATTTATGTGAGCTGTCCTTACTCAAAAGGAAAATCCCAATGAAGATAATGAGAATACTTTTGGAAGGAAAGCTTCCAGAGATGATCCTTAATTAAAGTCCCTTTCAAAATTGTCATTATGAAAATACTGCTCTTACATTTAATGCTGTAAGAGACATGAAGAGTCAGTGAAGGTTAATTGCTTTGAAACTATATTTGTAGCCTTTTTAATTAAATTGTGAAGTGGAAATTTCAAACTATCTTTCTGTGGATAGCGAAGCACAGCAAAGCTAACTGTTGTCTAAAGAAAGATCTCAAATTAGTGCAAATTCAACCTAGAAAAAATTACCAATGATTTCCTATTCCTACATTGTCTTTGATAATTTTGCAGGTTGCACAAATCCTTAAAGGGTAAATGTAGCTCTTGAATCTCTGAACACACATTTGAAAAATAGTGGGTTTACTTTTCTTGCTTTATTTTACTTTTTATATTTTGGAAAGCAAAAGGCAGGAAAAAGCTGTTTTCTGCTTTAGTGGCAAGATAAACATGCTGAAATCTGAACACCTGTGGTCTGGTGACAAGGGTACAAAGGGAGGATGAATGGATGCACAGATCCATGTGTATCTTTGCACTGTGGGATCCACAGACACTGAAACATTTGATGTCTGACACTCACCATATCTAAAATTGCCTTCTGCTGGAAGCAGTACAAACTAAGAGCACAGATGTTGGAAATAGTGATCTCTATGTGAGTAGTGTATTCCTTAGCACAGGAAAAAATGCCCAACCTTCTGTACTCCCAGGCAAATCACTGAGCCAACAGCCAACCTGTTGTTGGCTGAGGTAATAGCAGATTTTTAGCTCATTTAACGTAGAGAAAGTAAATCACCAGCTTTAGTAGCAGCAACAACATGAACCTGCAGTATTCCCCTGAGAATAATACCACACATTTCTCTATTTGTATGAAAACGGCTATATTATTAGCACTTGTTGATTTTCATTTTGCTTGACTTTTAAGACTGCAGCTACCTGTCTTGTTTAAGGGCATTTTTATTAATGGTTAGCAGGAGGTTTTCATATCATATGCCTAAAACAGGGTCACTTTGGGATGAAGAATGTTGTAGTGGCCCTCTCTGTTTCCAATTTGGCACCACAGCCTCAAAACCACAAAAGTAAAATAGAGAGTCATGAAAGAGCTGAATCTCTCCTCTGCCTTCCTCTGCCTTTGCCCCAGATCAGTCTGCTCCCCAGATCACTTCTTAATTTAAATTAGTTCACTTAGAAATATTTGCCTGAGATAGAAGGAGGGAGCCTTTTGTATTTTTCAGGGATGCCCTGCTTCCTTCTATTTTCCATTCAATTAAAACTTCCAGAATCAGAGGGAATAAAAAAAACAAAACAAAAAAAAAAAACATTGCAGGGCATGTCCAAGTTTGGCAGCACAAATATTTGTCTGAGAGCAGGATTTACAAATCTGTGATTCCCCATATGTATAGTTATTATACTGTGGATGTATTTAAACACCAGAATGACCATCCTTGTTCAAAACAAGTAAGTGTCCATGCAGCCCTGTGCCATGTTGCAGCAGCTCCCTGATCTATCCATGATTTTGGGGTGAGGGGCTCAAGGGGACATGGGCACAGATCATCTTGGTAGAGATGGGGTTTGTTAAGGTCACTTTGAGCACCAGAAAAAGCTTGAAAAGACAAGCTGTCTTTGAGAGACACATATCTTTGAAATCTGGAAAAAATACAAAACTCATGTACCACAGCGGGGCTTAATACAAATGAGAAGACCTCCATTAACCTCTGGTATGCAGGGCCATTTTTTGCTTAATTAATCGAGTTACTATCCTCATCCTCCTAATTGAGTAAATTTTTAATCTTATTTTCACTAAGTAATAAATATTTATTTTAAGTGGTTATTCAATTATATATTAGATTAATATTTAATCAGAGAGTTTATAGTCTTCAAAAGAAAAAACAAAGGGGAGACAGCTCCTGATATAGAGTTTGAAATCTCTAAACAGCAATTAACATATTTTCCTAGCTAGTATGCAGTTATCTCAGAAATTGCAGCTAATTGCTGCTGTTACTATTCCCAAGTGACTAGCAGCTGACTACACAAAATAACTAAGATGTAGTAGAAGAACATCTAAGTGTGTCTAATGGTAAACATTTTTTACATCTTGTGCATTCTTGTAAGGGATAATTTTCAGAAGAAATACTTTGGTATAAGCACAGCCTTTTCCAAGCTGTGGCTTGCAGAAAAGAGACACTACTCAGAAATCTACCGCGAAAATAATAATTTTGTATTCCACACAATTAAAAAAAAAAAGTGTTTGTCAGAACTTCTTTCCTTCAAGAAGAGGTTTTCTATTACTTAAGAAATAAGATGAATTTCATCTTCTCTTGTACTGACAATTTTGTGATATACCCCATGAAGTATGCCATAATGCCTTTAAAAGAAAACCTGAAGCTGTGCTACGAAAGTTATAGGCAGATCTCACAAATGTCATTCTGTGTTTTCTTCTTTGCCAGTTTTGGAGGAAGGACAGATGGCTAGCTGTGCCTCTTAAAACAAACTTAATTTGTTTTTGGAAAGCTGAATTTCTCCACATACGTCTTTTTTCCATCTGAATGGGAAAGAAAAATGCGAGAAAGAAAAAGTCTATTGATATGATCTACTAAAGTTGCACACACTTATTGTACATCAATATTTTTAAAATATTATTTCCTATGGAAATAAGGTCTGGTCAGGTTTTTTCTTAATTATTTTCCATCCCAAAGACCAAATTGTAAGTATTGTCAGTTATTTGTCTTTCCATGCTTTTAAAAGAAACTATCACAAATTAAGTCTCCACTCAGGCCATGTTATAAAATTTGTATGAGACTGGAGCCCTCTATGTGGAAACTGTGGCTAGATTACAAAAGATAAACTGCCTGTTCTTTGATGACATGAAAGACATCTGAAGAAAAGAAGAAATAAGGACTTTTAGACCCAAATTGCAATATTTCAAATGCAGCCAAGCTCATATGAATATTTAAGGCATAATATTTTAGAAAATTAAAATCCCATAAAACCAGGCAAAAAGGAAGAATTTGGCAGTTCTTCAGAGGGTATGTGGCAAAATCTACTGTGAGACCATGGAGACCTTGTCTGAAAACTAAGGATATGGAGTTTTATGCTTTCAAGATTGTTGTAATTGTGAGTGATTTACTTCATGGTCTTCATTAAGCATGTTTTGGATAAATAGTAATTTATGGCAACACAGAAATCCAAAATATTTTCGACTGCCAAAAGTACATATCTTGCTCTCCAGAAATACTTGTACAATAGCCAGAAAAATCCTCATAAGTGTAACTAAAAGACTGATTATATATTTTAGGCTCCTGTGGATATTTCTCAAAGTACAGTTAAAGGTACTTCCCACTCATCTCTTCTTCTCACTTAGGATTCGAGATTTCCAGGAAAATTTTATGGCTCCTACTATAAACTTAAATCTCAAAATCTGTACATAAATTCTGATAAAAAGCAGACACAAGTGGCATTTTTCAGCTAGCACCTTAATACAGTCCAAAAGGACTAAAAAACCTTGCATTTATTCTGCATTCTCTAAGGACTTCAAGAACTGAACGAGTTACAAAATTTGCTTTGCTCAAAAAATGGCCATATGTTCAATGAAAAGTCTTTAACAACACTGAGGTCAGCCAGCTGAGCACTGGTGTGGTACTGGCACCTCTCCTGTCCTGTACCTGTTCTTTCTGAATCAGTTTTGGCACAACTGTGTGATGGAAGAGGAGGCAGAGTCACAGCAAAAGGCCCAAGAGTAGGAAAGAGACTGTCACTGTTCTTCTAGGCTATAGGATGATGTGCTTGTGGAACACTGAACTCCACAAGTAACTACCCATGAAAATTTCATAGCCTCCAGGATAATTACATTGTATTGGTGACATGGTGAGATCACTCTAGCCAAACCTTAACTGTCCCAAATATAAAATGTGTGGACTTTTCTTACCACTGACAAAATGCAAGGTAAATTATCATAACATTACTGTAGATGGCAATTCTTTGCAGCATCTCATTAATGTCAGTGATTATTTATCTTCACATTCTTAAAACAATATTTTGGGTCTCTGGATTAAAAAATTTAAATACCTGCATGCAACTCAGTAGAAAATTATTGAACAAGTAATTGTATTTCAAAATTCTAGTGAAACAAAACAAGCCAAACACAGGAAACAGGCCAAAGCATGATAGGAACACCACTGCAGTCAGAGCCAGCATCTTTTGGGAGAAGGAGGCCAGCTCAGCCAACATTTTAAAAGCCCCCACACAAAAGGATAGGAAGATTACACACAGAAAGCTAAGCAGAAAATGTCAGGTCAGCTAGGGAATAAAGTTTCCAAGTCTGCAATGACGTAGAAGTGCCAAACAGCAGGAGTGTTAATGAAACCAACACTACTTAATAAACTCTCCTGCCCATTTACCAACATGAACACGAGCAAGGCAGAAGAATGAAAAAATTTCTAGTTCATATATGTCAGTTCTCATTTCAGCTACAAAAAAATCTCTCAGAACAAAGCACCAACACCTTTCCTACATACAGTAATTTTAAGGAAAGTTAGCAGTTAATATTACTGGCAATAAAAACATAATGCTGGCACACCAATTTATTAGTTTTTTAGTATCACTGGTTTATTCTCAAACTAATTTGCAACTACTTTTTCTCTTGCAGGGCATAATAACTGACCCATCTCTGTATCAAACAGACTTCTGTTGAAATTTCCCTGGAGTTTTGCACCTGTTCTTGTTTTTCTGCTGTATTTGGAAAGATGCCATTTGTGGCAGAGGTTTATTTTACTGGCTTTTATTGCAGCTAGTGAATCAAATCCCTGAAAAATTATTCATTGAAAATGATGTAATTCAGAGGTTTATCAACCTGGATTCTCCCTGAATAAAACCACATATTTCAGAATTTTGAGTGACATATAATTCGCTCTGTGTCTTCTTTTAGTACCCTCAACCGTGCTGTTGCGGTTTTGCTGTCACTCAATGACTGATTCCCATATCACAAACACTGTAACTACACATAAAACATAAAAAAATTTACATACCTTAAATGCCATACAAGTTCTGAAAGTTATGTGGGGCTTTTTCTGTTCTGCATTTTGCAAGGGAATAAAAGATTCTTGTAGCCAAGTGATTTCTCTGACATTTGTCCACCACTGATGCTATTGGTGGAAAAGTGTTACTGCTAGGTCTAAACACTGAACGCTGCCATTTTGCAAGGAGTTTTGCTTCCATAAAATTGAAAGAGAAATGCAATCAAATCACATAGTCTGTTTTCTTTAGAGTTTTGTTTGTTCTACAGTCATAACTAAGAATAAAATGCAAGTATCAGTATTACAACCATCAGTGATGAAAGACTATTTTTGATTATGCTAAAGACATAAGGAATGCTGAGAAAAGTTTTAATCACATCTTTAAGTGAAAAAGAACAGCTGCAATTCTGACCTGAGAGAAAATAGCCATTTGACCCCTTAAAAGACATAATTGAAATTCCAGTGAATTAAAAGGAAATTTCCCATTGATTTCCTTAGCTTTGAGCTGGACCTTTAATTAATATAAATGTAGATTAGCTATCTCTCCCTTTCTGTGAAAAAAGATTAATATGAAGGCACCACCGGTCCTTAAGACATGAACAAAGAAACAATTTTTTCCCAAGGTGAATCCAGAAGGAAAAGTTTTCACCTTACAACTGAGATATGAATACTCACTGATGGATCCTTTGTTGGCTGAATGGAGCAGTATAGCAGTCATTCTCCTCCAGATCTGGCAGTGTTTCCTTGTCCAGTTTCATTGGCTTTCTGGGCAACCATCCTCGGAACCTGCTTATCTGTTTCTCGATCCTGCAGCACATGATAAGTATGAGCATTTGTGATGGGTTTTTTTCACCACATTATGAAGAACCATCCTGGTTGTCAAACCAGGATACTGAATATTTACAACTAGGAAAGGTGCAATGTCTTCTGATTTTTGTTGAGGCAGACCAAATTACATATGCTGAACTCAATTACTCATAACCAGATTTCTGCAGAGAAGCATTTATTTTGTCTCATGAGAAAAGCAATGCTGATGGTACATGCTGCCATAAATCTTATTAAGCCCAGTGAGTGTTTGACATGCCTCTAAATCTTTATTTCTCAGATTTTCAGTTAGTTTGAAATTCAGTTTTAACCAACATTAGATTTTGACCATCTAAACATTAAAACAGTGATCTGTTCTGATCTGTTCTGGACAAAGATCTTTGGCAGCTAAACCTAGCAATTATATCCCATTACTGCTCTCTGTATGGATTCTTACCTTGCAGCTGATGCTATTAAAAATATACTTTGTTCATTTCATTCAACTGTAGTTTCTTGCAACACTACAACCTCCATGACACCAGAACTCTGGGTGTATAGGCTAACAGGTGACTGCTAGGCAGATTCTTACATTTGGAAGGTGAAAACAAACAGCAACTGAGCTGGAGAAAGGGCAGATTTAACTACAGGTGCACTCATGCAAAGATAGATAGTGAGATGAAGGGAAGAATCAGTGCTCATTGGAGAAGACAAACTAAACCAAATTCAAATCTATACTAGAATGTTATAATGAAAAGCACCTAAGAAAGCTATGTTTAGCACAGTGAGCCCTACTGCAAATCCTAACCACTGATCCCTGCAAAAATCATGAACTACAAATTATGGAGTGTGCCCATACTTCAGTCACTGGATGAATGTTTCCAGAAGTGGAGCTAAAGGACAAAAATTTACTTCCTTTGAATTTAAAACTCAGTTCTGAGAGAAGCTCAAGGACTGGAAATATGGTTGAGGGTTTTTTTTGTTGTGTTTGTTTTGTGGTTTTTGTTTGTAGTTGTTGTTTTGGGGTTTTTGGTTTTGTTTTGTTTTTTTTTTTTTTTTGAAACAGCCAACACAAGAACTCCTAAGACGAGCAAATGCTAGTACCTGTGCATAGTCAGTTTGAGGGAGGACAACCCATATCCAGGCAGCTGAATATATGGGGAAGTGATGTGAAAATGTTACATATTTTCATTTAAAATTCATGTAGTTTTTCCTGGAATATTCAGCCTTCTTCCACTAGGTTTTATCTTGGATAAGGAAGCTAATGCTCATTTTTAAACATGGGCACATTTCAAAATTGTAAATAAATCAGCTGTTTTAGTCTCATTTTTGCACTTCCAATTTGGAACAGCATGATGGGGCGAGGGGTGTCAGGTGTTGCATATATATGCAAATTTATCATCAGGACTCTTTGGGAAAACTGGAATATGTATGTAAGCTTAATATAATATTTAATTACTTAATCATAACCTCTCCATGTGCAGTGTTTCACTGACCCAGCAGTTTGAGCACAGGAAGATGTAGTTTGCAAATGTCTGTGCTGAATACAGGTGAGATGTCAGATCCCAGGGCTCTAAAGGGTCTGATCCATTGTAACTCTCCAGCTGCAGCATCCTTGAGCTAGTCTGTGGAGGCAGATAGAAATGCCAAGGGAAAGCAAGTTCTCTGCGGGGGAAATCCCTGTACTTTGGCCTTTGGTTTTTGCCCTGTAAGTTCAGTGAGTCCTGTGTTACTGTATATTCAACAGGCTTAGTGTGTCTGGGTATGGAAAAGGAAGGAGGAATTAGGAAGAGAGTATTTCTAAATATCCTGTTCCATTTCTGTTAATTAAACACGTTTGAATTCTCTAAGCTATTAACACCCCTGCCCATCTGCAATCCCTTCCCATTCATGCTGCAAGTCAATGTGCACATTTGAGATACTGACTACTGCAGGTTTATCACACCACACAAGCACAGCACAAAGGGACTGAGTGCTTTCCCCACTTAACAGCAATGCATAATTCATGCTGGCTTCTCACTGAGTGTACCCAGAATTTGAGTGGTTTGCCATTCCCAAGACTCAGATTACTCGGCATGCTCAGTCAGCCTGCAGGCAAACGGATCTGAGAAGGTTGCAAAACCTTTCTGCAAAGCACAGAACATGCAGTACAGCCTTCTGCAGGGAAAGCAAGCCCCCCTAGTTATCTTCTTGGAAAAGAAAAATAACCAAGTTTTAAAATTTCCTCCAGCTCATTTCAACAGTGCCGTCAGACAGCAGTGCAGGTTTGTACTCTACAGGATCATCTCCCAAAAGGAAAAAGCTGAAAGAGTGGTGTTGGTACTAACAAATACAGACACACAGTGTTAAAAAAATATATTTTTAAAATAATTTCTTCAAGTCTATGTCTCATTTTCCCCACACTCAGCTGAATAGGGGAAGGATGTTTGGAAAGCAGTGTGACCTACACAGGAATAGGGTGATGGAGTGATAGAGAGGTAGCTGCTTCACACAGTGCCTCAAAGGCAGAGTGTCTCCCACTTCAATCCTGCCTCTGCTATACAAGTCTAGTCTTTACTCAGCACCCTCTTTCTAAAGATACATATTGTGTTTAACTCACACAAAGAGTTTCTCAAATAATTTAAAATAAACTGTTTTTCACCATAAAGTAGAGTAGGGATAGAAAAGTTTTTCATAGGAAAGTTAGGAAAATAGAAAAAGGTTTTGCATTGAGACTGATTTATATGAGTGGGCCAGCTTTCATGAACTTTATGCATATTGTGGTGCTAGCTATTTTATTAGTTTAGTTTTAAACCATGATGCAGGTTCTATAAGGTGTCTGATACCCCTCCTTCCCTTTAAAATAGGGATGTTTTGTAATTTGAAGTGTTGAGATCACTAGAATTTTTCAGAGAGAAAATTCAAGTCAGGCTCACAAGTTGCAAGAGACCTGCTCTGGGCTTTGCCTTGTGATGAAACGCCTCTCTAAAGTAAATTTTGCCCAAATGTCAACATAATGTTTGTATTAACTCAAAAAATGAAGAAAGGCTTTGGGTACTTGTCATCTACACTGAACTATGAGGAGAGGAAATAGATACTTTTATTGAAGCCATATATCTAAGTTTCACACAAATGAAAATAAAACTGAATATTTTTTTATTTTTCCCCTCTGGGGCCATTCAGTCACAGCTTTTCTTCCTCAAGTAGCTATTTATAGATATGAACAGAAAACTGAATTTAGTATTCTCTTCACTCAGGAACTAAATACCAGAAAAAGATCATACCTCTTCCCATACTGATTTCAAATTGCATCCTGACTCATAAGAAAATGAACGTGAAGCAAAACTTCATATAACACATATAAATGATGGAATCTTCACCTTCTCCTTCCTATCTATTGCTTTAGTCAAAGCAGATGCATCTTCCTTAAAGTCAAAACAATTACAAAGCTAACAGCCACTGTAGTATCTATTGTAAGGTGGGAATGGAAAGTGAAGCAGCAACAAAAAATCTTTAGAAGATTTGTGTGCATTTATTACCATGTGCCAAAGAAGGATAAAATGCTTCAACTCCCACAAAGGTCTCATTTGGTGCTTACTAATATGAAAAGGCAAATTCCATAATGTGATATCATTGCTGGTGCTGTCAAGTTACCAGTACACCGTGAAATAACTTTATATCCAAAATGCTTTTTAATATGCTCATATTGCAGAGTGATTTTGCCATGGATGTAAGTGTATTGACATTCTGTGCAAAATGGTATGGCTGTTTACTCCAAAGTGCAGATTTTTCAAATTTAATTTTTCTCTCTTAGAGGTTCCTGGGGATATTTCCGCTGACCTCAGTAAAAGAATAGATTAGGGACTGGGCCATTGAAAACTGCATCAAGAGTACCATGGCATTAAATGCCATATACAGTGAGAGAGATAGTTGAGAGAGGTAATTGTAGATATATAAATTATCTGTTTTTTTTCAAGTCTGTATGGTTTTTAGGCATTTTGGAGATATTTTCATTTAATTTCCCAAGTTATAAAAAAGAAAATGTAAACTGCTTCAGGAAAAGAGTTTCATGATGCTTGAAGTCAGACATAACCTGGGCATCAAGCATAACCTTAAAGGTATTTAATAATTGAGTGAAAGCACTTCGAAAATTGTTGGAAAATACACATCTTTCAAGCTTGGTTCATTGGCTTCCTATCTACCAACAAAGTACTAAGCATACCCACAGAGAAAGCAATAAATAAATAATGCCCTCACTATTACAAGTAAGCAGAGTTCACAGAAATGGAAAAACCCCTCTAACTGTGGTACTCCAACCCCAAGAAACTCCCTAATGAGCTACATGGAAAGGAGATACAGCATTTGCACTAACATACTTCTATTTCTTTGAAGACTACATCAGTTGAAAAATATTTTCTTATTCCTAAAAAAGGCAAAACTGACAAAATTAACTGCGTCTTTCACCGTGCCTTAAAAATGCAACTTCTGTTTGCTTTTTTTTGCAGATGTCCTAGTATGCAATCACTCCCTTCATCATTTCTACAGACACAGCTGATAAACTTTTCCTTCCAGCTTGACTTTAACCATTATTTTTGTTATTGGGTCCAAATGAGCATAAACTGGCATGAGAACTGTACTCACCTATTCATGAACTTGTATCGGCGATGCAGGTAATAGATTTTTCTCCTGGAAGAACAGCAAAAATGAAGCCAGTCGAGAAGAAAACCCATCGTCAGTTACAGTATGAACTAGCAAGGAAGGAAAGGAGATTGAAGACAGAAGCCTGTAAGAGGTGGAGGAAGAGACTAAAAGAGAGATTAACAGAACCGTCACAGGAAGCCACACAGACACTGGTGGCATTTGAATTGCCAGAAGGTCATAATTTTCCCACTGTCTCCTCCTTTTCTGCTATTTGTCATGTGTGGAAGATGGGGCTACGAAGATGTTTCTATTTCAGAGTTCATAAAGTGTTGCAGGAATTCCATAGGATTGACACAAATATGGATAAGTAATATGATGTCTACTAGTGAGTTATTAAAGCTGCATTTGGTGAAACATAAGAGGGAATCACTTAGAAAAGCCAGGAAAGCTGTACCTTATGCTGCAATATGCTGTAACACATGCAGTACCAAGCAGGGTCTGTGATTCCTGTTGGGATAACATCCCTTGAAACAGAATGTAAGCTACACAAGCCAATGCACATGTGCTCAGCACCACGCCAAGTGTGCAGCCACTCCCTGTGCCCCCATTCCGGCTGGTTTCTGTTGTCAGTGCAATAAGCTGTGTGTGAGAGCAAACGATGAGCAAGTGAGCAGACAAGGGGACACGAGCAGACGCATGCTGAACCCACTCCCAACCTGCCTCCTGACCAGCCCTGCGGTGCAGAGCAGCCCCTAACCACCATGTGGAGATCCAGGACAGGGAGTCCACGTCCTGTGCCACTCCCCTGCTGGCTGCTCTTGCTCTTCTCATAGACGCCTATCATACCACAGCTGTCAGGATGTGACACATGGCCTTCAGCACAGAGATCGCATCTTCATGAGAGTTAAGAATATCTGAGGGTTCTTTACTGTGGATTTGGGACTCATACTCCTTACTGGAAGATTTGGTGCCTGACCAAAGTCTGATTTCCTCCTCCAGAGGCTGACTTTGTCATCCACTGAAGGTAATTGCTAAATCAGGGTGGTTTCTGTGTATTCTGAGAGCTTCCATTATGTAATGCAGAACTGTACCACTTCTGGAAAATGAAGGCTTACACCACACATGTTCTAAATACTGTAGTAGATGTAGTGTAGGAATGTTGTTAGTGCCTTGGAAGCAAGTCATCTAAAATAAGACAACACTAATGCTTTATAAATGATTAAAAATATTGGTTAGCATTCCAGATTAATTTTCTGAACTTTTGATCATTTTTGTTGTTAGAGCCCATATCGTGCAGGTGAAGTAAAATTTTTTAAACTATTTCATGTTGGCCAGCCTTCTTTGGATATTGTTATTTATCTTGCTCTATTCAATATACTCAATATCTTGCTCTGCTCGACCTTTCTCAGCAGAGAAAGGTCAAAGATAAGTGTTTCTGAAGAAGCCATCCACTTCTTAGTTTTGCTTCCAGTTTTCAGAGGTATCTACCACTTTTTCCCTCCTGCTTTGAAACAACAAGGATTTCATTCAGTGATGCATGGATCTTGCACAATTCCAGCCTGAATAATCAGGAGCAATAAGCAATCAGCAGCTCTTAAAACAAGGGCTTAGACAAAGGTATCTGGGAACACACCATGTAGAGTTGTGGACACTTTGTAAATTTTTTTTAATTGGTAAACTGTACTGTTGTTTTTAAGAAAAAATTAAAGAGCCTGCCCAGCAGTCACTAGTGAATTACCATGACTTCCTCTTACCAGTGCTGTAGTAATTATCTCTCTATGGATGTGGAAAGAATGAAGCCATGATCCTGAAGCCATGATCCTCAGTATTTTCAAAGTTTTCTATATAATCTGTATGACACCTACTTTGCTATCTGCTGAGTGATCAGGAAAGAACAAGCTGCTCCATGACTAAATTCAGAGTTCTTGGTGTATTTCTGAATCATGAGACCTCTCTCCACTGCCAGAGCGGGTCCATCTCAAGGAATGCCACAGAAGTCAAAGGCAACACACTTTTGGCCTAATCCATTGTTTCTATGGCTGGAATACTTTTAAAAATGAATATTACTATCCTGCAATGACTTGTGATTGCTTTTAGAATTTTGCCTTTAGCAATAAAAGCATAAGGAAGAACAGTTGAAGATTTGCTGTGAATATGAAAACAAAATAAATACAAAATAAGCTTGCAAGTTTGTCCTTTATACATATCCGTTTTTCCGTATGAGTTCTCTACTGCTACAGGGTGTCTCATACCAGAGGCATTTTTCATACTTAGGTAAGAAAACACAGAAGGAATCCTACAAAGGCACCAGCTCACTAGTTGCATATTCTAGGTCTAATTCTTTTCTTGTTCAGGAGTAATTCCATTAAAATCAATGGAGCTTTATATTGCAAACCCTGCTAATTGAAAGAAGAGTCAAGGCCTCTGAGTTCATGGGTTGTGGAAGTTCCAGTGGAAGTCTTTATGCTACTTTAAAAGTTCTGATAACCAGCAGAGTAAAATCAATATTTTATATAGGAAATTTCATAGCCCAACATGCAAATAATATTTAATCAATTATAAAAATAACCTGAATTTCAATGTGGAATGAATCTAGTTATCAGTAGCATTTAATATAATTTCTCTATTTTCTCCACAGGAAAAAAAACATTCATAGCTTAAATTGTTTTCCTATAGAAGAGAAACTTATTTATACTTATTTATGGGATACTAACTACATACTATACAAGCAATTTACAGGTGCATACCAGATACGTCAAACAGACATGCACTTTCTGTGCTGCCTTACGTACCTGGATCTTCTTGACCTCCCATTGATTTCAATGAAATGTCCATTTAAAAAACAGCAGCGCACAAGTATGCAGGGGGCTCCAGCATTGAAGGGGTTAAAGGGCCTAAGGACAGAATACCCCATGAAAACAGCTGCACTGCTACAACCCATCTTAATCTCAAACCAGTATTGTACGGAAATTGTAGGCTTTAACAAGAAACAGCAATGCATGTGGTATCTAAGGAACTCCATTTATGTTTCCTAAAGGTGTCTGGTATCTTATAGAAAAGCTTTTCTACAGGCATTTTGGTGTTATCATCACATTAACTTTACAGTATAGCGTGGCTTTGGAGGTTGAGAAAAAATACAGCTACACCTACCTGAAAGGCATTCTTACATTCATTAGTTCAGCATATTTGCCCAGGACCTCCCAAGGGGCATGCAGTTTCACAAACATGATGTCACTGTTTGTTAGGGATGACTGCAAAAGAGAAACAAAACAGCCACCAAAGCTTAATTTTTGAAGTAAAAAGGAAAGAAACCATAGTCAGTGGTCAATGTGATGTGTCACGCTTCCCAATTCCTTATTCTTCTTGAAATGTTGTATTGGTATTTTGTCAATTCATTTTTCTTCTGTTGTCCTGAAAGCCACGCTGTGACTCTCTTCTGGCCTGCATGTGTGCCTCCTTTACATGGAAAAGAGGACATGGAGGGCAGACAGATGCATCTATGGGTCAGCTGAGTGTACATAGCATGAAGAGAACTTTATGCAGGGTGTGCACATCAGCATGGCTGCTACCTAACAGAAAGCTGTCAGGCAAAGACCAGAGGATGTGCGGCAAAGAGGAGAAGAGGAAGAATTTTGCTCTGTTTGCACTCAGGAGGAGACACAGGGCTCTACAAAAAAGCTACAGCTAGTTTGGCTGAAGCTGATGTGAGAACAAGGAGAGCCACATGATAATACTGGAAGATTAAATGTTCAATTTCTAATGAATATTAATTAAATTTTCATGAAGTTGCATACAATACAATTTTAGACAATCAAGTGGATGGCATTCCAAGAAATAGGTAAAGACATACTTAGTATGAGAAAAGGAAAATATGATTATAGAAAACCAGGCAAGAAAATTGTTAGCTTTGGGGATGATTTCCTTGTTTTTTAGATTGTCCTATATTCAATGTTTCTCACATAAATTCTTGGTTAACACAACTTACTAGGAGTTCTTAAATCTAGTATTGTTTATCTGGAAACTACTGTGACTATATGGATGGCAGGCTGACATTATACTTTTTTACACTCTCCCTCCACTACCCTTATAGATGCTGAAATTTTTGAATTTGCATGTCCATGTCCTTAGAGTGGCTAAAATTCTATTATTACTTTGTGACATGATAGGAATGAAAACTCCAACACTTAAGATACATATATATGATTTTATTCAGCACATCAAAAAACTTCAAAAAAAATTAAACAAACAAAAAAAACAAAACCAAAGGAAAAAAAAAACCAAAGGAAAAAACCCCACTCAACTCAATCACTACAGAGTTAACATTTTATAAACAACTACAGTATTGGACTATAATGGACATAGATATTTGTACTCAAAATATTACTGGTGCAAATAGGGATTTAACATATAAAGGAATGAGTGATTTCATGGTGCTAAAAATTGCAGGGGAAAAAAATCTTTCTTCTTTGCTGATGAATTTTTGAAAAATATTTCAATAGAAAATGACACAACAGCAACAAAATGCCCCCAAGAGACTTGCTTCTGACACAATGAATTCACTTGCACTCTTTCCCTGATTTTTATGGATTTTAAATCAGGCTTTAATTATGTTTTACTTATTCGGTATACTTCACAAATGAACTTCTCTTTTCCCATGAAAATTTAGCAAGGAGATACCACAAAACCAAAACTAAATTCTGCTACTCTAAAAATCTCCTGCAAACTGCTTTCTCAAAGGTGAGGTTAAGTCAGCAGTAGGTTGGCAATTTTGTCCTTAATAGCTTGGATTAAAAAACAAAACAAAACAGGACAAAATCCACCAAACTTCAAAAGAACCATCTAAAAAGCCCAAAATACAGAAAGAAACTACAGTACTGACACACCAATAAGAACTGAGAAATGGGAGAAATTTGTTAAAAACAGCTTCTAAACATAGTGATGGTTGTTAAACAAGAAGTTTATAGGCATTTTCCAGCATATTTAGTTTGAGCCTTAATAGACATGGGAGCCAAACATGATTTTTGAAGATGCTGTTTCACAAGTGAACACTTGCTAAATTTGGTATCTTATGTGTTATGTGTTTTCATACAGAAACATGAAAAACTTCCAAATGGTTATCACAATACAGATGTTTAAAGAATATTTTTTACTCTGTATCTTGCAATGTTGGCGCATTAAAATGTTTTCAAAATGACAATCAGCTTTGCTAACAGAAGATCTAACCAACAGAAAATCTAATCAAAATACATTTGTCAGGTTAAGTTATATTCATAAAAAAAGAAATAATAATGCTAAATTATTAATATAAAAATACATTTCTCTTGGGTTTGTTCATGATAAGTGTTCCTAAAGGAAAGCACTAAGCAAGGCTGAGAAACGCAAGGCTGGAAAAAACAAGACTGGAAAGAGAATAACAAATTCAGATGGAGGATGAACTGAATGAGATGTCACACTCACCTAATCTAAGGTGTAAATAGCTAACCAAAATATCTGGAAAAAAGATAGCATGAAGACCATCTTCATTACAAAAATACTTTAGTGAATGGAATCTCCTAAACTGTCTTGGTTAGCTTAGTATTTAGACTCAGTATTCTTCATCTTATAAATGTTCCAACTGAGAATAGAGGAACATTCTTCTGTCATAAGTGACTTTCAAGGGCTGGCTCATTAAATGGTTTGGAGAAGTAAACTAAATTTCATATTATGAGAACATGTAAACAAAAATCAATGTAACATTATTCCCCTTGGAAACTTAAATAAGACAGCTATTGACATGAGCAATCTGCTATAAAGTGATGTCCAGATGACAAGGAAAGAAGAACACAGGAATTAAGGGGGCAGACCAATGAGATAAAGCACTTAGTAAACACAGAAATGGAATAAATGTTTGGAATTGACTTGTAGTACCTGTGGATATAATTATCACAATCCAGTAATTTTCAGGCCACCAGTGTTCAAATAAATTAGTTGTTTTGATTGGATTTATTGAGAAGGAATATCCATTAAAAACCCGATTTTCTTCTGGTCACTAATAAACATTCTCAGCGGTTTCAGAACAGTGTAAAACCAGGGTGACAAGAGACTTCCCAGAATCAGACAACTGTAGACTCATCTAGGGTGGAATGGACCTCTAGGGTTCATCTGGGCCGAGCCCCTTGCAGGGCTAACTTAGATCAGCCTGCTCAGACAGGAGCTTGTCCTACTGAGTACTGAATATCTCTACAGCCAGAGATTTCACAGCCTTTGGGCAACCCACTGACTGAAACTAGCTGGAGAAAAGAATATTTTCTGTGAAAGAACAGCTCTCTTTCAAAGAGAAATGCTGGCTTAAACATACCACTTTCTAGATTTGTTTTCCTCTACAACCACCTTTATTTATTAAAAGAGCTGTATTTAAATGTTATTCTCATTGAGAAGTGGTAGCAAGGTATATTTGGTTTAATTGGCCTGATCTTCAAAAGATGTTTGTATGTTAGAATTCAGAGTGCCAGAGTCTGGATTAGAGATAGTCAATATACATTTTGGCTTCACTGACAAGCATCATTAGTACTGTATCATTGCTGCCAGTCCTACGATACAGGCAGTACTACAGGTCCACATATTACAGACTTGCCCTTCTGGCAAGGCTACCTTTCTATTTTACCATTAAGTTTATAAAGACATTGCTATTTCCCAAAGTAATCCAAACAACTGCAAACACGTTTAAAAACAAAACCACCTTTTCTCCTCCAATATCACTATGTAAGGAGTGAAAGAGACTAAAGCATGGGCCATTTATGTAACTCCAAAAGCAGAAACACCTGCTGTGGTGAGTTACAGTCATCAACTAGGTCAAGGAAAGCTTGTAAAAGGTCAGATTGTCGTTCTCCTAAAGCAGACACAGAGAGGTGCTAACTGCTGGTTAAGTAGTGATGACTAAACTGCCATGTATCCCTGCAAGCATTATAATGTCTTTTGATGACAGGATTAAAATATATATGTATTTGTTATTGACCTGACTCTGCTCATTCTGCACTTATCATTGCTAGTCTGAATAGAAGCAGAGTTATGCTGACATGAAATGTCTCTTGAAAAGCCCATATTTTGCTGTATTTGCAGGCTGCCTTCCAGGATCAAGGCTAAAGATTATTTTGTCAAATATTTTGTCAAATATTCTCTTGAACATTCTCCTCCTCCTTGCTAATTTTAGTTCATAATCAATAATATTGTTGAGTCATTTTAAAACAAAAGCTGTAAGTCCTCACCTTGATATAAGCATTTATTGAGTCTGAAAGTTAAGAAAGTTGAGAAAACCTATTCACAGCATATAACCTTGCAGAAAGTTAAAATTACAGTGGCTCCAATTGAATGGTGCCACTGTTTATTTGCCTTGAGGCTACTTGGCAAGTTTTCTTTCATGTTTGCAAAACAATAGGGTGAAAAAGAAAGTCAGGATTTACCATTAAGGTGTTTCCTCTATCATCATTTAAGAGAAAAATTCTCAAGGTTGAATCTCTCGTCACCTTTAAAAGCCTTCCCCATAAAGTAAAATGAGATAAGTAAGATTTTGAAGTAGATTTAACAACCAGAATTAATGTAATCTACTTTAGGAAGATCCTACAAGGCAAGTTAAAAAACCAGAACAGAAAGAGTTCTTTACATTTTGGCAAATCTAGCTAATTTCTGGTAAGGCCATAATGCAGGGAAAAACAGAAAAAGAGACAAAATCAAAATACTTCTTCTAGTAATAATTCTCTCTGTAATCTAGCTCTGTATGATGTCTGAGTGCAGAGTAGTAAACAGTCACTACTACATGTTCCACTGTTTTTGAGAATTACTTAACAGCACAGATTGATTTGCCATGTGGAGTGAATTAAGTGGAAAAACAAAACCCAGCAAATTTTAGTTGATTAAACTGTTCTTCCTCTGCAAAATCAAAGTAAATGTAAATTCACATGGGCAATTCCATGGAGCTGGAAAAACAGAAAGTATATTCTGCCAATACTTTTCCAGTGCATACATTACTACTGGGCAATTATTTAGATACTGTCAATATATGCCTGGTTTCAGGGAAAATATTGCATACTCACAAACATTAGCCTCCACGTTCATGCTTCTGAGGAACCTAATGAACAGGGCCAATATTTTTCACACCTATACCTTCAACAAAAGCATGGGTTTAGTGAAAAAGGGGAATATATTGTTCACATTTTAATTTGGATATTAAGAAGCCTTTGACTTGCAAGAAACTTTAGGGCAAAAGCAGTATGGATGAAAACAAGAATAAAAAAGATATCTAAAAATAGGAAGCTGTTGATAAAAGCAATTTTGACTTGAGGACACTGACATGTGAAATGTAGAATAACTTGATCTAAGGAGACAGAGGCACATGATTACAATTTAGAATGATTTTTATGTGAAATCTCATGACAAAATGTGAAGATGAAGGGTTTTTTTTTGGGTTTTTTTTTTTGGTTTTTTTTTTTTACTTTGCAATGCACTTGCAGAGGTTCTGCTCCAGTGGAGTTAGTAATGCAGGCAGGTGGCTGCTTCCTGCCAGCATTCAGGCAGTATGTCATCTAATCCAGCTCAGAGCAGGTGCCATTGTCACAGTGTTTAATTTCTGGCAGCATATGACAGGATCTCAATTGTAGAACAGAACAAGGGGAAATGCTTGCAAGGTCCTTCTATGTAGGCAAAAATATGTGAGTGGGAGGACAGCTTCAAGAACAGGGTAGGTTACTTGAGTAGAAGTAAAATGCAAATAGTATCTCACTGCTCAAATTTACTGTGCAATGATGAGCTCACAGTCTGCAGTAGAGAAATATAAATTCCTTTAAGATAAGACGTGACATTAGAAGGAAGTCTTTAGTTCCAACAAATGTCATCTAAATCCGCAGAATGGGTCTTACAGTAAGGTAACTTAGATGTAGTAAATCAACCATGGAAACAATATCCTCTGACTTGAACTGCATTTTCAAGAGAAAAGAATTAGAACTATCCACAGCATGACCATTTTAATGGAAAAGGTTGATATGACTGTGAGGTAATGATAAAATATTTCTTGATAATTCCATCAGCAAACACTGAATGAATACAGGTTAGACCCATCTGGGTAAGATCTCTGTGACAAAACAGCTAATAATAAGGATTTTTATCTGACAAATATCCTTTAATTCCTTTGGACTGGAAAATTGCTATAAACATGTGAAATCATTATTTGCAGATTTAAAATGCAAATAGCTAAAATCTCTGGGCAGAATAGTGCACTTTTACTTATGGAAACAGTATTTGACAGTGTCTCTTTACATGAAACATCAGTTATGGGCTCAAATTATAGATTAAAAAAGTTAGTACTTTATACAGTAATAGTTGACATCATCAAATCTTTTTGACTATTTATGGGCCAAAAAAAGACCTCTTAAGTACACCATTTTTCTTTTGACATCACAGGCCATTAAAAATGCATCACATAATTTAACTATATTTTATAAGGCAGCTTCCTTTGTGATTTATCCCAAGAGTAAAATATAAAGCAAATATTTTTCCAATATGGATTTATTTCTCATTAATAATTTTTGAAGTAGAAAATACTTACATTTAATGAATTTTCCATAAAATATTCATGTTTGCTTTTAGAGGCCTATTGGAAAAACATTGCTTTGGTAAATAAAAAGTTTTATTTTTTGTTCAACTGTTAATTTCACAAACATGATAATTAGTAAAACACACAAAAAATGCAGGCAGGCTTATGATAGCTCTTTCATACACATAACCTAGAGAAAGCTGAATAGGCTTCTTATTGCATCATAGAATAATATAGGCCATCTAGTCAAATCAGCTCTAAACAGGAACAGCTAGAGTGGTTTGTGGAGTCTTGAATATCTCTGTGGTTAGAGACCTTGCAACCTCTCTGGGCACCAGAATGTCTCTGGACAGAAAGGTCACAGCTGAATTTCCATGTGGATTCAGGAGTGTTGGAAGCAGCCCTGGTTCTGAGCACCTGCCCATGCTCCAGCAGTGTGAAGCTCTTTCTTTGGTTGTTCAACTCCCTCTGCAATCTTGTTTCTCAGCCCGTACAATCAAGGAAGACAAGAAATACATACATGATTATCAATCTGGACTCCAAAATCCTTTCAGCACCCACACTTTCCAGGATGCAGTGAACAGCCCTGCAGCTCTCTGCACACCTCTGTATTTGATGGTGCAGCTCAAAATTCTTTCTAAAGGGAGACACGCATGAGCTCAACCAGAGCACAGCTGAGGAAGGGACCACTCCTAAGATCACAGCTCAGTTCAGTTCAGTTCACATGCCACAAGCCCCAAGTTCTTCAATTCTCCACGTGAGTAACTACAGACAGAGGTGTTAGCCCATGCTGTAGGGGAAGCAGTGGGGTAATGCATACGCTTGTTAGCACAACTTGTTATCTTGGGTGCTGTCCCATGCTGGTATGAGTAGGATAACTACTTGGACTGCCAACACCTGGGTGGGTTTCTGCACCATTCCTGGATGTGCAGGACACACATGTGCCTCTGCTCTGCAGGAAAGTCACAGGAGCGCACTCTCACTGCTCCTTCTCAGACGAAATACAGCTTCTTGTTTTCCAGGGAAGAAATAGCACCAAAGAAAAACCAAGATCCAAGGGGAAAGATGCATGAGAAGAATGTGAATCACTGACAACTCTACCAGTTACACTTACCCACAAACTGCTAGTCTGAGTGACTCAAATGCTTGTTCACTCAACTAATATCTGTTTTCTGTGCCTTACTTACCTTACTGTGATGATTATCAGAACTGGAAAGAGTTTAAGGAGCCATCTTCTAATAATTCATGTCACATTGTTCTAATCATTGCTGCAAAAGTTTCCTGTCTTCCTCATTTAAAGGCAGAGACATGAACAAGACATTTTCCCTTTCTTCTTCCACTTTATACAAACTGTTATACAGTTGTTATATTTCTTTAATAAAATGGACAAAGTTAATTTCTGAGCAAGTGCATTCTATAGTCTTACTAAGGTACTCAACAGATCTGATACACTAAAGTTGTCTTATAAATATGCCAAAGTGTATGGTAGAGGAGCCATCTCTTCAGATACACCACCATTAACACACAAAAGAGAAGTTCTTTCCAAAGCAAAATGCGATGTTGAGAATAGGCTTGATTACCACTATTCAGTTCACAATTCATATTAAAAAAATTAGATAGATTGACCTTCTTTTAAATCCTAAACCATGCTCAAACTGTATAAGACTTCCCACAAAATTTAAATACAAAACCGCAAGAGACAAAGGTAAATCCATCTTAATGTGTTGTCTTCAGCAAACCACAGTTTCATGTTGATCATAAAAAGAAATCTCATAATCTAGTGCAGAGTGGAAATTTCTAATAATTGATGAGGTACATGATTGTACATTTATGACCTGTCTGCTCTGCTAAACTCAATGGATTTTGACCTCCATGTAACTAGATCATTTGATGTTAAAAACACATACATCAGAAACAGAAGGAACCCCCCACTTTCTTAAGCAAAGATAGAGTAATTAGACTCTAACTGGAGACAAGGTGAAATTGAAATATGTAATGTCTCTAAACTAAGAAGGCAAAACTCTGTCTCCTTTTTGCTTAAGTGAACAAATCCCTTCATTTGTTAGACATGCTTTAAATGAAACAAGGTCTAGGTATGACAAGGGCAAATAATGAATTTGCTTCAGAATGTTCTAATTTATTGTGATAAAGCAATGCCCATACATGGCACAATGAATTGTCAAGGCAGACTCCTAAACATGAGCTCTGCTATTGATCAATTATTGCTATTCCCAGTGTGCCTACTGACATAAGGTGCTGGATGAAAACACCTCCTGTATGACACAGAGGAGCAGAGCAGCACCAGATGGAGCTCAGTATCTTAATGGTTCAGATAAATGTGATAGAGCACAGAGAGGATTTTCTCTCAGATTTCAGAGCTCTAACATGCAGATTTAATGAGAGAAGATGCAGAAAACAAACCAGTCCTCTTTTTCTTGAAAGACAACATCACTATCATATGAGATAATGTTAGTGTTGATCCGATTGCATATGTTGTAAAGAGGTGGTACTAACCCTGAAATTGTTTGCAGAAAAATTTTGGGTTTTGACATGCCTATGATGTGTGAAATGAAGGCCATAAGTAACACATACATTGGCAAAGAATCCCCCTTTCCAAATTCACTTGTACCATGGAAACTGCTGAAATGAAGATTCTTTACTGAATGGACCATACTGTTCTTCTCTAGGGATAAAAAAAAAAAATTACTGTCTTTAAGAAGCTTCCAGCTTACAAAAGGCAGCTTGTTCAGCTTAGGAAAGTACAAATGTATTTTTTATCTATCGAGAGATAAATATTTCTAGATTTTTTTTTAAGTATTTTGCTCAACTTTTATAGGGGCTGTGCCTTTCAGAACTGCAGCAGAGAATTCACAGCCCATAAGTGAAACAGAAGTTGCAAAAGAGGTTTTAGCTCTGTGATACTATTAAGGTCCTTTTATTCAGTGCAAAATTTTGAAGCAGAATTGAAATTCTCATCTATTATATACCTCTGGAATGCGTATACTTACAGCAATTTTTTTTGCTCTTTTATAGGGGAGTAGAGAAATGTAACATGGAAATAAAATTATTATCCAACTTCACTAAATAATCCCAGTTTTTCAAGCTCTGTAGGGATGCACTGTGATAGACATTTTCTTCTATTTCAGAGATTTCCTGATAGGAAAATTATAATTCCAAAAGATAATTTTTGAAATAAGTCAATATGGCTCATACATCAATGGCTCTATAGATAATAATCATTTTATTGAAAGGAATTTTCTTAAAAACATGGCATTTTTGGCCCAATGAATATTATAAAAGATATTTTAAAATTGGAGGGAAATTCTATTTTGCAAATTGCAGAACACTATCTCAACAAACCACCTCTTAAGAGTATTATAATTTCACATACACTGCAGGCTGTTGTTCCTGTCAAATATTGACAATATAACATCCAGCACATCAGAGAAATGTAATGTAGGAATGTGCTTTGCATCACTTGATACAGCTTTGCAGAGTCACTATAATTACTTGTGCAGTACAAACACACATACACTGTCATGCATAACTTCTTTTGAATGTCAGAGCAGCGTGGTGCATTGGTTAGGGAAGAAATGATATTAAAATTGTATAGCACATACCTCTCCTAGTTCTTGGTACTAGAGACTGAAAGCTTTGAACTGAATTGTTATCATCACAGTAGCACAGCTGGTGAATTTCTTTTCTAAAATACTGTCATTGCCCTACTACCTATAACTGCCATATTGCTCTTCAAAAAAGGAAAGGTTGAAAAATTACAAAAATTAACTAATTTCTTCTGCACAATATTTCAAAGCAACTCCCCCTGCCCCTTTCTGTGTCTTACACACCGACAAATACTTCTCTCAGTGTTTCTTTCCACGTCATATTTGTTTCCTCCCCCAGAATCACTCCTGCATCTTGCTTGTCCATCTCCTGATCATCCAAAGCCACATTTCTCTTACCAGGCTCCTCTCACCAGCACAGAGGGCAGCTAGTCCTGCCCATCACTCAGGCTGCATGTGATGGATGATGGAGGCAGCTCCAGCGTCAGATCTCTGCAACAGCAGCCTCTGGGGCACAACAAATTACAGAGCTCTGTTTTTTTTTAAACTTCAGTTTGAAAAAGTAACAGGAAGTCACCTTAACTTTTGAACTGGAGGAACCTCATATAAAATGCACACATACTTAATTTCCCAAACTACCAAGGGAACAAGAATATGGGGATTTTTGCTTTATCCAGATAGTATTTAAGCACAACATGGGAGAAAACTGAAATCTTTAAAATATTTTTTTTCTGGCAGATTTTAAGTGAAGAGCTCATCTAACAGAGATGCCATCTGCCCTTTAAAACTTGAAAGGTTAACAGGAGAAAATCAAAATACTAATAAGGAAAGAGCCCTGGGTAACAACTGAGCAATCATCACCACTTTACATCGTTGGTGGAAAATGCAGTGGGAGCAACACTGACAAAAAAATAGAAAGTCTAATGTTGGAAATGTCACCAAGTGCCTAAAGTGATGCACTTATCTAATATATGAATATTTTTAATGTATAATGAAGATAAAAAGAAAATGGGGCAGGGGGAAACCAGGCTCTGTTCTTAGGTAAATGAATTCTCATGTTACACTCTAGTGTCTGACAAACACATTCTTGTAACACAGAAGATAGAGAGGTGGCTGAGAGTTAAATGCAGAAAAGATGAACACACAAAATATCACTGTTAGAATCAAGAAAAGAAGCCAGAAACAGAAGCCAGAATAGGGCAACATGCATGAAAATTAAAAAAAAAATCAAATTAAGAGCATACAGGACTCAAATTCCCTAGTCCTTCATTTTGTATAGCTATTCAGCAGGGTGCAAAATACAGGCTGAGTAAGAAATAGATGGATTAATTAAGAAAGAGCAGGACAATAAGAATGATAAAGACTTTTGGGAAATTTGACCTAGGGGAAAAAGATTGTTCAAAACACAGATGGAATTCAAAACACCAAAGAAAATGCTAAGCAGCGACCACAGTATCATTTTAAAAATAAATAACAAATAGTTATGAACAAGAAGGGAATGAACTGCACTCAAATTTCCTTCTTAATCAGGCAAGAAATAACTTGATTAAATTGCAGCAAAGGAGGTTTAGGTCAGATCCTATCTAACACCAGGCAAGAATTTCTAGGAGTTGGCATGTGGGGTTGTAAGGAATATATGAGTGGTTGAGAGTGCTTAGCCTGAGATAAAAGGAGAAGCCCTATATTATGCTCTCATGTGGATATTGCTGTGATAAACCCTGTCAAGAAGGCAGAAATGGTTCTATACTTAAACTCTTCGTCCACATCCACACACAGAGTTTGCTTTCACCGTACTAAAATCAATAAAGAGCTATTTGATAAAAATCACAGAGGACTCAGGCAAAAGTGGTATCAAAAGTACAAGTTTCTTCAAGCACATCTGATATCCTTCAGAGTTCCAATAGTATCTGCCTGCTGCACTTACTGTGGAATACACTATTATTTTACTTAAAATTGCTTTCTGAGATCTACAGTCTTACAGGTTTCAAGATCAAAATTTAGCTGTTAAGGCCACCAGAAACATATCTGCCCTTTGTTAGAGGCATACACTTAACTCAAAATACAAGAGGTGAGGGGCTCAAGAGTAACACAATGGAAGAGGTCAGTGCTTTTGGATATTGGTAATAGTTTGTTGACAGTGCTCCAGGACTTTGCTGTAGCGTTACATTGTTTGCCAGGTGTTTAGAGAGGTGCATACCTGCTGCTTAAAAATAGAAATTCTAGGTGTTCAAGAAAACCTGAATATTTTCAGGTGTTCTCATTTTAGTTCCAGGAACTGACTATGATAATCTTGGAACACAGGATAAGGAATGTAAGTGCAAGTTATCCATTCATGTCCAAGTACATCTTGATGAGACCTGAAGCAAATTGTGCCCAGCACTATGTCCCAGGCTGTTGATCTAATTTTACTTTTCTGTAGTCACATGAAATAAAATTCTGGTCCAGAGACCCTGATTGTAAAGGCTTCTGTTAGATCGTTCCTGCATCAAGAATCTAGTCATGAGTTTAGGAAATGAGGTTTTCTTTTATGTGACATATTGTCTAGTGGAAAATACCCTTTCATACTTTACAAGTAATCTATTAAATGAATTAAGAAGATAACATATAAAAACTTTGCTAGCAAGGCATGGTTAGTCCTGTATGAACATTCCAGCGATCAGCTGTGATGCCATTTAAGACAGAAAAGCATTTTGCTGGAACACCAAACTGAATAAATTTTATGAAAATGAAACAAATTGGACAAGGTTTCCAAAAATTTGTCAGGAAACAAATTTTCCTGACAAATTTTCCTGAAACAAAGTTTCACTTGGATTTAGTTTAAAAAATTGTTGATACAAAATAGCATGTTTTGGTATTTCACTGGATTAGATCTGTTTTCTCTTTTGCAAAGATAGCATTTTTAACAACTAGTACAACATTTCAATATGAGGTATTTAATACTTAATCTGTTTAAATGAAATATTTTCACATATTCAAAATGTTTTGCTTTCCTCAGCTAAAACTCTTTGCTGAGTCTAATCTATAGTAGTGATTATTAATTCCTTGCCTTTCTCCTTTGCTGCATTCTGTTAAGACCTTCTCCATAAATACAAAACAATTGTTTCAAGATATTAAGGGCTTGTGTTGTATTTCCAAAGCGATTTCATAGCCACATTTTTATAGTGGGAGCTATACAATGAGAAGGGGATTTTTCTTACATATCTGCCATGATTTAATGTGGATATGCCTCCACATTCTGATTGTAGTGTCCTCTTATGCTTTCTCACCATCATTCTAAATTCCCCCCTTTCCCAAATCTCTGAAGTGTTCACCTTTCCCAAATAATTTTTGTGTTGTGCCTTTTGGCTGGAATAATACATTAGAAGGAGACATGAACTGTGTTGTATTTGTTTTTTTTTTCATAAGACAGACAAAAATCTAGCCCAAGATGGAAATGTAAATTGGCATGGCAAGCAGTCACCAATTCCCAGTCAAAACATCAAAGAACAAAAATGTCAAATAATGGAAAAGCTGCAGAAACATTACTCCATTCCATAGCTTGGGGGTTTTAGAATGGAAATTTTCAGTTGACACATAATTCCATTAGTTACATACTTTACATTATACCAGTACTGGGGATGATCTTGCAATCCACAGATCAATTAATATAAATCTATAGATAACACCTGGACAGAGGGCAAACAAAAAAGCTTATTTTGAGTAGTTTATAGATATGATGCGTGACAGGTATCTGACCCAGTTTTCCCTGCAGATCACTATATTTGTATTAAAACTTTGGCACTATCATGTCTCTAAGCCCACTGATCCTGAGAAGTTCCCTGAAGGCTGACTCCCAAGGAGCAGACACCACAGGTGTGATTCAGGGCAACTAAGTTTACATGTCTCCAATGGAGAGGAACAGGCACCTTCAAGGTGTAATTTATTTGTTCTATTTTCCTCAGAATGAGATTAACTGATGCATATTAAGGGTTTGTTCCTACCTAGTCAGATTATGTACATTGTCAACAGCTACAGTCAATATGTTGGTTTTTTTTTTTTACTCTTGGGGCTCTGCAGTAAAACCATCTTATTTTTCCTGGACTCCTGTTCCTCACCACCCACATCAAGTTCTGCAGTGGCAGAGACACATTACTGCCTACAACTGCCCCTTCATGTGTGCCTCTAGTGCTCTGCTCAGCTGTCTGGGACACATCACAGCAGCAGCATTTGATTCAGAACATTCTACAAGGCCTTGGCTGCCATCCGTTTCCCCCATCCCACCCTATTCATTCTTCCCTCAGAGATGACATAGGCAAATACAGACCTTTAAATAACAAAGCTTCCCATCAGTGTCCTCTGTACTTTAAAAGGCCTCTTGAATTTGGCCAGTACTTTCTGTATTTCATTACTTAAATTCTTCTCTCCTGTGAATTTCTGAAGCTAATAATGATAAAACACCTAAATTTGCACAAGAACATTGACCTGGAATGTTCTAAAAATCACAGCTTCTGTTCTCTCAACTGCCGTTTCAGGACATTTGTTTAATCCAATCTCGTCTCAGAAAGTCACCGTTTCCAATAGCAAGAGCACTCATAGCACAGCTTCAAGAACTCTAGTGATGAAGGCCCAGGCTGTTATCTATATAAAAACTATAGAATTCTATAGAAAAAAGCCATGGCCATCCTGATCTAGCTTTGGTGACTGCTCTGCTTCACAAAGTTGACCTTCCCACCAGCACTCTGGAGCTTCTCCAGATTCCCCAGAAATTGAGGTCACTGATTAGACTATTAACTTTTAAGGCACAAAAAGATACAGAAGTCTAAATAGGAAAAAAACAAATTTCTTGAGAAGAACATGAATTTTGCATATTGCAAGAAAAAGTATCATGGTTTCCAGATGTACACATCTCCATTTTCTTCTCCTATCTACATTTTCACTGTGGAGGCTTTGTTCTTTCTGAAAAATTTTGAAGTTAAAAAAAGCCTAAGAGATGGCTTTTAAACAAAAAAAGTAAACACAAAGTTCTTATATTTTAAGAAAGGAGAGTCAATCTTGTTATAAATGGAAAGGTCTATTTGAGTCTATTAACAAAAACAAGCTGTACCTAAGACGAGTAGTAAGTATAGTACCATGAAGAGCTCCAAGAGGAAACAAAAGGGCTTTCACAGTTTTGTCTAAAATGTACTTTTACGCATTTTTCCAAGAGGTTTCAGATAACAAAATAAAAGATAATTTGTGCACAGAAGAGAGTTTTGTAAATCAGATAAGACTTTAAACAGGAGGATATGACTAACTGGCTGACAGAAGTTTCAGTTAGTGTGGCTATCTCAGAAACATTTTTCCCTCAGGTCAGGCTTTTTAAAACTTCATTTGCAATACCACTTCATTACCACTCAAGCAGCAAGAAACAAATATGTAAATATGCAGTCGATAATTCTGCATTTCATTTGGGCCCAGAGACCCATAAACTGAAAGGTCTTTTTCAAGAAAGATGAGCCCTGATGTAATTAGTTCTGTTTTGTTCTGCCCCCACAACTGAGAAACAGTTAATCCAAGGCACAGAGCACCAATGCTCCACTTGCTCCATCACAGACTTATCCCTGTATAACAAAGAAAATCAGACAATGAGAGGGACTGGAGTCCTTGTGCCAAGAGTGGTGACAAAGGGAACTGTCCCTCCCAGGTTCATGCTTCCCTCTTGGCACCACTTTCAGAGGAGCAACCCCACACTACCTCAGGCTTTAGGGGAAGAAGAAAGTGTACCTGAGACCAATCATTACTATTTGTTTTAGATATATAATGTTGTAAATACTGTGCTGTCTTCTCAAAACAAGTTCAACACCTAAATCATCAACATAAAATGAGAACACAAAGCCTTTTGCTGGGTTTCTATATACTCTGTCTTTCTGTTCCCTAGAGACAACTTTAGATTTTTGTTTATTAAGCCATTAGTGTAAGGGAGTATTGCAGAAAACCAGCCATGTCACCTTTGGGCAACGAAAGCTTTTACTGTGCATTAAGTGATTGTAGCCTTGCACATTATGCTTGTTCCTGATGCTGCTGGCAGGTGAAACAACAAATGAAAAATAATTTCAGTTTAAGACCAGTTAACTGTTAACTGTTTAAGATCAGTTATTGTAAAGGGAAAGGTGACTTTTGACATATAGGGGATATCTCTTATATAACCATGATAATTTTTTCTTAATCTATTGCCTGTCTGGCTTTTTTCCCTTCAAAAGGTTTTTGATGCTCTGATTTGTGGATGTTGATGACAGTAAATACTTTGACAAGAAATTTTACCTGCTCCTGAAAGAAGTATGCCAAGGGCCTTTAAATTCCTATTCAGTTACCTATGTTTTTTTTTTTTTGTATTATCTCCCTATTCCTCGAAAAAGCCTTTTTTTTTTTTTTTTGAAAAGTGGATCAAGTTTTCAGCAACATTTGCTTAGTCTACTAGTTTTATAAAGCCCTATTAAAGGCCGGCACTTGTCAGCTCAGAAACATATTCATTTATGGTCTTCCTCAGATAATCAAGAAATTTATCTTTAAGAACTGCATTCTGAAATTTGAATTCAGACCCTATCTATCCAGACTTTCATTTATCTCCTCACTTTTTTTTTTTCCTAATTTGCCATTGTGCTGTACAGTGAACATAACATCTGAAATCTAAAACTTTTCTCTCAGAAGTTCAGGCAGCTGGAAACTTCTCTACTGTTTAGTGACCATGATTTTTTCTGTACAGAACACTCCCTGAGAATGGACATTGTTCTGCTTGTACCAACACATTTTTTCTGTAAAACATTGCTGAAAAGAGACTCCTTTTGCTATGTGTATTAGATAATAAGATGAGCCTGATTTCCATTTGCTCTGGATGAACTAGGATGAAATGAATAGCCCAATGTTCAAAATTAAATAGCTGGAAGCATTTTCATTTTTAATGCCTGCGGTAAGGTTTGCTTTTCAGTCTGGCTCCCTTTTTGCAGGCATAGTTTATGTCATGTTGATGTCCCTGTCCCTGATATGTGGATGCAACCAGATGCAGTGCTTAAAACATTAAATAACAAACTGCGCCTGCTAACAATTATAGTTATGCTGTTCATGAAAATACAGAGCCTGCAGGCTGCATAATTTGTATTGTAAGTTCATTAGCTGTAGAGATTTACATATTAAATAATAGAATCAGAAAAATGGGACACTCAAACAACTTACAAGAGTCCATGAAAGCAATGGAATTTTTGATACTAGCCACAGTATTGGGGTAACACTGAATCACACCTGTGGTGGATTGACCCTGGCTGCATGACAGATACACACTAAAGGCACTCCATCACTCCCTTTTTCATCAGGACATGGGAGAAAATAGAAGAGGAAGCTCACAGGTCTAGATAAGGACAAAGAGAAATCACCCACCTGTTACCATCATGCCCCAAACAGACTCGTCTTGGAGAAATTAGTTTAATTTATTATCAAATTAGAGTAGGATAATGAGAAATAAAACCAAACCATAAAACACCTTCCCCCGACCCTTCCGTTTTCCAGGCTCAGTTTCACTCCAACTTTTCTCTACCTCCTCCTACCAGTGGTATGTAAGGATAGGGACTGGGGGCTCCTCAGGAGGAGGACTCCTCACACTTTTCCCTTGATCCAGTGTGGGGTCCCTTTCACAGGAGACAGTGTTCCACTAACTTTTTGAACTTGGGTCCTTCCCACAAGCTGCAGTTCTTCACAAACTTCTCCAGCATGTGTCTCTGTCATGGGATGCAGTCTATCAGGAACAGATTGTTCCAGTGTCGGTCTCTTGCATGGGGTCAGAAGTCCTACCAACAAATCTGCTCCAGCATGGGCTCTTCCCCCCAGGAGGCCACAGGTCCTGCCAGGAGCCTGCTCCAGTGTGGACTTCCCACAGGCTCACAGCCTCCTTTTGGGCATCCACCTGCTCCAGTGTGGGGTTCTCAACAGGTTACAGGTGGATATCTGTTCTCCTGTGGACCTCCATGGGCTGCAGGGACACAGCTGCCTCACCACGGTCTGCACCACAAACTGCAGATGAATCTCAGCTCCAGCAGCTAAAGCACCATCTCCCCTTCCTTTTTCACTGACCTTGGTGTCTGCAGAGTTGCTCCTCTTACATATTTTCATTCCTCTCTTTTGGCTGCTGTTCTGCAGCAGGCTTTTCCCTCTTTTTAAATACTTTATCACAGAGGTGCTGTTGTTGACATTGCTCATTGTTGTTGACAGGCTCAGTCTTGGCCAACAGGGGGTTCATCTTGGAGGTGTGTGGCACTGGCTCCAGCAGATGTCAGGGAAACTTCTAACAGAAGTCATCCCTGTAGCCTCACTTACCACCAAAATCTTGCCATGCAAACCCAATACAAGGTCTCATCTTCTCCAAAGATCAAGAAAGCCTAGTTTTGTCCACATAGCAGTTTGGCCTAAAGGAAGCCTGTTAGCCATAGGAGACATCCTGCATGTTTCTTGACCTACCATGCTTGCACAGTAGGGATAATCCCCACTCTCACCGTTGACCCAGTGCTTCCTAGTACATATCTCACATAGGCATGCTCATAGCTATCTTTCTCTCTGTCAAAAAAACTCAGAGGACAGCTGATATAATTTCAGAGGTGGAAGCTTTCCCTAGCCACCCTTTTCTCTAGTGGATGGGTGCTTTTGATATGTGTAGAGTAAGCTCAACATGACAGGGGAAGGATACGAGCACCAAATAAAAACTATCAGTCAGGAAAAGGTTTTCCAGCTGACCTGCAGCTTGCTCCTGGCTACCACACAAACTCTCCTGGCAAGCTGCAAAAAGTCAGTTGACCAGAGACTAAGGACTCTGGTTTAAAATGTATGCCTGGCTGATTAAATTACATCTATAGGAGCAATAAACTACAAAAAAAGTTATTTCAACAACTGGATAAGCTGAAGTCATAACTGAAAAACAAACTTGGAATCAACTATAAAGGCACTGAGATTATATTGTGTGTGGCTCAGAGAACCAAATTACATAAGCTACATTTATAAAACACCTTTTCTAACTCAGATCTGCAAGCACCACTTG
Source organism: Chloebia gouldiae (assembly GCA_003676055.1). NCBI lineage: Eukaryota > Metazoa > Chordata > Aves > Passeriformes > Passeridae > Chloebia > Chloebia gouldiae. Next base: position 30,366,560 of record QUSF01000009.1, on the reverse strand, counting down.
GGGTCTGGAAGTCAGCTCAATTCTTTTCTACCCATGAATCACAATCAGAAAAAAAAGTTTATGTAACAGGAATCTCATGAACAATTGCACTGATGACGCACAAACCAGAAAAAAGCAGTATCTCATAACTGTTTTGGTTCTGCAGTACTAACAACAACAACAAAAAGGAGTAGATGTAATTTTTTTTCCAGAAAGTTGATAGTATTTAATTAAGGTCAGAAGCAATAGCTGTTGATTATAATGTCTCTTTCGCATTATCACTTTCTGAACACAGTTAGTGCTCAGAAGTTTCAGTCTTTGAAGTTCTTAGCTTTTTTTTGTTCTTTATTTCTAAGTCTTACCTTACTTTGACATGGTCATAGGTCTGTTTTCCTCTTACACTCAGGGATGTGCTAAAAGTCACGGAGATACTCTGCGTGCTCTTTCTGTCATCTATAATTTCTCTCAACATTCATCATCTTGAAAGCAGACTCCAACTTGCTGCTAAATATAAGTACCCTACTGAATACATGTTTCTAGCTTCTTACGTCCTTCCCCAATAGCATGAAGTTATAGCTACATTAAAAGAAACTGCTTTACACAACTATTACTAGCTCTTCAGGAGCTAGTACATCTACATCTGCTTGCAAACTTGAAAAGTCATGAAATAATAGTATTCTGTAATTATATGGCATCAACTACTGAAAAAATATTTCAAAATGTAAACTTTTAAGGTCATGTTAACATAACTTAAGACTCAGAGTATACCTACTAGTAGATATTTTTTCATACAACACAACTAAAGCTTATAAAAAGCTTATTAAAGCTTTTCTTTCTTGTCCTTTTGGGTTTTCCCCAGAGAACACCTATTATGTATTTCTACTGCCTATTGTATACACCAGCTGTGTTTTTGCTGCCAGATGTTGCACCAGAAATGTCAGCGCTGATTGAGGCAGGGAGTGAATGCAATTAGAGGTGCCCTGATGACAGCTTGACACTTATGGTGGCAAAGTTTAAATTTCTAAACAGGCATGTAACACAAAAACCCACACAACTTCGATTCTTCCAAAAGCTGGACCAGCACTACACTGCCATAATTTATCAGGGAGATGCAAAGATCAATGTGCCAGCAGAAGGCCAAAGTGGATTGGCTGTTACTTGTAAAATATCTGAAGCTAGTTTCTGAAGCACATTCTGCATGCAGTAACTGTGAGGAGTCCAGCTTTCCAGGGCAGTAAGGAATGCTATTGGTTTAAAGCAGTTAATTGTTTTTATACTGAGATATTTGTTACCATAAATATACTAAATAAATAAAATAAAAGGCCTGAATGCTATTTTCACTACACATGTGATTAGTTCCCATTTACTACACTTCTATCATTCACTTTCTACTTGTCTGTCAATTGCTTTTTCAAGTAAACTGCAGGAAATCAACTTATAATCTATAAATTAAAACTTTGAAAATCATTAAGCATAATGTATCAGGTACATTTAGTAGTAGAAATACTCTGTATGACATAGTTTAGTGTAGTCATGAGAAATAGAAAAATCAAAACCAGTGCAGCTTAAAAAGTTTGCAAGTAAATGAGTAATACAAGTTAGCTGCTTCATGTTGGCTTCTTCTGTGCATGACCCATTATGACAGTATAGTTTAAAGTATCTTACTGAAACATATCTGCAATACTGTATTTGTGTACCAGAACTGCATAGATACTTTTGACAGCAACTGAGTTCTACCTGGTCGTTTAGGACAGGTAAACAGTAATCCATGCTGCAGGAATAATTTGGGAAAAGGGTACTTCTCCAGATTTTGGCCAAGATTTGGCAAAAATTTATAAATATTTATTCTTGTGGAAAATATCATGGGCTCAAAGTAATTCTGACTCTTCATTCTCTCTTGAAAAGACAGGATTTCCAGGAATTGCTGGGCCACAGGGAGGAACATTTAATTTGGAATGACAGACACTATCCATATTTTCTCTTCTCATAAAAGTGTTCACAAGTAATTCTCTTCTCCATGTCAGCGGGTCGATCAAGTCTCAGGTTTACCTTGTATTAAGATAAATTTGAAACATACCATCAGAATGTGGACAGTAGCACTCTTAACTTTTTGCCCACCAGTTCTGGAAGGGATGAGACTCATGTGATATTTACAGGTGGTATCAGTGCCTACAAACTTACAGTGTGATTGGTACCTCATCTCCCATAAGAACCTGCTCCACTTGGAGACTGTCCTCTCCATTTTCCCCATACATAAGTGTTTTTCAAAGAGTATTGAAAAATGAGAGCAGCAGGGTCATTGAGGATCCCAGAGCCAGGATATCATAATTACTTATCTCACTTGTGAGACATTGGAAAAGAGAATAAATCAACAAAGGAAATGTTTCACCTGGCTGAAAAGAAAATATGGTCTATTTTCCAGGAATTACCTACATTTTTGATTACCTTATTTGAGCATCTCTGCATATGATCACATGTGTTGGATGTGGTCTAGAAGTGTCTGGCTGTGACAGGGTCAGCACGCTCATCCTATCCAGAACCAATATACACAGAAAAGCAGGGGGAAGCATCATAAAATGACTTGCATTGTACCACTCAATTAGCATTTACCTTTAGAGTGTTGCTTTCAATTTAAAATCTTTACTATTTAATTTTATTTTTACTATTTTTATTTTTTTTTTCACTATTTAAAATGTTTCATCATTATTTCTCCCCCCCCCCCCCCCCTTTTTTTTTTTGGTTAAAATTTTCATTATTTTAATTATGTTCCTTGGTCTGGGATCTTCTAATTCTTTATTACTATATGTACTGAGCACCAAATCTGGCAGAACTTCCAAGGCAGAGTGGTGTGGTACAGTTGAAGACTGTGAGTATGAATTTATTGGGGAATATCTGCAAAACATTACCACCTTTTCTTGGAGTTAGAAACATATATCTGTTCAGACCTTTCTCAGTTACATGATCTTGACATTGTGCCTGAAGTTATCTCAACTGTTGTGAATTTGTTTCAGATTCACTTTCTCATTTCATGCTGCTAAGTGAGCACTGCTCCCTGCATTCACCACTTCCTGGGAATTTCACTGTGCTGTGCTTGTCAGTGAGCCACTGCAGTGCACTTCTCCCTCCCTGCAGTGAGGCATATGGGTTTGAAATTGCAGTGTGGATAGATCTGCAAGTTTTCCTCTCTGCCAATGGTTTCACATTACGAGGACAGGGCTAACACAATCAAATGTCAAGATATGAACAGCTGGTAGCCAAAGGAGAATGAACCACCAACCACACAAAATTCATGGAAGTAAAAAATTCATTTCAGTCCAACAGTTACTACCTATTGCCCCTGAATATGTTCTGTGGCCAAAGCAATAGGCAGTTTTCTCGTTTCATCTGGGAACAAACTTTTTTTCAGTGAAAGCAGTATATTGCAAGTGAACAACTTGAAAAAAACCCTGCAGATAAAATCTTCCAGAAGTAACACTCAAAATGATGTGTAGTCTCAAAAATAGGAGAAGTAAAGAGAATGAGAAATAATCTAGACACTAGGTGATCACTCAGATTAGTTTAAAGCTAAGTGTTATGTAACACTGTTCTTAATCTCTGGGAACGGGGGAGAAAGTGTACTAAGAATGTACATATTTCTTTCAGGATTCTAATTAAATTTAGAAACTAACGTGATCATAAAATGTACATGCTAGGGTTTAATTTTAGGTCAGAGTCATGTGTTAAAGAATACTGATACCCTTGATTTTAAAAACATTAGCTCAAATCATGTAGCACAACCTCATTTTGATCATTCTGTGTTTAGAAAATGTACAATTACTGATGCTGGCAAGAAGTCACACCAAGGGCAAATGAGATTAGTAAGAAATGAAACTGCATGTCAATAGCAAAATAGAAACTGAAATGAATAATCAAATTGGCAGATCATTCATGCAGCCTAGGCAGCAAAGTCCAAATAAATGGTCTTGAAAACAAAAAAAAAAACTCTATAGCAAGCGCTTAAATCATCAATTTGAAAAAGTTTTCAGTGCAGAATGTTGCAATAAGTTTCATAATGCTTAAAATATAAAGTGATTTCATATCTTCCACTGCTGACCTTGGCACAGTAATAAATCTGCAAACAAGACAAAGTAGGAAAAAATTTATTTGAAACTATTGGACATATGTATTAATAGGGAAGATTCCTTCCCCATTACTTTTCTATAATGCCCAAATTCTAGAGACTTTGTCAGCATCTCTTCAGGTGGAAGCAGGGCAGAATTCTAGGATGTGAAGGTGAATAGCCGCAGCAACACTCCCATGTTCTTGACTGTTGGGTTACAGCTCCTACAGGCAGCAGCACGTATACAGGAAATGTAATAATGAACAATCTCTGGCATTGAAAACATCTATCAGTTACTGCAGCACTGAAGATGATGACTTCCAGCTTGTTTGAAGGAATAGGTTAGGGAAACTTTTGGCGTAACCAGTAAAATGCTCTTAATACACTTACATGCACAGTAATACAGTACAGAGGTACATACAGTACTTATGTTCAATCAAAAACATTTAAAGAAAAAAAAATTTCATTTTTCTGTAAAGGCTTCCCTTTTTTACGCCCCAGTGTTCTCCAAAGAAGTGTGCATGTCAAGAACACAGACAGAATATTTACACATGTACTAAGAATTCAGTGAAAGAAAGGGAGATAATGTGTAACTTCTACATAACTGGTCAAAGCCTATATCCTGAAAATCCCTCTTCTATTCCATGTCTGGCAGCATGACAATGCATATTAGAATGAGTGTGAGTCCACCAGGCACAAATAAAAGTAAACACTAAGCAATACCTGTTCTGGAAGGAACAAGAGGCTTAAGCCCTGCTTAAGAACATTATCAAAGTTTAAGGAAGATCATAGGCTTGGGAAAAGAGATATGGTCTCTTTAAACCTTACTCCTGCTACCTAACATATCAATACATTTTAGACACTTTGCATTAATTTCTCTACTCTTGTCCATAAAAGGTCTACTGATTCAGGACATTATGCTGGAAATAACATATATATAAATGGTTCACATATTCTGCCCAATTATTTCAATGCTTAGGGTTAAGACAGAAGGAGAAATTTTAAGCTATTTTCAAACTACTAAAATACTTCTCATGTCTCTTTGCCTAAGCTGACAGATAAAGGAACGTAGGGATCTAGTTAGGTCTCTGGAAAGAGTACCAGGAGCCTCAGCAAATAGTGGAGCATGTAGCTAGAAGAAAATGTGGGTGCAAAAATATGGATTGCACTCAGTAGAATTCAGGCCATTCAAACACAGCGCTTGTTTTTTTTTGTATTGCACAGCACACCAGATGAAATTCTGTGGCCTACTTGTGCATAAGGTTGAAAAAGATGTCTGTAATGGCCTGTTTTGGCCTTCAGTCCCTGTGTCTGATTTTTCTTTAGGCTACACTTTTGCACTGCTCTGGCCTATATTTAGGCATGTTTAAAAGCATTTTTCTACTGCTACAACAGAGTGAAGGAGTTTCAGAGTAAGCAAATCATACCCCCAGATTCTAGTTAGCTTCAACATAAAAGTTTTTATAGGAATATCTCTTACTTCTTTTTCCATTTGAAGTCCTTCTGCTCTGATATTTCTCTCAAATACTTCCCTCTTCTCTGTCTGTGGATTAGATTTTCTATACACAAGGATGTAGTCAATCCGACATTTCCCATCTCTAAAATATAGTCCATTTGTTTTGTTCTTATCAGGTACTTCCTGCAAAGGGAAAATCAAGCAATTCAGTAATGCTAATTTTCCTTGATAATTCCTGCATTGCTGTTTGCATCATTGGTTTGCAGTAATACTCAACTGGAAAGATAAGGAATCACAACAAACTGTTCAAGTTTTAGGCTCTTCACATACAGTGCTTCTGACTTCATCTGAGAGGAGCGCAGACTTCCCTGCTTAAGGGGATCTTAAGGGGCATCAGGAAATTCTTAGGAAAATGCTTGAACATATGGGGATGGGATAGGAGAGAACAGAAAATACAAGCAAGCCTCCCTCCCCCACCACTCTCCATAAGGTTAGGAGTAATTTCTTACTAATAAAATAGAGCAGAGAATAGTGCAGTAACAGAGTGTTACTGAAGCATAAATTTAAAATTAAGGACTCAGTATGGCTGAATGTCTTTGTACATGTGAAAAGAGTGAACATTAACATTATAATTATCATTTACTGCAGTGAGAAACACTCAAACCTGGCACGGAGATTTTCATTACTTTGCCCTGTAGGACACAGACAGCAATATGAAGGTTCTGTACTGACCTCACCATACTTCATCAAACTAACTACTAAATATTCCTTGCTTAAGGAATAGCTGAGGATGGATTTAGAAAGAATTACTGGTGTTAAGTGTAGCAGCACATAAAATCAATAAAAGCAATAAATACTGTCTCTTTTCTTTAAAAAAAAAAAATCCTGGCCTGTTCAAATGTTTGGTCTGACAGAAAAACACAACTTGATTTCACTGTTAATAGGAGGATGAACAGGTCACTCCTCTGAGAGTGCTAAACTACTGGTCTTTTTCCAGTAAGTCATGAGATTAAACTCTCTACAGATCCTCCTCACAATTTAACACTACTTTTACATTAAACAAGTTCTGCCTAGGATTTAGGCTTTCACTTCCAGACATGCTGAAATTTTATGGCAGTTTGCATTGGTTGGAGTGTTTCACACAGGAAATATACGCTGTGAAGAAACATGGGAACAAACAGCATTCCCTCTGAGCAGTATAAAGGGCGAGGACCTCCAGGAACCTCAAGATCAGTCCAGTTCTAAGTTGAAGGGAAGATTAAGCTAATTTACCTCTGTTTTGCCAAAACTCACTCTTCTATTCCAGTCAAAAATAGTCCTGCCCTATAATATACAATCAAGTCTCTGAAAAAAAAGGAATATTTTGACTTTCACATCTGGGGGAAGGAGGGAATTTTCAAAATACTTTCTCCATAAGAGAATTGCTTCCTAATTTAAATCACAAAGTGAACATTATAATAGGAAAAATTATTTTACCAGGAAAATTCCCCCAAACCAATTTTCCCATTCAAATATTTTTGTATAATCTAGCTCTCTGATTCTCAGCAGGCATTTTGATTAAATGGAAAAAACAATTAAAATATCCCAAATGTCCCATCCCCTTGGTACATCCAATTCACTAAAGGAAGAAGGGATTTTTTTCCTAATATTCTTTCATTACAGCACCTAACTCCTGACACAACTTAGGTCAGACTTGATACAGTGGAACAATTCTTAGAGCCCAAAAAGAAGGCAAGAAAAAAGAACTAATCTCTAAGGAAACAAACAGTAGCAAAGTATTTATATCTATACTTCATATCACGCTGATAAATGGTATTATCAAGATATGAGAAGTATTTTCCATAGAACATTAAATGTGAAAACATCTCAGGAGGCACATTTTATCTTTTCCCATTTAAAATCTCTGTAGAGAAGACATAAAAAAAGCCCCAACAGCCTAAAGGGTATTTAAGGTTACTTAAATAAAGAAAGGGTGTAGTAGGAGATTTAGAGGCTGTGGGTCAGCTTGGTGGTCCTGTTGTGATTTCTAACCCTCCTCACAAGTCTCTTCTTCAGTAGTCAGAGACAACATGTATTTTTAGTGTAACAGAAAAAGAGCTGTAGAGCAAAACAAGCCATGCTGAGGATCTGCTGTGTATGCTATGTAGGCTTAAGGGCTCACTTTGGGCCCACTGTAATCTGGACCAAAGGACTCACTAGGTTTACATCCATAAGGAATACAGGTTTAAAATCCAGCGCTGCTGTGGACCAGAAAGAAATCATGGGTAGTGGCAATTGAGAAATCCACTTCAAATGTACACTTCTCATCTGATCTCAGACCCTTCCTGAGAGTACTATATATGTGTCCTTCGCTGCATATAGTAGTGACTCCACTGGAAAAATTGATTTGCCCTTTCCTATGTTTCTTCTTTCACTGAATAAAATTCGTTTGCCCTGCACTGACTTATCAGTGAATGCAGAACCTTATATTAAAGAGTACCTGTGAGATTCAGCCAAAGTATTTGGCTTGTTGGACTTCTTCCACTAGAAATATGACTGCTGGGGACAATTACTTCTCTTGGACTTGTAAAACACTACCAACTACAGTATTGTAATTTTTCACTTAGAAAGGTGGCTTGGACACCTTTATCTGTACTTGAAGAACTTTTTCATTTTAGGAACACTGTGTGTCAAAGCCAGACTGATAAACCCTATTAGACTCTTAACAGCCTCTGGGAAAGAACCCTTTCTTTCTAAGGGTTAAGACTCTTAAGACTCTAAGGCAACTTTAAAGACTGGGTCTAGACTTGCAAGATCTCTTGGGGATCTAACATGATACAGAGACAGTCAAGGCTGGTCCAGCAGTGTCATCTGCAAGACTTCTGCATCATCTCAGTATTACAGGTTTATGCTATGCCAGACAGAAATTTGTCCTACCTTCCTCCAGATATTGCATCTCCCTTACCTGTGTTACAATATCAAAGTTCAGTTTTCCTAAACTGATGAAGAAAAAATATATAGCACTAGATCTGACTGCTGTTTTTTGTGAAAAAATGGTGTATCATATATGTCAAATCTCCATTGTTTCATCTAAAAAAAGGATGCTGGAAGAAAGTAGAACAGTGAAGACTTCACTCTAACAAGAAGCTCAGCATTTCTGTCTATCTTTGTACTGTAATACGTGCTGTATAATTTTCACTTGTTTTCCAAACAGTAGTTTAATATATTCTCAGGTGCTCAGATGGGAACCATCAGCATTCAGACATGACTCATATACAAGCTCGGAGAGCTTTAGGCCAAAGGGCTTACCAACATATATCCCTACAAAGCATACAACATCTGAACAGTGTATCTTTTCCCTCTAGAGCTCAGCAGGGACTAAGTACTCTGAAACTTTTTTTGGTAGGCTGCAGCATCCCTTAAGTCATATTAAGACTTTCAATTTCCATATTTTTTCCCCTCCATCTTATACCTATATGTGACCTACATTGCTATTTTCCTCAGTAATGATTGCAAAAAAATCTGTCAATATTCCTCAATCCTTAAATCTGTTAATATTCCTCAAAGATTTTCCCTTTCCCTTTAAAAAAACCTAAAAAAAAAGAACACATCTAAGAGGAAAAAAAAAGATTTTGAGATATTCTTTTTTTCAATATTATTACATTAACAGCAGCATGTCCTTCTGATAATTTTCTGGTTTTTTTTCCTCTTTAACTTACAAAACTCATGTTTCACTGTTCCTTTTTGCTAAAGACCATATGGTACATGGTCCCAAAATGCAACATGGGACTATCATGTCAGATTAGCCTATTATGGTGCAAGCAGGCAAAGAGAGTCCTTTGTACATTGTATGGGAAGTTAAAGAAGAGCTATGATTAAAGAAGATGAAACTGTGAGCAAGGTCAAACATATTCAGGATGCCCTGAATTTTGTTGCTTTAATTATCTGTCTAAACATTTGAGGAGTGCAGCTCTCTATGGGCTGAATTTCTAGAACAAAGAAAATCTCTGCCTCTATCCTCAGCAGTGTTGCACAAAAGAATTTGCACCACAAAACCCTCTAGCTCCTGAAAAAGATAATCTCTAATTGCCTGTTCTAAACTCTATCAAAACTAGTAAACCAAAGAGGGGCAGGGCAGGGCCCTCAGCAATGTCCTGTGGTTTTCCACTCTTTTTTAATTACTAGCATGGTCCTTGCCAGTTCTGATCTGTTCCAGTCAGCCCTCTGCCAAAAATTCCTTAGGCACAACTTGCAGGTAACATCAGACCAGTCCAGTAAGTAGCCTAGATGTAGCTCCATTCCTGAGGTGGAAGAAAGGAGAGAAGTCCCTGGTCTCTTCACTTGCTGAGGAAACAACCCTAACATCCCTGGGTGTCAGGGCAGTGAGAGGCAAAATTAAAGGACATATTGTTCCTGTCTTCACAAAAGACAAAGGAAGAAATTAAGACCCAAATTTTCATCATAGGTCCATGACACTTTTTCTGCTTTAGGACAGATTATAAAAAGGACTATATTCTGAATATTTCCTCCCTGCTATGTTCTAGGAATCACCATTATGCACCATCAGGTGATAATTCTTCATTGGAAGGGAACGTGTCTCATAGCTGACACCCAATGCTTCTCATGGAGTTGTAAATAAATCCCATCCACAAGCTTTCCCCTTAAAGGACGAATACAGGGGAAACTTCTCCAGCATTTTCAGAAGCATTGAAGTCTTAGATTTGTATAGATGTTTCACTGAGGGTGCATGAAATCAAAACTTTTGAATTTGAGATATTTTATATTTCAGCATTATAATCTTAGAATGGGAAACCAGTTCTCATAGGAAAGATTAGACAGAATTTGATGGTAGAGATAAAGGTTTTAAATAAAATCACATTTATTACATCTTTTTAACAGCATGACTAAATCCTGTATTAATAACTCTGTGTTTCCTTACCTCTCCCACAACTTCCAGCCTGCTGGCATCATCAGAAGTACTGGTCAAGTTACCATGGTGAAGCAGGGAATCATCATCTTTGGAAGGGCTGTTCACACCTTCTAACTCATCAAAAAAAATGTTGACATCCTTAGCTACTAAAAAACAAAAATAAAAAAATGCATTCAAATCACCACTGAACCAAATGAAGGCAGCAAGTATAACCCATCAATAATTTCACTTTTTAGTTCTGGTATAAGTATATACCATTTAATTTTAAAATCTGATGAACATTGTTGGAATGCTTTCTTCATCAATGAGCCACATAAAGATTTAGGACATCACACCACCTCTCTGATGAAAAATAAACAATCTGCTGTCACAGTAAAACAGATATTATCTATCTTCTCAGCTTCTTTTGGGGCAAATGGCTTAAATGACTGCCTTCTGGATTAGTATTGTCTCTGGAAGTTTCTTAGGAGGCAGACTTTTAACCTACTATACAAAGTGTAAAGTTTGAAGTTGTACAGACTTGTTGGGCAGGCAGAGGCAGAAGGCCTTAAATAAATACTGTTTCTTGAAAGGCATTGAGTAAACAAACCTAAACAAACCTGAGCAGATATTTCTCTTTTCACAGTTTAGCATGTTTTGATGTATATAAATCTGACACTTTCAGACCCACCTACCACACAGCCCTCACTCTTGCATGAAGTAATCGCTTACATCTACAGATTTAAGCTGTGGTAAACCAATCCTGATACAGATATTAAGCTCTGGAATGACTGCCAGATGCAAGGAGCAGGGCAGGCAGGTTCACTCTACACTCCATGCACTACAAGTCTGATGAAAAACTTGATGAAGAAATGTGTGCCAGGAGAAGAAAAATGCCTTAGCTGAGGATCATGCTTCAGCTGTGGATGGACTTCAGCTCTCCAATCTCATGCCTCATCGGCAAAATCCAAAATTATGAAAGTAAAATTATAACTGTTAGAAGGGACCCCCAAAGTTCCTAGATACCGAGCCTCTTCCATTGACTACAGTGGGAGCAAATATCTAGTAGTCTTGATAGAAGTAAGTCCAACCCCCTACCCCTACTCACATTTCTTGCAAGCTTGACTGACTTTTGGAATCATTCTTCTTTTGTGCATTAAACTCCTGTTGCTTTTGCTTGTCCTCAGCTACCCTAATTTAGTGACATGCAATTGTAATTCCTGTTGGCGAGAATCTATAGTAACAGCCAAAATGCTCTAATTGCTGGCAGCAACTTAGTTCTATTTCTAACTACTAGCTGCAGGTGTAAAAATCCATTCCCCCACTGTGGAGAGACTGGATAGCTGCCAGAAATTAACAGCTACTAACTGTTCCTAGTGATCATGAGCATTTTGTGATCTCCTTTTCGCCTTTCCCTTCTTCAGGGGTCATAGCCCAGTTTCAGAATCCGTTTAAAAAATCGTTGATGATATCAAATCCCCAGTCTCTGCAGGTGGCCTATTTTTCATTCTCACAAGCAGGAAAGCCTTATCCATAATATTCATCCTTAAAACAGACATATGTTGCAATTTAAATATACTACTCTTTCCCTGTCAGTCATGAGCACAGGGTAAAGCTTCCTCCCTTTTTGTACATGTCTTTTAGAACATCTAAAGTCTATTATTGCATCTGTAGGTAATAAAAAACCCTATCAAAATACTCAAGAATCCATCATTTTCATGCATAAAATAGGAACAAGGTTAATGAAAGACCTTGTAATTCTACTTACAAGAGTTTTGTTTGGAAAAGGACTAAAAGTTTCATAAACAACAGAAAAATTCTCATATCCAGATTAATCAGCTTTAAATAATAGGCTAATGTGCTAAGCTAAGCAGCATAGTCTGTAAGAGAGATTCTGAATTTCTGATATTTAGTTATATATGATGAGAGCCTGCAGCACCTCAGTGTCACTGTGGCTGCTCCCAACCTGTCCTAGGGGAAATCACAGAGGCTTTAGAAGACTTACAAGGTAACAAAGAGATTCCAATTTATAGCAGGTGCACCAGTAATATTACGATTTTTTTTCCTACCTTCATTCATTTAAAGCCACAAAAATCATACTTATAAAAGAGATGCTTATAAAAGAGGTGAACTGCTGAACTGCCATGACAATGCACAGTACAGCCTAACCTCATGTCCTTCACTGTCCCTACTCCTTCAAATGTCACAACTAGAAACATTCCACCCTACCAGATAATAATGAGGATGTAGATCATGACCAGATTTTGCATAAATGAGAGAAGAATAAATCTCAATATTCATCAGAAAGAACAACTGAAAACATTTTGAAATTACTTGAATTTCACTGAATTGAAACTCATCAGTGCCTCCATGATAGTGACACCTAAATCTGTATATGGTTAAAACCTCAGTATAATCTGAAAATAACTGTGGAAAAGAAAAACCAAAAATAATTAAATAGTGAAGCTTTCTGAAGATTATTTAGGGTACATTTATCTGTTGCAGGCAGCATCACTGAAAGCTGTAAAAATGAAAGTTTTGCCTGTTCCCTATACTCAAGGGAATTGAAACTATCTTTGTTCTGACTGTTTGGTATAAAAGATGAGACCTCACAGATACTAGAATTGCTGCTTCTTGAAGTGTTGGTAATGCTTTGGGTTGCAAAATTCACAGTTTTTAAGTGGATGTTTAGAGATACAGAGTTTAGTGCGTAAGACAGTGAATGTGTCAGTAGCCTTAAAACACAAAATTACAGGATTATCCCGAGGACTTGTGAGGAGCCAAAAAAATCTTATTTTAAGATCATTTTAAAATACAATCCATCTCAGCAGTGAAGAAGTTGTGGAAGCAATTCTCATCTGGTTAGTGAAATTAGCTACCAGGACTTGTCCAGTGCTAGCAGTGGAAAAGTGTTTATATCTGAGATACACAGATAATTGGCATGTTGGTAGATCACTACAGAAAATATGGGCCCCCAACATTTGCTGAGCTAATTTTTCTACCCCAAGTCTCCTTGGATTCTTAAAAATAAATTAATAAAATACTGTTATACAAAATAAAATAGATTATTTATATAGCAGCTCCTGTTTGGTTTACATTAATAATGGTGATGCTACTTCCAACATAACTCTCCTGCTGCTGGTAGGTAGCACAGCCCTTCCACTCCAATGGACTGAACACCTACATGGCCAAATGTTGCTAAAAGGATAATCAGGGGTCCATCTTTCTTGTCTCCTTCAGACCCTGAAATGCATGTACCCACAAATGCCCTTAACAGAATGATATATAATGGCTTTATTATATACACAAATGTCATTTGGGAGACAGACTGGTGCTACTGTACAGTCATGTATTTTTAAGCAGTGAAATTTAACAGGAATACAGAGCAGCACATGCATTGCTACAGGAGATATTAAAAATTCTCCCTCTGGTTTAAATCAGCTTAAATATGCAAACTCTTTTCTCCCCCTCATGTTCTATTTTGCAGAAAAAAAATTAAAATGACTTGACAATTCAGAATCTCTTAAAGAATAAAAGGAAAAAAAAAGGTGAGTATACAAATATTTTTATCCCAAATATAGTAAAACTACATCTTCTGAAAACCAGATGCTGATAAATTCTGAGCAGGTGTCTGCACACAATCTCAGTGGGTCCACAAGTCACTTCAGATCAAGATCCTGATGTAAGGTGGGACTCAAAAACAAGATAACTCCTTTAACTTTCTGAAGGTGGTTGCTGAAACTGAAGTGTCTAAAAATAAGAACTTTCATTAAAAAATGGGACCTGACTATGTTATTGTGTGAGAAGATGGAAACATGCCCAGAGATCATGCTTTTGTTCGGTGTCATTTTATTAGCAGAAGTTCCACCAAGCCATACTCTCACTTTGAATAATGCTAGCTGAAGATCAATATTCCAAGATTATCTTAGCAAGAAAAGAATTATTTGGTTTCTAAAAGCATCATTAGCCTGTTTCAAATTATCATTCAATGCTAACAACTGGGAATAAAAGTAACACTGACTGTTCAGATCAACTGTCATAGAAGGAATATATAGACATGTTTATCCCAATTAGATGATATTTGCAACAGACTGCAGGTGACAACACCCCCCTGGACACAACAACAAGTGGATAGTTCAAAATTCCTTCTGTCTTTGATGAAGGAGATGTAGCTAAAGGACATAGAGGTTTACTTCCCAAAAGCACCTGTGTCTGGTCTAGATAAAGCAAAAACACACTCTCCAAAGCTGTAAAAGCTGCATCCTTCTCAAATGGCTTGTGAATAATCCATAAATCAAACTGTTAATCTTGAAACACTCCCAGATTAAATTGCTTATCCGTGTTTAGCCATCTAGTCTATTCACCTCTGAAAGATTCTACAGTGCCTTTTCAGGCTCTCCAGTCTGCATCCCAACTGCCCCCAGGCCTATATCTGGGCTCTGCTGGTGTGGAGAAGGGGGAAGACAAAACCTCACATTAAGATTTCTGATGGGAAAAGCTTTTTAAATCAGAAAATATGGAATTCATTCTAAACCTGTAGCTTAAGTAAAAAGGTGATTCCATTTCAAATTATTACCCCCATCACCTAACCTGAGCATTTTCCTTCCACCCCCAAACTAGTACCACCACTAAACAGCTTGATTCTATCACTGGTTCCTTATTCATGTGGCAAAAATCAGGCAGAGTCTGGGTTTTTACACATTCTTATTCATCCTTTATCACTGTAACATATAAGCTGCTGTTTCTCACTCCAGGAAACTGCTATACCAAACATCCAGTTTAAATTCAAACAAGAAAATAAGAAAGCCAGGAAGCCATAGCTTGCATTTTGACTCTCAGCCTGCATAAGAATTTCAAACTATTATGAAATAGTCTCACTGAAATGCCAGATTTTATTGGATTCCAGAATAACATCAGTTTTGGGTAGGGGGGTGTCTTCTGCTGTTATTAACAAGAGTAGCACTACTTCTAGCACAAGAGTTGAGATCCTTCTGCAGTTGGACTTAAGAATGGTGAATCAATTAATTCTTAGTCCATAGCTCATTATATGTAAAAAGAGATAATTTTGTGCAGTGAACTTCAAATCCAGTCTTCAAACCCCAAATGCAGCATTTTAATAATATTATTAGTTCACACAGCTACTGAGGAGTACAAAGCATTGAATAAACTATCAGGAATCTTACTATTTCTGATTATGTCTGCATAGAAAATATATACTGGTGAAATCATTTGGGACACAGCAATTCAAATCTTACTATGACTTCTCTGATAGCAAAAGATTCTTACTAGCCTTCAATAATCCATTGAACTTCCTGAGAGATTTTAATAATAGATACTTATCATTCAGTTCATCACTTTGTGTGTGCCTTCAGTTATAATTTCAATACATCTCAATTGAATCTTCTACCGTAAACACAATTTTGCATCCAAGGAAGAACTTACTTTCTTGTATTGCATTAAGAATTTCTGAAAAGTCCACATCTCTCTTCTGTATGTCTGGTTTTATCCATATTTGCGTTTCCAGCTGGTTAACCTGCAAATCCTCTCTTCCTTCTGAAGAAATTGAAGAGATTGATGGGGTTTGTGACAGTGCAGTAGAAAATACAGCCAAGGGGCTTCAGGTGAGGAAACATACACATTGAATGAAGGTATTTCCATTTTTTCCTCCTTAGCAGAACCCAATTTTCTTCAAACCAAGGAGCTTCAGATAGAACATGGGCTGATTTAAAGCTAAATAGAATGAAACAACAACATTCTCTGCTATCAGCAATGATGCAGTCACCACTGGCAAGTCCCTTGTTCAGGTGACCATATGTTGCCATGCCATGAGCATCACCTCACCACACTATCTACAAAACCATCTCCCAAATGTGAAAACAAACAAGAGATGTTACAAATGACACAGGAACAAACAGACTAAAAAAAAAAACATACACACAAAAAGTTTCAAGATAGAAAACAGCAATTAGGACAAAAACAACATGGACAGAGTGTTTCAGACGCAGGGCACTGTAAGTTCTCATATGCCTGATGGCTGACGCAGTTGAGGAAGGAGTCCAGCACTGGAGTCAATTTCAAATGGATTCACATTGGTATGTAATGGTTATGGTTTAAAAGCACTGCAGAATAAAAATTTATTCTGGCAGGTCAGAGTTTCAAACCTATTTACACACAAAAATAGATACAATATTTTCCCATTTCAGTGCTCTTTCAACATGAGGAAAGAGAGCAGAAAGTTTTAAAAACAGAGAAAGGTGGCTGCATATTGAGAGCAGACAGAAAATGGCCAAACAGGCACAGGATGCTGGCTACAGGGTATTTGGATACAGACAGAGAGAAAGAGGGAATACCTCTGGTTTTTGAAGATTAGCAGAAAAACCTTTCACAAAGGCATCTGTTAGATATGATGCTCTTGAGGACCTAAAGCACAGTTAGCAGAGACCTTCAGTGGTTAGAGAGATATCTGAGAAAGGAGTTCATGACAAAAAGGCCAAGTTGGAAGAACAAACCTTCAGGTCATTTAGATTACTGTGCTTCACAAGAAGCTATCACTCATGCTTTAGAAAGAAGCATTTTCCTTTCATCTGCAGTCTGCCTATAGCAAGCTGCTCTTATTGTGAATTCTGGGCTAGCCCATTGTATTTTTCCCTTCTCCTTGTCAAATTACTATCTCACTACTGCCTTAATGGGAGTGACAAATAATATTCCTAAGCACAAAACCACTCAAAAGTGTTTTAAACACCCTTCTTCACTTTTTGGAAGTACAGATCTCAAAATGGATACACTTTGACCAGCTTCATCTTTTATTATTTTTCAGTGTTAAAATATAAATTCAAATTGTCTTGTGCTTGCTTCAGTGTATTATTTTGTTCCACAGCAAAGATTTGCTGTTAACATCAGAGACAACTCCCCTTGTAGATTCCTGTAAAACAATCTGTCATAGCAGCAGCAGGAGTCAGCATTTAATGATGTAGAACAAAGAGAATTTCTTAAGTGAGACAACTGATTATTCATACAATAGCAGCCTAAGGAAATCTGCAGATTGCCTCAGAGATGAGAGGCTAAGGCTTGCCCCAAAAGAGATATCTAATGCCCAAGAAAAAACATGCCAACTGCTGAAAAATACATACAAACATTATGACGGAAATAGAAAAGTAATCAATGGATAGCAATTCAGCTAAGCAGCTTCGCAAATTATATAATTCACTTTCTTCTTAAATACTCAGCTACTACCTTTAATATACTTGCATCCTCACATCCAACAGCCTTTGGTCTGCATTTCAACCCTAGTTAGAGCAAATTAATGACAATGTGGACAAATATAAAATAGCCTTAGTTCCCTCAAGCCCTCCATCCTCGTTACATTTAAGTTGCTGCTCCTCAGGAGAGATGAAGGTAGCAGATCCCTGCAACATCTCCAGCAGATCTGAACTAACTGGGCCAGGGATAAAGGAAGTGGCAGTCAGCTATGGAGGTCCCAAAGTGCTGATATCTGATGGACTATCTAACCATAGACCTGTTAATAAAATTATACTCTTGGAGAATGTACATAGCTGACTTCAAAGCCCCTCTTTAAATAACAAAAACCAAAATGCCTAGGAAGTGGTCAGAAAATGACCATCCTACATCTGACTGTATTTCAGACAATGAAGTCAAAACAATTTTGCTTTTTGAATTTCCTCTCTTGTATTTCATCTTCTTGCAGTATAGGGACCTTTCAGCAAGCCACAGAAATGACAGTGTTCTATGCTTGTCTGATTCACAGTAGCCTTAATATCTGGCCTCACTGCACAAGTCATCCAGCATCCAGTCTGACTTGAGACTGTAGGGGTGATCTTCTACCAATCATTTGAGATAAAACACATAGCTAATTACAAACTTGCCTTCACCAACACAGGGAAAAAAAATCTATCTACCAACAACACAGCTTTTAAATTAGGGGTTGCAGGAATGTTTTCTTGTCCCATGACCTTAATGATGTCAATAAAGACTTGAATTAGGGCACTTGGGTTTCCATCCTCCTCTCTCTCTGTCAGCAACTGCTTTTCAGGAGGGACTAGTGCATTTTTTTTAGCTGAGAGAAACATCACCTATGTGATGGGCTGTGGACTGCCCAAATTAATGATTTTTGACTTGTCAGATAGAGGTTTTAAACTAGTAGCTCTCTGGAAATAGCCACAGTGACCTCATCCATGTTCCAGAGATTTATTTTCTTTACCTTACCACAGATCTCCAATACTGCATGCAAAATATCGGATGTCAGTGTTGCTATTGATGGATCATTCACCTGTCTTTAGCATTGCCTTCTTGCTTTAGCAGCTGCTGATTTATGCTTTATCAATGACATATCCCACTGAGTAAAATCTAAGCAGTATTGTCTGAGAGGATGGTAAAGACTCTCCTTTCACAGAAGTATGAGAAATAAACACATATAAAAATGAAGTAAATATTAGATTTTCAAATTTTTAATTTTTTTGTGAAGATCAGTTTCAAATTTTTCTCAGCTTATTGAGACTTCCTAGTTCAACTGAAATAATATATTAAATTAGGTTATGGCACTCCCTCTGATTTACTCATTGATGCATAAAGTTTTGAATAAAATAACAAACTATTTCCTTTATTTGTCTTGAAGGGTCCCAATAAATTAGGTTAGGAAAACAAATGAGATTTTTAAAAGACTTTTAATTTTTAGAGGCTAAATGAAATTACCTGTTTTCAGTCATAATTTTAATATACTTCTAAATATAAAAATGACCAAATGTATCAGAGAAGCAATTTGTGTACCAATGTAGTTAATACAAGGGATGTTACATGATGTTAAACAAGGGCATTCTAACCTGTAGTGAAAGAGATTTTGCCATGTGGGTGGATACTGCTTTCACAGAGCCATTTACCTCTAAGAGGGTGGAGAGAACAAATAGAATTCTAACAGAAGCAGGTTTGTTTTGCTGCACTAAATACTGTATATAAGTTCTACAGAGAAGTTGCTCCTTCTTAGGACCCTTTAAAGCAAGCAGAAAGCTGCTGTGCATGGTGCCCTTTTCACTCTAGGAAAACCCGTGTCAACAAGGGATAAAGAATCATCCATTCAGGCATATTTTCTATTGGCTTCTTCCTGTGAGTTCTCTGCAGATCATCTACTCAAAAGCAGAGTTTCAAAGGGAAACTGCATTAAGTATTTTCTATACATGTTAGTCAGGGATCTGCATGTGTGTGTACAGCACAGTTTTACTGCTCTCAGTTCTGGCACTCCTCATTTCTATGACAGCAGTGGAAACAAAATGCACAGCACAGCTGGCCTTCCCAGGATCTGCCCCATCACTGCACTGGACAGCACAACTGCAACTGAGGAAAACCTTTTTGCTTCAATTATTGCTTCAGAAGAAAACCACAAGCTATCCTATGAGTCATAGAATGTATGCAAATATATATTAATATGCATGTCTTCCTAGCAAGATAAAGTTGGCCTGAAATCAGTAGCTCAGAGATAATTATTTCATTAAGTGGAAGGCTGATGTGTATCATAGTAAGTCCTTCAGAGGGAGCTGCTTTTGCTACATTGGTCAGAAAGTGTTTTCTGTCAGAAATTCTACATCGTGTTCTTTTTCGTTCCTCACCACCCAGTATTGCTATATTCTTTCTGCCTAGGCATTTTTCTCTCCCACAGCATAAGGTACTACCTTATGTTTAACTACCGTAAAACAATACTGTATCACTATTTGGTATACCTAAACACACCTTCTTCTAGTATGCAGACAGCACCATTTATATTAAATGGTTTTCCAATTATTTATGAATAAAATAATACATCTGCCTGTTAGCATCCAAGCAGAGTGTAAAAGCACAAAAATGTCTTTTTGGTTTTTAAAATTATTGGAATAAAAATATAGGGCTTCTTTGTTTTCAATTAGAAAGTCCAAGAAATATTAGAAAAAAAATTTTGAACCCCAAATAATTCTGGCTAAATTAAATCACCTATGCCATAGCTGTCTGTGCATGGTCACATGCATGATCGTGTCACAGGCACAGTAATACAATTACTGGAATTATTTTTGAAAGGAAATTAAAAATATATTTCCTTTGCATTGTAATACATGACACATATTTATTTATTATTAGAACAAACTCTTTTCTTATCTTCCAGAAGCAGTGGTAGTGAAGGGGAGATTTCTGAACACATAATATTACTAATTTATCACAAACTATGGTATTTTGATGGCATATGGTGTCCACTCTCCCCTCCATTAAACCCTGGCTGGCATCAAACACAATTTGTGCCGTTTGACTATAGAGATGTGGGCAGTTCTATGTTCAGCACCTCTTTCTCTTTCATGTTGTGAATGCCTTTTCCAGAGACAACAGTAGGAAAAATGGACAGATAGCCCTTGGTGCAAAGCAATACCTTGAAAATGTCCTCTGCTGTCACAGTAGCCTGAACATCAGACTATAGGGACAGGGTTGTGATTGCCTAAAATTCTCGTATTTCCAATTCCATCACTGCCCAGATCGAGCTGTGGGCATGAGTGCAGTCAAACCCATCAACGCTGTGCTCATATCATCAAGGGAGAGGCATCTCTTAAGCAGATGAGTTTGAACTGGACAACAACTGCAGGGAGCTGATAATCCACATCTGCCACATGTGCAGAATCCACATGGGCAAACTACTGGACTGTTCTGCAAAAGCCCACAGCCTCTTGCTTCATTTCCCATATATGCTCAGAGGATCCCTCAATATTTTGATTAGTGAAAGAACTTGAATGCTCACACAGAAGCCCCAGGCACAGAATGTCACACATCCCTGTGCCTAACATTTCCAATCACTTGGCTCTATTTGACCATGGTTCAGCTTCTTCAGCAATCAGTAGAGGAACAGAGTTGCAAAACAAGCCTTTGGAATTACTTCCTAAAAGGGCTTCAGTGATTATACAAAGAGACAGGACACCAAAGTGTCCCTCCTATGGGAAGCAAAGCTATCCTCTTCAAGTGTCACAATGCCTAAGATGGGTATTCACAAGATATACTCTGAAAATGGCACAAAGCCACAGAGTATAACTAAGCAAAGACATTTCTCCACACCTGTATATTGCAAATAAGGACCTTGAAAAAAATCTAAGATCTAAACACATTGAGGAATTCAGTCCATTTTTCTGGTACCCTTATTTCTATAAAAATAATAGTAAGAATGATTGTTAGCTTCTCCTCTTTCCTGTTGCACTGTGAGCACACATATAAAAACACAACTATCAAAGATCACTATCGCATATGTTCAATTGTGAATGACAAATCCCTTTACCAATATCAGGAGTCATTACCAGGCCATTCATAAAGGGGAGGAGAGAAAAACCTTTGCTGAGCAAACAGTTTATTTTTTATAAACCCTCACGCCGTTCTTAAATCAGTAGTTTATTGAGACAAACAGAAAAACTGGCTGTACAGGGAACAACCTAACAGAAAACTTCAGTGCACCAAATATTTACTTTACTATAATGTGGGACATCAAGACAGCTTTAAGAAGATCCCAGGTGTCTCTGTCTGGTGTGTTTTAATGTAACAACCAGTTATACTCCCATTGCCTTTAGAGTCTAAACATAAACTGGTAATTAATTCTGGCAGAAAGTACCAGCAGCTAAACCATTTAAGGAATTTCAGCTGTTCTAAGACTGCTGAAGAATGAACATAACTTAGGATTGTGAAAATGGTTATCCTGAAGATAGGATAGCAGAACAGAGGTCTATGCAGGGCAGGATCCTATTTCTGACAACAAATGCTTAGCCAAAGGGAGTAAGAACAGTTCAAGTACATCCAGTCCATCCCCAGTCTGTCCCTTACAGTTTGGAAATATTTAGATATTTCTGGAGAGGAAGGTTTAATTTGCTACCAACATCCCTTTTCCCACAAATTTGTTCTTTCTATATTCTCTGTTACTTTTGAGCTAACAGGTCATCATCAAATTCCTCCCTCCCCTTTTTACTTACCTTGTTTCCAGTTTTCATGAGCTAGAGGGACTGCTCCTCAGTTACAGCATCGTAAGTCCTTTCCCAGGCTAGGGCCATGAAGCCCAGAAATCCACTGTCATCACAAAGTCTTTCTTACTTTTGTCTCAGACAAGAGCTACCACGCAGACCCCATGAAATATTCCTTCCTGAACAGAAACTAAACACAGATCAATGGATCCCACCCTAGTCTATTACAGAGAGAGGATATGGGTCTAACCTACCAGACTGAGTGTCTGGAGGCCTAATTAGGGAGAGGTTATGATAAATATAATCACTCAGTTACAAACTGGAGTGGAAGAATGGGACCAATATTTATAGAATATTTTGTAAAAACATTCTTTCTCAAAATTTTAATTTGCCATTGAGAGAATCTTACCAACAGCAGGAATCATGCCCTGCACCATACTGGTGCAGTTGGCCTTTCTTAGATAGCCTTGCAACCTAGTATAATTACCAAAACCTGCAAAGGAGAAATAGAGCACTTTGACATTAAAATGCATGGAGCAGAATTGGGCTGTTCACAAAAGATGCCTGCCCAAAAAAGATTATTTTCAGTAACTGGCACTAAGCAGAGTCTCCCTCACAAGCAGTAGGAGAGTATTGGAATAGCAAGGGTCATAATTTTTAGGCATTCTGGCAACACAAAAGGCGCAGTTGAAAAAATGTGCAGTTTTGATGACCCTTAAAATCTTTCATCAGTGTAATAAATCCTGAATTCCTTTTCTGTGTTTGGTGCATTCCTAAAGCAAAGTCTAAAGTACCAAACTCCAGTGCCATCTCTCTTTTTCTATTTTAACCACTATGAATGTTACCAGTAATGAAGAAGACCTCAAAAGGTCAGATGCTTTGTGCTCTATTGGACCTCTAAAGCATAAAATAGTACAGAATTGCACTCCCAATGACAGGAGCAGCAAATATTTTGCCTCTGTGAAGATCCCAATAGGCAGAGGACACATTTGCTTTCCTGAGACATCCACCCACACATGGAGCAGGAACAGTCAGTGGTCTGTATGACCCAAAGGAAGTTCTCAGAAAAAAAAAAAAAGACAGATTATAAATGACATCACTTTCTTGCTTTGCTGCTTCCCTTATACCTGATCTAAGTTGTGATGAGTTTTATGCAGCTCTTTAGGGCTTTTGCGCTTCCTTGGTACCACAGTACATTGGCTGGAATTTCTAGTGGGTCCATAAGAACCCTAGAAGCACTTACCTGTAGAATGTCTACTCATCCAAGGAAAAAAAACTGATTTGTTTTGCTTTGGTTTAGGTTAGTTGGTTTTGGGTTGCTTTTGGATTTGTTTGTTTGATTTTTGGTGGGTTTTTTTGTTTGGTTCGTTGGTTTTTTGTTGTTTTGTTGTTTTTTTTAATTGTCGAGGAAGGTCTGGCTGAATTTTGAGATATGAGAATGAACCAGTGAAGTTGGTCTTAGGAAAGAGGTCTTGCTATCTGTTGGAATGATACAAAGCTTTTGTAGAAATTAGTAACGCTATGCAGCCCTATTTTAGTCAAAACCCTTTTCTGACTTTAAAAGCATCTCTGCCAAAGTAGAAGTGAGTTTGTTCCATCTTTTGACAGTCTTCCTGCAAGAATCTTTCTTTGGAATATATGTAACATATTTAACATTAGAAATAGAGTCTTACATAACACTAAACCCCTTTAAGCAAGAACTATAGAGCTAAGAAAAAACCCTATTTTTCAGTCAAGAATTACAGGATCATAATAACTGATTATTCAAAATTCCTTGAATTATAAGTTATTTTTTAGATTAAATGGGACATTACTTTTTTTACATTACAGAAACTTTGCAAAATTTTATATATTGTCTATTTTATTCAGAATAGAATAGTCAAATCATTTTAAGACAGCTATGTTACACTGGCCTCGGGACATTATAACCTTGCTTTAGGTTCAGTGAAAGGAAATTCTCTGATGGTAGAACAATCAGGAACACCCACAGAGAGAGGCATTTTACAGCCTTTCTGAGGTGACTACATATTGTAAACTAACAACAGCCAGGAGAGCTGAAATCTGAGAGTGAATTGTACTGATTTTAAAGTAACCATGCACAATTGATTGCAGGGCTGAATGAAAGATTGTTTTATAACAGCGAATAGGAGAATGATCAAAGCAAGAAGGAAAAAAAAAGTATTTGAAAATAATTAAGTTTAAAAACACACTCAAAGAGAAGCAAAACACCCTCAAAGTCACCACTTAAAATTATTAATATTATTTTTGAAGCCCCTTATTGAGGGCATGCACAGGTCCCTCACAGATAGATTCGGTACTTGTGTGTGTCACATGCAGCACAAATTGATACAGAGGGATGCAATTTCTGCCTGCATCAAATACATTTAAATTAAGCAAAACAGCATTGAAAAACAATGCTTTATGTGCTAGCATTTCTTTTTTGTTAGCATGCTGTTGCAAAATTGTTCTCCAAAGTGCTAGAATGAACATTCCAGGAGACTCCATATCTTAGGACCAGGAATTTTCAAAGAAGTTATTTTTGTCATAGAAAAGTAATGGGCTGAATTAAATAGGCTGAATGACAAAGCAAAGTGATAGAAGATTTCAAGCTCTGCATCATCTGCTGGCTAGTTCAGCTCTTAATTTCAAAGTACTGTGTAATCACCATGTGATGTCCTGCCACTCAGTCTGGTGACAAAAGGTCCTCTTGGTAACTGAGGCAAACTGTTCTACTCGTTAGGAGCTTTGCTTTGCAGAGCACCCAGAGGCAGGAGAATGAACAGTCTATGTTCAGCAGGGAGGTGTTCCTAGATCATGCTTGAAGTACCAACGTGGCAGAAATTCTGCTCCATGCATTGAATTTACATTGCTTTGAACACAGGCTGTAGATAAAGGGAAAAGTTAAATATGCAGGCTGGTCTCTTTGACATTAATGTCCAAATTAGTGTCTTCCTTGTGCATAGGAATGACACTTGTACACATGTGGGGGTTTTCATATGAAAATTAGCTTAATGAGGGTAATACTAAACTTTTTTGATATCTGCTTGCATTTTCTATGCTTCATTCCACATGAGAGAAAGTTCTATGTGCACCCAGAAGAAGGCATATTGAAAAGGATTGTTCCCTTAATAATGTTAGACAAGTAAGATAACAGCATTACTGTCAGTGTGAATTCAAATTTCCAGATGAATTTACATCAGCCATCCCCATGCCATGCATGCCTTTGCTGCCAAGAAGCACTTGCATGTCAGAGCTTCCTGGCAGAATTATTTCCAGAGTTTCATTCTTTAATCTAGGAGCAATATATGCCACATGTCCTGCCAGTCAGCAAAGAAAAGAAAATGTGATTTAACCAGCAAGTCACATCTAACTAACACAGATCTTCTAAAGACCATTTACAATCAAATGTGAATGCTAACTAGCATATGCATATTTTGTGATGAGAAAAGGATATATTTTGCACAGTAAATTATCATTGTTGAAGGCTTCAGTCCTAGATCTTTTGATAATTCAATGTTAATTATTTTGTGACTAAGCTTATTAAACATGGTTCCTTTTTTCCTTTGTTGCTAGTTTGAAGAACCATTCCTTTTTACTCCCAAGCATCCCAAGTCAGTTTTTGTGTTGGCGAAGCCTCCTAGTTCTTCTTTCTTATTTACAAGCTCAGTAAGTACAGTCATCAATAAAAATGCTACAGACTGATAAGCAGTAAAAGAAGAGGACTGAAATGTAAGGAAAAACCAGTCCAAAGCAAATATACCTTCTTTTAAACTTCTAATTTATCAAATACTTCTTATCACAAAAAGCAAGAGAGTGCAAGAAAAGATTCTCAATGAATTCCAATGACCCCAGTAGACTTTCACCATAGTGCCAGAAACGAGACCTTTCAGCACATAAAGTACTTTCAAGTATCACAGATATGCCTCTACATCTTCAGGTAGCAAGGAATGTCCTTTCCAAAATTTACAGTCCTTTGGCTTTGAAAGAGATCTATTTGAACAGTAAATTCTTGAAAGCAGAATTTTCTATAATATCTTTATGTGTTTCCTAGAGTGAAGAATCTTAACACGTTAACTAAATTTTGGAAATAAATTATTTCCAAGACAACCCTTACTTCTGCTTCTGTCGATTGCCTGCAGTACTGATTTGAAAAACTGATATAAATTACAATCTACATGACTGTATATACACTAATATATCTAAACCTCAAAATGCATTAAGGTTTTACCAGAAGCACAGAGAGAGAAAATCTTGCCAGGGAACCTCTGAATTCTTGTTATTACAAAATGAATAACAAGTGTTAGGAAATGTTGCAAGTAGAGAATAACTAAGAAGATTCCAGAGTTTGTCACAATGAAAGAATTTACTGCTGCTTAGACATATTAAATAAGACATTTTTCCACAGCCAGCCAATTTAGGGATTCCCAGAAAAGTGAGGTTTGACAAGCTCTGCAGAATCTGAAAATAAAGGCATTTATCACCAAGAGAATGAGGCAATGTAACATTGTCCTGACTTGGAATAGATTAACAATGGAAAGAGCAGACAAAAGACCAGAAATCAAAATGCTGCTTCTTGCACAGCAAAGGCTCAATGCCATCAGAAGGGAGGTGAGGCGTTTTTCTGTCCCCAGATTTGCCTAACCATGACATTGAGGGAATGGACTGGGATAACAGCTTAACCCCTCTAGGTTTGTTTCATGTTTCATTCTGTTGCTCTCACAGAGAGTCTAAATGATGATACTGTTGCTTTCAAAATAAGCCTTCTATGTGCAACAGAACTATTCTGCATTGTCTTCAGGAGTGTTGTGCCAATTCACTGCAGCCAACAGTCTGCCCCAGTGGCTTTGAACTCTCGACTTCAGTAGCCTTGTACCCCACTAGCCACAACACACCACAGCTGTTCACATAGATGGAAAATGATAACTGAATGTTTCTCAAAACTAAAAACATGCTGTCCCTGACTTTGGAAAAAAATGCCTATTTGTCTTAATGCCATTACATCCACATTTATCTCCTGATTGCTTATACTCAGTTTTCCTTCTTTGTAAGAAAAACTTCCCTCATATGGGTGCACCTGCAAAGGTGTCAGGAGTCTTCTCTTCCCCTTAAGAGCCTTTTTCTTCCACTTGTTTCTCCATTCCCTCTGTGTTTTGTTTCCGTTACTTCATGCCTTTATATCTGCTTAAAATCCAAGCATGGAAGTTGTAGTTCTGCTCATGGCTGAGCAGTACCTCTTTGCAAGTTTGCACAAAAAAAGTTTTAATTTTTTTTTTAAATAAGGTACAGTACAGAAAACTCACTGCTCCCTAGCCACTCTAAAACCCAGATTAATAATAGAAGTCATGAGCCTCAGGGTCCTTACTAGTTACAAAAAAACTGACAGGGGAGCAACTGGAAAGGAATGCTGGAACAAGGAACAGTATCTATTGTTTCTTGCCCTTAGCATACAGATATGTATGAACTTCATTCAAAGGAAGCTACTGTCAAATAAATAGAATTCATGATAGATAATAAAAGTTGTAATTCTTGAAAGAAGCAAGAGTGCAAAGGGAAATAAGTGCTGTGAAGAAAGCAGAAGTAGTGTGCTATCAAATAAGAAAAATACTCTCAACCTGCACTTTATAATGGATCTTTTCTTTCTATGGTACTAGTATCTTCTACTGATAAGAATTAAAATGCCATTTTAAGTCCCAGAGATACCTTCTATTATGCTAGACTGCCTTCATGTTTGGAGTATTAGCTAACTGGACAAAGAAAATTTCAAAGTATAGCATACACTACTCCAGCAGTGAGAGCTGCCTGATTGTGATAACAGCAGTCCAATAGAAGGAAAAACCCAAATTATATTAAAAATTTAAAATTAGATGGAACAAACCCTTACAAACTTACTGTATACAGTAGCAGGATGATAGCACAGAAAAGAGTGCTGTAAGATCTGGTATCTGAGTAATTAATATACCTAAGAACATTGTTTTTCTAAAGTATCATGCTGCTTATGATATCTGAGATAAGGTACTGCCACTGGACAGCTGATGTCTTAATCTGAATATGAAGCTACAGCTGTTAATTTGTGACTGACTTTGCGTGAAGAACATACGATTTTTTTGTTTAAATTAGAATTTCCTCTTAGGAGTGCTATTCATTGATGATGTTGCCAACCATTATGTTTCTTAGATCTACTTGCATACAGCTCAAATGGTTGCAGTTTAGCCTGGACACAAACACAAACATAGTGGTCTCAGTTAGAATTGAAAAGGCAGACACAAATCATAGAAAAGATTCTTCATTTCAGTTGAAGATAGTCAAGAGAAGACTCCTGCCATACAAAAAGTGTTTTCCACAGGTGACAGATGCTTCTATTGTCCTAAGAGGAGAATACAACAGATAAAACTAATCTCATATACTGAAAGATAATAATTAACCAAATGGTCACCAATGAGCTCCATTTTAGGAAACATCTGGGGTCTACCTAAAAAGTGATCTTTTTCCCAATCAGAGTCTTGAATTTGCTGCATGAACATTGTTTAATATTAAAGAAAAGGAGCTACTAATCAGTAGATAATTATAGAATATGCAGCATTTCAAAATGAGAGTTATTGTGCACAGTCAAGATACTTTTTAAAAAAACTGTGATGCAGGAATTTTTGTCAATTTATTAACATGCTGCATACATCATTATATATCTTTAGCAACAGCAACATTTCAGTAGTAGAAATTTCTCTACTTCAATGAAAAGACAGAAGCTGAATAAACAGGACAAACAAGTGAACAGAAGAACTAAAATAAACAAAACATATGGTTATGAGTCACTGTAAATTCTTTAATCTGTGTTGACAAAGATTATGGTGACTAAATACTATAAGTGCATGAAACTCATGGCAGTAGACCTGTATAGAAACTTACAATAGATAATCTAAAATTTAAACTTCTATAAAAATGAAGCCATTTACTAGACCTGCAAGTTAAGGGGGGTGCACTGAGAATTTGCAAGCAGAACTGTCTGTGTCACACAGACTGCCTCCCAGCACCCAAGTAGCTGCATACATCAAATATCATGCTCTTTTCTGGGCTGCAGCACTGGAAGATAATTGCGACCCTCCAATAAATATGCTACAAAACAAACATCATGGACAGCTTTAATTTGCTCTGCTCAGGAAAGAAATTTGGAGTTTAATTTTCACTGTGAAGAATGACTGAGCATGGCCAGTATAAATGTACTCCCCTGCTATAAGAAAATATATTTCTAAAATAGCACTGGCAATTATCATAACAAGGAATGAATTCATGATGCCAATTAGAATTTGATGGATCCCTGGAGATTTTGACTTTCTTTTGAAAAGTTTCATTTTGATAACCAGTTAATCTATGTTATCTCATGCAGATCCACAGGTTTTGTTAGTGTTATAGCAATAAAGA
The DNA here is from genome assembly GCA_003676055.1 of Chloebia gouldiae. Taxonomy (NCBI): domain Eukaryota; kingdom Metazoa; phylum Chordata; class Aves; order Passeriformes; family Passeridae; genus Chloebia; species Chloebia gouldiae. The sequence goes on along the minus strand of QUSF01000009.1, from coordinate 30,336,759 downwards.
GCTTGATCTACACCCTGGATTGTGTATTTGATTAAAACCAATTTTAGTGTCAATTATTGAATTGCATGGGGGATGCCTGTAGCCTCTAGAGCAATTAGCTCAAGGCTTATAAAATTAAATATATAAAAGGGAAGCAGTATTAAAAATCAATATGCCAAATCTCTCTGCATTAACATTTTGGATACCACTACACATTGTAGGGGCTTTTATGATTAAACTTATATTTTTATTGCCCACATTCAGGTGTCCCGACTGCTGTTACTCTCTGTAATCTATAATTGACAAAAACATCAAATGTGAACAAAACATCAGTCGGTAATTCTGACAATTAATAGATTGATCTCCGCACAAACATGACCTGGTGCTATTAACACCAGCTTCACCATGTCATGGCACATCACATGTGAAATGGGTGCCAAGGCAAACCTGTTACCTGGCTGACGGGTTTTTGCTTTTCCACCAGTGACTGATGAAATCGTAGATCCAGAAGATGAGGCTTCCATTTTTATTGACCCTCTGACTTGTGGGATCGAAGGATGCCCATCCAGAGGGGGATGCTGTGACACTGGGTAGCTTGCTGCAGTTCTCCTCTGACAGATCCGCACACGCTTTTCAGCCCCATGAATAGACAAATTTATACCTGATAGGAATAAGAATTATACTGTTAGATACAAGAGATCAATATGGAATAATTAAAATATAAGTTGTTAGGGTTTAAAATGGACCTGCAAGGACCTTCATAAAGGAAAGAAAAAAAGCAAGAAAAGCAAAAAAAGAACTCTAAAATATTAATTTTTCTTGGAAAATTAAAAATGTGAACATCTTTTCTGCTGTATTGTAGGCATCAGATTCAGCCACAGTAATAGATATTTAAATTAATACACAGTCATGGTTTAATAATTTACTGGTCTGCAGGAGGAAATATCTTCCATTCCTTCAAACTATCCACACAGGTCACAAAGGATAATATTAATGAGGTAGCTACCACAGAGTTTATTAAATGACAGTTTTCTGATTGATGGATTAGCATTTGTCAGGAGTTATTTCTTTTCTTCTGAGGCTTTACTAATACTAGAAAGTCCCATCATATGAAAAAGTTGCTACAAGTGAGGTATTAAATAGCTTTTAAGGAAAAAATAAAGATCTCCTTTGAGGAAAGCAGTAAGGCTGCAAACGACAATAGTAACACCTTAGGCTTGGAAAAAATTCCACTTTCTCCTGTGTTGTGAAACCTTATCATCAGTACTGGAAATTGTTTTTCACACCAAAATTCTCAAATCTGTCACATTTTTTATACTGAAATTGTGATTTAAAAACAGCTTTTTATTTTTTCCAAAGAGAAAAGTGAAGTTGAAATTTCCTATGTGGCTAATGCACAGTCTTAGAAAGAAATGCCATCTTACAGTTAATTGCTGTTTCTGACTTTTTCTTGTTCCCATTGATACAATTGCTCCAAACCCACTTGAATTGCTTTCAGCATACTCTGGTTTGGAAACCTTCAGACAATCTCTTTTGGGCAAGAAGGCTGAATGATAGTTCTGTTTTACACTTAAGTTACTTGTGACTCTTATTGCTTCTGTCAGCAAACTATCTTTTGTTTTTAAAGAAACCAAATGAAACACCAAACCAGATACAAATAAGCAAACTAAAAAGCAGATGGAAAAGCAGACCCTAAAAACTGAAAATGTCGATATTGTAAGCACATTGTAAAGCGCAGTCACTCAAAATCATTAGATTTTATCAATTAGATTGCTCAGTTTTGTGAACTGAAATGTCCAAGAATGGATTAATGACTCTGCCCTTCTAGCTCCCCTGGAAGTCAATGTATGTGAACCTCCAAGTCATGGAAGGGGTTTTGAATCTATGAAATATTAATACACTTTGATCCATGATATACTAGCAAGGAGAAGAGAGCTACCACTTCCGTAGGCAATTTGTGAAAACAGTGGCTTTGCACACAGGGGCAAAGGCTGTGCAAACTGCTTTCTTTTCTGATGGCTTTGTGCATTCAGAATCGAATACTTGCCTTTGCTGCTTGACTCCAGAGCTGATCTCCTGCAGGAAATGTGAAGCATGAGGAGTTTCCTGCAGCAGCTGCTCACCTCCTTCCTGGTTTTAGGGCTAATGTAACCTCCAGCTTCTAAAGACTTGAAATCACATCCTTAGGATACAGAGCAAATCCCAGTCACCTTATTCTTGTGAAAGGCAGCATATCAACCCATGTGAGCAGAATGACAATGAGCTTGCCTGGACAACATGTTTCTTTGACCATGCTAGCTGTAATGGGCTTTAAAAGGTGAGAAGCTAAGCCCCAGCTGTAAAATGAGCTTTTTACTTCTCTTGCAGTCACTAGAACATTGTGATATTCAAAATATTGAGCCATTATCCCTAAGGTATTACAAAATTAACTACAACCATTTTCTTTAAGCATCACCACAGGTTATTGCACCATTTAAAACAATCATCCCTCTGAAGTATATGGTGGAACCAGCCAATGTTCAGTACTAAACTTGAGCCTGTCATCAACACACACTTTCTAGCTGGATCTCAGTAAGGCTGTGCTTTCATTTGGACATGAAAATAGAGCTCTATTTTAGGAACTGGTTCCAAACATAAACTGACTGCTACATTACTCGGAGGTTCAAGTTATGTTGCTTCTTCACATTCTGAAAATGGCCTATAAACTCTAGTGCAGCTGTGACTGAACTTCCTAAACTATTTCTGCAACACGTTTTTTTCAGACATCAAAATAAAGGATACTGCTGCCAGATTGCCGTTCCTAAGAACTGCAAAATTTGCAGATTGATCATATCCAAAATTAGGTTCCATCAACAACTTGAGGCTGGTTATATGCAACCTTTCTCTTCTTCCACTACAGAAAGATGATAAATCATACCTCCAAACTACATGAGGAAGAATGTTCCAGCATCACTGAAAACTTTACATTTACCCATTTCTTTAGACATATTTAAAATTTAAAAGTGCCTAAAACCAACCACAGAAAGAGCACCACAAATGTATAGAGTATATTTGGAAGCTTTTCACTCCAGTCTCATTGGTACTGCAGTTATTTTATCATGTAATATATCCTTTTATTAGGAGAATTAATTTATATTATTTCCCTGAGAATAAGATACAGGACAAGGATGCAGGTGTCCTTATTTAATTACAATTTCAGGTTTTTGCAGAGCAAGATCGGGTCTTTCTTTTCTATGTGCGTTCCTTTTGTTAAACTACAAGTCTAAAAAGATGTAAGACAGTAATACTGCTGCAAGCTGCAGCATTACCTTGTTTTCATGTGGGCGAAAGTTCTTTTAAAAGAGATATTGGTAGTCAAAAATACATCTCCACATAACATGGAGAAAAGCACAGACAGGGAGGGGGAATCAGAAGATGAAAACCTGGTGAACTTCTGGCACTAAGCAGACTCAAGAGAAAGCTCTCCCTAGTCTTCTTGCAAATAACCCCCAGTGCTGATGAATCCTGGGGTTTGTGGAACAGAGGTGAGAAAACAGCAGAGAGGTCTCTGAAGAGTAGATGTTAAATTTGACATCAATTACTTTGTTGCAGAGTGACAATACCCACAGATGACATCTAGAAAGAAAGATAAGTTCTCCAGCAGCACACTTCAGTCTGGGTCTTCGACTAACTGTATTTGGTGGATTTTTTCTCCTGCCTTTAGGCTTGGCCATATAGCTGCTGACACCAAAATCCCCTTACCACTGCGTGCCTGGCTGTGTGGCCTTTGGTGCTACCTGTCCCTGCAGCATTTTTAAGTGAGCTTGGCATTCATGCTCAGTAGCTGGGTACAGTTGCAGTGGCATGCTCTGACAGGTAGCATAGATGTCAAAAAGATCAGGGCTTTCTCCTGCCTTACCCTCCGGCTTAATATGTAATGGCTCACAAGCACCACTTTGGGCCAGGGCTTCAGTGCAAATGCAAGTGAAAGACTTAAATACTGACATAGCTGACTTTTCAGTTTGGAGGGCTGGCTTCTGGACAGGGCTCAGCCACATGCACCTGGATGGCTGCAGTAAGAGTGGGAAGTAGTTTAGTGTTTTGAAGCTGATGAAATTTGCGCCTCTAAGAACTATACATAGCACTCAGCTCTTTTCCTTTCCTGCATACATCAAAAATCCTTCTCTGTATTTTCAAATCTTCGCGTGCCTTTCTCTTCCTTACCTGTATTTCTCTCTTTTTTTTTTCTTATACAAGCTTTTAGTCTCCATGAAGAGCTGCTCTTCTTACTGACCTTTTGTTCTCCCATGACTCTGAGCTTCCAGGTTCATATAAGACAAACACCTTCACTACCTTCCTGCCAATATATCTTAGCTGTGCAGTTTGCCAGCAGAGAAGAGCAGCTTCTATCCTGCTTCTGGAGAAGTCTTATTGCTCCAAGTCTTTTTATTACAGAATTTTTCAAACCATCAATCCTTCCACATTGAGCATATTTTGTCTCTTATAAAGTGGTAATATTATGATGTTTAGGGATTTATAGTAGTCCAGATAAAACCCGCATATGCGAACATTAAAAGGGAGTGATGAAGTACTTCCAAGTCATGAAGCAATAAAATCAAACAAAAAGAAGAAAAAGGAGGGAGAAATTATTAACATTCTGAAATCTGAACACTACAGGGTGTCTGCATGTAAAGTTTTGTGTGACTGATATTTGTTTTGTTGGCTCATCAGGTGCTACAAATATGAGCAACAACATCCTGCACTACTAGAAAATCACTCTGCCAATGCATCTGATGGACATCTGCTTTGGTTGTGTATCATGCACCTCTGCTTTGGCTGTGCACCTATGTGCCTGAGCACAGTGCCATCAGCTCTGGTGCCAATGGAGAAGACTCTTGCACCTGAATTTGGGTCAGAAAGGCCATATGTTCAAATTATAGTGTGCAGGGACTGAGACACATCTCCCCCTGGGAAGGCATCTCCAAAGTGACTGTCAGCCCCAGTTTTCTTGTACCACTTTGGGTTACAGGCATTTATTTATAGGTTCTTTTCTGAAGTGTTTCTCTAGACAAAGATTATACGAAGATGAATAGGCAATAATAAGACAGTAGAGAGTTACAAAGTTGTACAAACAATCCATTAGCTAACAGTGCTTGACTAGCCTCAAGTAGTTAGTCCTGACCTGCTTTGTAGATCTTCCCTGGGATAACAACGTAGTTCTGGCAAGTGCAGGAAGTCCTTTCAGTTTTGTATCACTAGCACCAGTGCTCCTGTTGGAGACCAATTAGTCCATATATTTCTCTTTTCTATGTGTGTCTTTTATTTTGTTTCAGCCCTATGTGGAGGGCATTAGGAGCAGATTGAGGTAGGCCCTTTTTTCAAGGCCCTTTTTACAGCAGACCAAGTACAGGGGAGCACAAAGAAGTGAGGAAGAAAATCTCGGCTACTCTATCACATATGGCCACAAAAAGTAAAGTGACTCTATAAAGTCTGTAGTCATCAAGGCAGAGATAAGCAAGATCATAAGGAAGCACTTCATAAGTATGACCAGAGAGCAGAAAATGAGGCTTTAAGGAGCAGTATATAAATGGGAAAATTAGATATTTAGTTCCTTTCAACTTTTATACACAGGGAAGGAGAAAGTGAGCTAATTTGTCCACCTTAATAAGCTAAGTACTCTTTCCTTTCCTTGTGCAAATTGCCACATTTCCCATTAAAGTCAATGATGCTCTGCAGACAGCTTCAGCTTTTTCACATTTTAAAGATAGCTTTGATAAAGGATATCTCAGAAAGGGAAGCAATGTAAAAGGTTTCTCATGCAAACCCAGTTTAATTTGAGATTCAGCAGAGAACCATGTGCTCGATGCCATGATGGACTCTTTTGCTTGTCCTGAATTCTAGGTGGAAATAAAGGAACATGAGAGAAAAATTCTCCTGCTGTCCTCTGTACACATGCCTGAAAGCATAGTCTAAAGGCAGTTCTCTGTTTTTTTTCTCGCCCTATGTATTACTTAGGTAACAAATACATCCAGAAGGCATCCTTAACTTGGTGAAAAATGTTACAATATCATTAGGAATCCCATATTAGACTAAATCAGTTCTTAAAAGTTTAAATAGAATCTCTTTAATGCAGCATCAAGTCCCTTGCCACTGATAACATGTGATTATTAAATAATATCTAAGATCAGATTATGCTTCAAATATAGCTTTGGAAATGTTGAAATACTTATGACTACATCAGATGTAAAAAACACCTCTTAACTGCAAGGCTTCAGATAAGCAAACTACTTACAGAAAAGCTACTACTTACAGAATTTCCCAGGAGCTGCACTGGCTGGAGAGAAGGACTAATACTGTACATCTTGACAAGCCACATGTGTTCCGTTTTCCGAGATTTTTCATGATTGCTCCTCCCAGCTTGCTTCCTCTCAAATATTGGAGACATTACAGGATTTCCAAATTCTGTAGTAGTTTCAGATGATGTTCCTTAAATGTTACTTTTTTTCTTATTTTTTATCGATTGTTTTTTTTTCCAGTTGGCTTCTGCATTTACATCCATTTTTAGCATATATAATTTTCCATGGAAAGAAACCACAGAGCATACAGTTGGTGGAGGAATAACTTTTTTTTTTTTTTGTCTGAAACATGTTATCCATGGAAGCATTGTATTGAAAGAGCTCTATCATGGCTCCTATTCTATTGTCTCTCTTCCTGAGCTTAGGAGACCTAGTTTAAACTGTTGCTCCTTACTAATAAACTGGTGTATATCTCCAGTCATCCCTGGTCACTCTTCTGTTCAGTGCCTTGTTCAAAGGATGAAGACCTGCAGTGCACACTAAGAAAGGTTCAAGAAGCAACATCAGAAATGCCTATGGTGCTCAGGCTGTGCTTTCACCAAGAATCTACACAGTGACACAAGGAAATTTCTCATTTTATTCTTTCTCTTGTAATTTCACTTGCCCCAAGATACTTGTAGATGGATTCTGCCTCCCTGTCATATTTGCCAGCACATTGGGCAATTTTTCAGTGACTCAGGACATTTCTTCTAACCATTTGCTTGAGGTGCCTATATTATTCTTTCTTAAAAAAGTGGTTACATTACCTGTGATAAAACTGCATCCAGAGCCAGTGTTAAGTCCATCGAAGTCCTAATGAATAAAAAGATCATGCCCACCTTAGGCCTGCTCTCAAAGGGTTGTTTTTATAGCCCTGAACATGATTTATTGAATTACAACAAGCTAACATTCAACTGTGATTATTTAGCATAACTGAAGAACTCCCATAGGGCTCAAGGAGAGGCAAGATAAAAACCTGAGGCCATAAAAAATGTCTTGGAGAGAGTCATAATAGTCCTACATAATGGACTACATGACACTCTGAAAAACCACTTGTCTGCCTTTGGTGTGAAAAGTTTAGCTAAGTGAATAGAAAGCTCTTTAGGGTTGCTGTTGAACTAATGGTGATTGTTGCAAGCGTGTTGCAGAGTCATGGTGCTGAACACAAGGTGATGCCTATACAAGTTGTATGAACCCAGGTGAATAAATGGAACTTTTTTTCCATCCCCAAGGTGCCTAATTTGATTAATTTTTAAGTCTTGTACTTTTATTTCTGTATGAAAATTCATTCTTTAGTTCCTCTGTATAAAAAACAAACACATTGTAGAGTGAATATATGTTATATTTACCAGGCTACTGGAATAAATGCCTAACAATTGTGTGCAAAATGTACCTCACTTAATTTCACACAGCAACTTGAAACCAGTGCCATTTGTCACTATCCCAGCTGCCTGAACTCTTCTGGAGATTGCCTGCATTTTTACTGTTATAGTCTTTACTGTTATCTTTCTGTTTGTTTAGTATCTATTGTGATTTACTTCATTGTTCCTATTAGACTTACACTAGTATTAGAACCACATGCATGCTGAAGAGTAATTAACAAAAAAAAAGGAATTAAAAAAAGTTCCTTTTCTTGGCCCAGTATGAAAATTGCAGTGAGGAAAAACACCGTACCTAGAAATCTGATAAACACAATAGAAATCAAAAACTGAGGCCGATAAAACATTTTTAGTAAAGTGCTTTTCTATCAAAAAATTACCTTTTGTCAGGAAAAGAAAACCCCAAAGTCAAGAATTGCTGTCAAAAGTTTTGTTCAGTTATTCTGAACTTATCTGGACTGGAATATATGGCCCTTTTTTTTTTTAAACTTCTTGATGGTTTGTAAAATGTAATCTAAAAAATTGAGTAGAATGCAAATTACAATGTAGAATATCAGTTACCTCTGAGCATGCCAAAAAACAATTATCATTTCAATTACTGAAACATCATCTGTATTGCCAATCATCAATTAATTTTACTTCAATATACAAATACTAAGAAATAATTAAAACCATAAACATCCAAACCAGAGAGCAAAACAAATCAAAATAATATAACAAAATACAACAAATACCAGAAGTCAGACCAAGATGAAATATTTCAACTGTCCAAAAGCAAATTCTGATAGAAATATTTTAAGCATTGTGTAGAAATGTGCTCAGAATAAATTTAAAGGTGGGGGGGGGGAAGGTAGACAAGAATATCAGAATTTCTGTGGATTGGATATTCCAGATTTTGATTCACTGTTTCTATAATCAAGAGGAATAGATTTGCATTAGAATGAATGTAGGAGCATACAAAAAACAATAGATTAATATTGCAGTTTCTGTCACAACAAACAACATCACATCAACACTTTTTTCTTTGACACAGTTTTTCCTAGAAAAAAATAATAGAAGATTGACTCTGTCTCCTTAAGTGCCTGTTATTGATTTGGAAACTATAAGTGGCAGTTAATCTTGTCTTATTCATTTTAATATATATGCACAGCATTTAGTAGCTGAAAATAGACTCAATACTGAGATGATTTAGATCTTACTTTCACCTGTGGTAAGCACTGCATTTAAGATAATTTTATTTCTTAGCAAGTAGCTATTATTCTGATCTTCAAAATCAAGAGCATTCTATTAAACTTGTTTATGCTGATTTTGAGTTTTTTACCCATAGAATAAAAGTTAAATGGACACACAGCAGAAATACATGGTACAGACATTGGGGCAAATCACAGTGCTCTGTGACAAAAAGCACCAAGTCAAGTCCCAGATGCTTTTTACCGGCTGAGGAATGAAAAGCAGCACTAACCATGCAGATATGTTCTAAGCACAGGTAGATTTAAAAGCAGAGAATTCTCTTTTTTTCCTCCATTTTAATTTGCTGCCTGAATGTCAACTGCTACATTGCAAATACCACAAGTCTCATTTTATCTGATTTAATCAGATATTCTCCATAATGCAGAACAGTGCAGTCAATCTCAGACATCATCTCCGAAACAGGATAAACACCTCAGGAGACTTCACAGATGGGAAAAGAAGGTATCTCAGGATACGTCTGAATGTGTCTGCTCCATGGCACAGATAGTAATGATTTTCACATAGACTAGTTCATGCCTAGCACAGCAACTAGGATTAATTTAACTTTCTCTTTTTGCATCCCATTCCAGTGGACTGGTGTGTCATCTGGGGAAGGCTTTCATATGGGCTGGAAGGACGTGCTGTGGTACATTCTGTCAGAGCCTGGATGGGCATTGCTCTGCGAGCAAGAAGCTTCAGATTCCACAGCCCTGCTTGCTGCACCTGTGTCTGGGTCAGGCTCTTCCATGGCAGACATATTAACAAGGGTCGGTTCTACCAGAAATGTTGAGGCATGTGTACTACTTGTCATTCCTTTGTGCGTCACTAGTTTTCAGCACAACCCCTCTTGGCAAGTAATGATTTTGGTTGTAATAAAGCCTATGGTGCCAAGCTTTCCTAAATGGCCATAAAGTGAAGATGATCCCCAGAAGAGGTGCAGCTGTAGTGCACAGCAGATGCCAACGAATGTCTGTGTTCATCTACCACCTCATCTTTCTGGCAAAATTCAGACCATGAACAGTAACATGATTACCATTGGAAAGAGTATGTAAATCTGCCTTGTTTACACTTGTTTACACATATGTTCCTCACAGGCACCCAGTTGATTGTTCTCACTTATGCTCATCTGAATAGAACAAAGCACAGGTCTTATTCTTCTGAGCTAGACTGTATTTCTGATGGAAGATTAATAAACCCTGAAAGACAATAGTAGCTACATAATGATTGTCTGAATTTGGCAGATTCCGTAGACATGGAAAAAAGTTCTCTATTGATAAATACGTTTGAATTCCTTGAGCTCTTTATGGCAGAATGAGAAGAAATGGTAGAACGCTACAAAAATGCAGTAGCTGCATTGTAGGGTGTAAGGTATCTAACAGCTTTGCTTTTTTAAAAGACTGTCCATGTTCTAACTTTTTCACTGAATAACAGCCTTGTGTAAGGGCAAGGCCTACTGTTCTTTCATAAATAATTTTCTGATATGCTAGCAATTCAGAAAAAACATGCAAATCATGCAAGATAGACTTTCAGGTATATTTTATGCACTACATAAAACACTGGATATTATTTTGATGATCCTACTTTTTAAAAGGAGGCACAGAAGAGACACAAATTTTCTGAATCCGCCTAAACCAGCTTGATTATAGAATGAACCTATAATAAAAGAAACCAATGCCTAAATTTAGCTCCTGTGATAGATCTATTCTCAGTGAAAGGGCATTCATGAATATTCTTTCATAAAACTTCCTTTCTTTGCTCATAACCCTGATACTCAATGTCATTAATTTTAAAAACCACCAAGTGAAAGTAAAAAAGCATGTTTTAAAAAATCTCACTATATATGTAAAAATATTACAAATATCTCTAAGTTACACATGCAAGTATACCGAAAATTATATTTTTAAGAACATTCCAGTCTGACAATGATGCTGAATTTATTCTGAATGTCATAGCTCTTTTGAGGATTCAAACCAGCAAACAGTTCAGGCAGAGAGTCAGTTTCTCTTCATGTGTACCATTTTGTCCACAGTTGACTGAAAGATGTGTAGAACACAATCTTTATGAACAAACTCTAAACTGAAATTTCATCACCAAAACTGCCTATAAAATCCTGAAGTGATTCTGAGATCTTAGCATGTCGTAATAGGGTCCGTCTTTGAGCAATGCACAGTATCTGAACGATTAAATGTGATTGTGCACTCTGCTCCTATGATGATACAACATCCATAAAAAGAAATCTCAAATACACAAGCAGCAGTCTATTGAGAAACCAAGAGAACTGCCTACTAATAGGGCAATTAAACTTAAAGAAACTGATGGGTAGCTGGTCAGTGGAAAAAAAACCACCAAACAAGTATAACATCAAGCCTTCTGCATGCAAAATGCATTTTTGTTAAAAACAAACAAAACACCCAAGTCCCAACAACACAAAAAACCCCAACTACCTGTCTCATTCCTTCCCAGAGGAGATGCCGAGTCAGACATAACTCCATAAGGTGTTTTATATACTCCTTGAAAGAAAGAACCAAGAATACCTTTTCACATTATATCTGCTCTACAGAATCAAAATGGCACTGAAAACCACAGGTCCCACTGGACTCATCTCTTTCTTATATTCCTTTATGAACATAATTCTAAATCCTGAAAAGTATAACAATATTCTTGTTAAATTTCTATGAATAGTTAACCACCAACCAGAAATATTTTTCTTCATTTACAAAGCAATATGAGCAATATGAGCCAGCTAACAAGAAGCTTTTGATGAATCACGGCAGTCATAATTACAATTACATTAACAGAAATCTGGGAATAAATTTCCATATATGATTTTAATGCTTCAATCAATAAAGCATACTGTCTGTCTAGAAGTCAAATATGTAGATGAGTTAGAACTGAAGAAGATGAAAGTGTGAGAAAATTAATATTAGATAGGAATATAATCTGTTAGCATTTTCTCTAATTCCAGATAATGTTCATTATGTTTTTCATCTCCTTATGTGACACCTCTCCTTGTTGAAAACTGGGCATAGTATTAATTTAATGACTTCTGATAATAACACCTTCAGCAATCAAGCCATGGCAAGGAACTGATTGTGACACATTCTCTTTTTCAAAAACTGCTGGGTTTTGAGTTTGGTTCTGCCTTTGCAATTCTGAAAACTTATTCCTCTCAAAATGCATTTTTCCATTATGGGACTTTTTTTGAAAAGTGAATCTAAGATAGTCAAGGTAAAAACAACTCCATCATTGACAATACTGAGCCTTTCATTATTTTTCTTTCTTGTCTTGCAGTTAGCAATTCATTTTATACATAAATACATCAGAACCAAAACATGAGGCCAAATTCAAAGAGGATGCATAAGCATTCACAAGTCCTAAAAATTGCTATCTAAATATGCTATATTTGTTGCCCCTATCAGTTCCATACCTGTTTTTTTCCTTCTTGGAATTTAATGGTATATGTGAAATGTTTTCTATATTAGCTTCAATCAAAAGAAAATATCTCCAAGCAGTTACTTCAACCCAGTCTCTGAATATCTACAATTTAAAATTCAGTGATAATTTTCACTTACTCTAAATTTGCATTCAATGAATTAACAGACCATATAAGTTCTTAATTCATGCAAAGCGATAAATCCCTCTCTGCTTCCTTTCTCATTTTCACACGTGCAAGATACTATAAATGTATGAAAATTCTTTATTCCTCTCTTATTTTGCTATTTCATCTCATCTCCTTTATTCAAAACTGTAATTGTTATTTATGCTGCACAAAGTCTGCTGTTCATCCTTTCAATAGAAATGAACATGTAGTGTCTGTAAATGCAGGACAACATGACTTTCTCAGTAAAGATGATTATGCACTAGGTTTTACTACGTGCTGATGGATATTATGAGAAAGATTGTGACCCAGCTATAATCCCATCCATCAGAAGGGCTGGGGAAGGAGAACATCTGCCAACCTGCATATGGTCAAGCCGTCAGCCAATTTTTCAGAAACAATAATTCACAACAGTCACTTTTTTGAAAAATTCTTGTTCAGCTTGCAGTCACCTGGCATGACCCACTATCAGCTTTCTTTGCAGACACCATCCCATGCCGCAATGGTATTTTGCAAATGTACTGCTTATTAAACTGCTTGCTGTATAATAGCCTTGTTATTATATTCAATTCCAAAGTCACGTTCAGCTGACTTTGGGATTGAATATAAAGCTCTTCACAGGACCCTGTACACATAAGAAAAAACAGCCCTTCAGATCACACTAATCCTATCCTGTATTACAAAAGCACAAAAGGCAATCTTCTACTTACCCACATTTCACATGAAATAAAAATACCACTGCATGATGGCAGAATATCTCAAAAGAGCGTGCATTTCAGATAACTGTTAATAACTTTATTGCTAAGTTTGCCCTAATAGTTAAACTTTTCTGAAGATATTACATAACATGAGTAATGCAGTAATTGAGCTTATTTTTAACTGCGCTTATTTTTAATTGAGCTACTCAGGTATTAAACTTAAGGCTGTAACCTTTAAATGACTCTCTACATTAATGTAATAATTTTTTAAAAGTCTTTCTAAAACTTCCATCTGCTTAGAGGTGCTTTGTAATCTGTTTCTCCCAGATATGTAGTGCATGGAGAAGTACTGGAGTGTTTACAACATCAGCTAGCCCTAATCCCAGCAGAACCAGCTTGCTTTTTTCAAGCAGGGAACAAGACCAGTGAAATACAACTGTGGCCATATAGCTAAATAAATAAACCTGAGTGGTGATCTCATGCCCACCCCAGACTCCGGCCATGTGGTTCAGACAGCCTCCCATGGGCACCTCAAGACCTCACAATTACAGATTGAGTGAAAGGAGAAAAGAAAGTCCTCTTCTGACCTGCCCTCCTGCTTCCTACATGCAGTGTGGGAACACTCCCACACACCCTGGTACACTTTTGGATCATTATATTCAACCTTGGTAGAACCAACTGGAGATGGTGGGGTTTTTTGGTTTTTTTTTAGTTTTCCATGGTATTTTTGCAATTCAATTAAAAGTGGCTTTCTCTTGCCAGTCCATCAGCCTCCTACCTGAAAATCTGAAATCTGCCCAGAGACTGAAGTTCTCTGGATGTAAAATCCTTCTTCCAGCCTTACAACTACTTTGGACATAGAAAGTTTAATTCTAAAATTTTGATTATTTCAGAATGACACTCCAGAGTTACCATTTCATGGAAAATGTCAGAATTCCATCTGATGTACAATATGTTCACTGGGGAAATTACTGTGGGAAAAGAAATTACATATTCCTTGGATCTAATACATACCAAAAATAGGATATAAGATAATCAAGCTGAGTACTGAGAGAAATCAGATATGACTGTTAAATTTACATTTCACTGAACTCTAATGTATGAAGGATTTTCTTCTTTTTATGCATAAACAACTTGTTTTCTCCTGCTTTTTTCTGTTACCTCCCATTCCTTTCCAATTTTAAAACCATCTCTCACTAAGATTCTGAATATGCATGAAAAGGCAGTCCAGAAGTAGAAAAAAGAAAAAATAATATTTCAAGTGTGAGAAAAATATTGGCAAATTGTTAACTAAATATCTGCTTAGATGAAATTTAGTGATATCATAAGCATTACCACCAGGCTCTATCTAGTTCTCCAAGTCTATTTTAAGCCAGCATTATGAGATTATTTAGCATACAGCATCCTTATAAAAAATAAAATTAAAACCACCAGGATCATTTAACTTCCTTTTGCATATGAAAGTCTCTTTAATAGATTCTTGTAAAACCTCATATTCTATGGTAACATTGCTAGAAGCTGTAAAAACTCACCTTTCTCTTAGCTGAGGATGCTTCTTAAAGGCAACTTCCTATGTTTGGAAACTCACTGTAAAGGTTGCCATGGTGATTAATTTTAAAAGTGAAATTCTCCCTTTTTAAAGTTTTTTCTTGAAAGAAGAACTGTGCTATAGCTCAGCTCTCAGCAAGACAATTGGAAATGAAAACTCCACTTTAATCTTGAAGATTTAAGGACATAACCTCTCTGTAACTGCAATTTCATCAGCAGAGATGTTTTCAGAAAAATTTTTGAAATATCTGTTTTTACCTAAAGATGAAAGAAAAAGACATCCATAAGCAAAAGAACTGAAGGTAAAAAGCAGTATTTTCCCATGGTCAGACTGCAGCCTTCAGGCTAGGTTATACTACTGATAGGATGGGGGAAAGGCAAGCAAAGAATGGTTGGGGTAGCTGAAGCTCAATAGAAAAACTGGCAGCCAGCTTGGGATAGTGACATTGTGTGGCGAGAGAAAGAAGTGAAATGCATCTCCAATGAAAAAGCCTAGAAAACAAAGGTCACTACTGAGAAGCTTTTTAACTAAGGCATTGTCCATTTTATTTCCATGGCTCAAGATGTAATTCACATGGGTGTTTCCATCTATCAACTTCTCCTCTCCCCAGTGATGTGCAAAGCTACATTAAACCTTGGCTGTCTACACAGCTGTGTTAGCTGTCAGGGAACAAATAACTGCACAGATCTGTTCCTGCATTGGGAGATGGAAAAGTACCATTTCTTCTCTAAAAAACATACAATTTTCAACATTACGTCATCCAACTTGCCTCTGCATAAGCTGTCACTGCAGAAATCACTGGCAAATTAAACTGGGAAATGTTGTACCAGTTCAATACCCAGGCAATTTATGGCTACTTTATTCACATAAGGATCACAGTACTGTGAGACAGCTGCATTATTCATTATGTGTTTAATATTTTATTTCTCTAGGTAAAAGTATCTGTACATGCACAATTAAAATGTCTGACGTAGGCAGAGTTGATTTTAATACAAAGAATCAAATTTGTTTCAGAGACCTGCTTGACCTTAAAGCTCTATGGTTTAAATCAATGGAAGGAAAACAAAGCTGAGACTTAATGTGGTGCAGTAACTGGGCATTACTCATTTTACTTTGAATGGCTACCAAAGAAGGCCTCTTTATTTGATCTTATCACATTAGTCATGGCAAATATAAGATAGTCTAAATTATATAGAATTATTTTACACTCAACACACCTGGTCACAATGAAAATAAAAGAAAACACGTTTTTTAAAATGGCAGAACAAGCAAATAATTGCTATTGCTTCTTTGCCATTATTATAAAGTTTAGTAAATCCATGTGTTTTGTAATTACCTATTATGACTTCTAGGGAAAAAAAACCATTATGTGCATGGCATCAGAGTTACAGGTATGAACACAATGCAAATAGAGTGGGAAACAGTCACCATCTAATTCCTCAGAACCCAGAGCAGCAATGCTATTTAAATTAATGATCCCCACACCTTTTTGCCTTCTCTTGCAGGGACAGATCACACCTCTTGGCAACTGCATGCTCCCTAAAGAAAATCCAGTTTGTTTTTATTGTCCCAGAGAACTGTTTTTTTCAGCGCACAGAGTTTCAGCAATGAAAAATCAATTTTATGTACAAGGGGAAAACAGTAGTTCAATGTGCAAACAGCTGGACTGGTACAAACATTTCAAGGCTGTCATCTCGGGCATTACCGAGATGTTCATCCTTTTACCCACTAATCTTTACAGAGAATGTAGTTAGGTTAAACTACAACTATTCTCCATACTCTCTCTTGAGTAAGGGTCTTTGTAAGAATTATGGAGATAAGTCACACTCCAGGCATTCATCCTTAGGAGTTTCAACCTCCCTATGTACTCACGGGAGAGAAGTTGCTCAAGGCCTCCACAGAGCACCTTGTAGCTCAGAACAAAGCTGAGATTGACCACACTTCAATCATTCCATGATGTGTCTTTGAACACTGAGGCCAATTCTGCGTTCAGGAGTAAGTTAAGCTATGAAGAGTAGTGAAGCATTGCTCATGTGCTTAGTACCTTTTTTTTTTTCACCTGTATTTTTCCTTTGCTTTTCCCGTATCTCTGTCCTTTTCTTGTGACTGGCATTTTCTTTAGGCCATGATTTGCTTCTCATTTACTCAACTTGAGCAAGTTGCAGAACAGTAAAAGGATCTTAGATAGAATGTTTGAGAATATCTTTGCAGCCTGAAGTTGTGTGTTTTCATCTAATAAAAGGCTAAATAAACAAAATAAACCAAAACAAAATGTAGTAGGTTTAGCTGAATCTTCTCTTTCATCACCCTTGCTCAAGCTGATGATGTTTCCCTCCTGACATCACAATATGTTAGTACCAGCTCCTTGCACTAAAACAAAAAGCAATTATAGGAAACCCAGCACACAGAGGAAGAGAAAATGACACTGAGGGCAGGTGACTGGAGAACCAGCTTGGGAAATCCCTGGGCCAGCACAGGCAGACACATATGCCAGCTCAGCACCATATTGTGATTTCCCTTCCCTCCTTAAGATGTATCTGACATCTTCCCAGGAGCTTGCCTTCAGACATGAAGGTACAAAGCAAGTGAGGACACAGTGGCTGAATACAATGTCTGAAACATTTGAACACACAGTAGAAGTTCTGGACAATTTTTGTTGCACAGAATGGGACTAAAAAAAGATGCTGGATAGTTATACCCTACACTCAAAAAACAGGGAAAGACTCAGCACAAGAAATAAATACTTACATTATAAACTTGGAAGTTCCATGCTATAGATAACCTTGGAAAAACAAAGGAATAATTTAATCAGAGACAACATTCTTGTGGGTGTTTCCAGCTTACAAGGCACCACTGCAGAGTACAGTCCAAACATACATAAATACTTCCAGATAGGAAGGCCACCCTGGGACTAACTAAAAATGATCTGTGTTAATGGCACAGGATGATGACACTAGGCCTAAACTGAGAGAACCCAGAAAGAAAAGAGGAATGAATTTGCCTGTCAAGGGAGAAAGATAAAGCTTATTCCCTTCTGCCAATGGCTCCTCATAAGCACAGAACAGTGTGACTGGTCAAGCTCTTCCTTTCCAATCCAGACCATGGTTGTACCTACCTCATCATTTCCAGATGGGAGTAAGCTACATGCAGTGTGAATGTAGCAAAGAACAAGGTATTCAGCACTACCAGAATAAGCTGCCAGCAATTCAGCTGTTAAGTTTGCTAATTTGCTATTAGACCAGTATGACCAATTAGTTTTCTAGCTGGATGGGGAAATCGCTGAAATGTAATCTCCTGCAGCACTGCTAAGTGGCCCAATTAGCCTGAAGAATGGTGGCCAAGCATGATTAATATGTCACGGAGGCAATCAGTGACTGCTACACAAAAATATAGCCCCTAGGATAGCCATGAAAGAGCAGGCTGCCTTTCAGTGTCTGCAGAAGACATGAGGGGCATCCTCCACATAGCAGAAATGCAGGGTAAGCCAAGGTGTGAGAGCAGTTCTGGCAAATGACAGTAAGATGGTGCCCTGAAGGTGCTGGGTGATTAGAGCTCAAGAAGTAAGTCTTCTGCTTTCTCTCTATGCAGCCCAAGCTTCCTGAAACACTTGATTATATTAACCACAGAGGAGTCATTAAGACTGGTCTGACAGTAATGCAATCACAACTACTGAGAGAGTCAACAGCCTACTTTCAGGGAGGAGACCTTCTGGCTAGAAGGCTTCACAGTCCTGAAATTAGAGATCAAAGTTTTGAATATAAATTCCTATTTAGTAGGAAAAATTCCTATCTAGAACCTATCAAAAACACAACACCCTGTTTACCCTAGGACAAAATTATCACTTCCTCTGGCATTGAGAAGTCCCATCATATTGAGAAAAGCAATGAGGCTCATCAGTATATTTGACAGAGATTTCATAACTACTGCTGATTTAAATCTGTGTCTAGGGTCTAGTGGTGAAGTGTAAACTGAACCAAGTGTCAAAGCTTCAGCAAGGACACTTGCAGTAGAAATAGAGCTGAGGTAGAGGCAATCCAGGAGTATGACATTAAGTTACATTCAATTCTTTACAGGTGTTTTGAGAACCTCAAGGGGGTGGGTCTGTCTATCCATCAAACTTCAGGTATTTGAGGACATATGAAAGACTCCAGCCAAGTCATCCAGGAAATGCTCAGACCAATGAGGCAAAAGGGCTCAAATAAAAATCAGTTACACCTCTGTATCTTCCACATAGCTTAGCAGACTCTGAGGGTGCTCAAGGCAGCTAGCACATGCCAGTGAACAGTGGGGATGGTCCAACACCTGGCACCAGACATTTGTCTGGGTTAATGAAGAACTAAGCAAACCAGTAGTGCTATCATATTACTTTATGATTTATACTAGTGAAGAGCTCACCCATGAACTAACCAGTACTGAACCACTATGCCACAGAGGCCAGCCATGGCAGCCTTAGCCCAAAGCCACTAGCTCAGCACACATGATAGCAGTCCTGATCAAACAGAAGGCCTTATACAAGAAACTGAAACTTCTTGCTTATTGCTGGCAGTAGAAATACCAAGCAGCATGAACTTTCTACATTGCCACACCATTAATCCTTGGAACAGAAGAAAAAGACTGAGCCTCTGTCAATAACTTATCATGCCTTGCTGAAGGTTAAAGGTAATCTGGGGAAACAGCAAAAATTAAGTGCTCTTACAGATATGCAAAAATTTTCACTGCATGCCTGTGCAGATTGCAAGGGGCAAAATCTACATCCTGTATCTTCTCCCATCTGCTGAGAAATGAGGCCTCCCCTCAAGACTGGATTTTGTCTGAGAGGACTTGAGCACTGCCCCAGCAGATTTATGGAATGACATCCTGAGATGAACAGAATCTCATGAGAAAGGACAAGGAAAAGCAAAGTAGTATAGCAGTTTACCTGCCCTAGGGCATGAGATATGCTGGTATCATACAGTGAGAATTGAGGAGCAGAGGGGGCCTTCCTCAATCTGGGAAAAACCAGAGAGGCTCTGTTCACTTTCAGTGGCAGGAAGCATGTAACAGAGCAGGTGACTCCTTCACAGTCTAAGAACTGGCCTATGCAAATGCATTTTGATCCTTTGGCTAGAAATACCATGTGTAAACAGAACTGTTTTCCAACTATTTAGCCAACCTAAACCTCCCCTGACACAACTTCAGGTCATTCCCTTGTGTCCTGTCACTGGTCACCACAGAGTAGAGATCAGTGTCTGCCCCTCCTCTTCTTCCCCTCACAAGAAGTTGTTACTTCAATGAGGTTTTCCCCCAGTCCCCTCCAGGATGAGCAGAGCAAGTGACCTCAGCCATTCCACCTACACCTTCCTCTCAATGCTCTTCACCATCTTCATTGCCTTCCTTTGGATGTTCTCTAATTCAGCCCCATGGAGGGCCAATGGGAAGCTCCACAATTTCATGCAATGCAGAAGAGAATCTTGAAGATGATAGACAGAATTTTACAATCTCAGAAAGATGAACTAGAAGTGGTAGATTGTTAAGAACTTAGAGGAATTTGAAACCTAGCATTTTGTCTGGGTTTATCTGTGAAGCATTAGCCGCCTCTGGCCTCAAAAGAGTAAACATTTTCAAAAAAAAAAACCCACCCACCCAGTGAAGACAAAAATGAAAATAGAAACCTGTAGCAACCTGCATACTACTTGAAGGGAGAAATAGATCTTACAGAAAAAGTAGATTGAAGACTGATCAGTCTATGTAGATCTCAGTGGATGGCACTGCAACTATGCATCCAACACTTCTGCATACAGCTAATTCAGGGGCACACTGTTATGTGACTCACAAACAATGGTGATTTTCTTTTCCTTGCTGGGAAAGATGAGAACATTACTTCTACATAGACAATACAAGGAATTTTGAAGTTATTAAAAGAAAAGTGAGCTTAAATTTTCCTTTGCTGTGTTCCAGTTCTGTAATTAGTCATTCTTAGTTCTCTCTAGTTCTTATTTTTCCTCCCCAGGTTTTTAGTAAAAGAAAAGTTCTCATTTCCTGCTTTTATATTTGCTAATGATTTATCAAAGACAATAGAAAGTATGTAACCTCTAAAATTCAGTCATGTATCTACCAGTTCTGGAGCCTGCAATACATAGTGTCAGAGAGAGATCAAGAATAAACATTCTCATATTAAATGTTTAAATTATTATTAATATTACTATACTCATTGAACTAAAGGTAAGAACAGATGTAGAATCCTTTCACCACAGATTCTTTTCACCAGGTTACCTGTAATCATGAGAAATCACTGCCAGGCAATTTAGGAAACAGTGCATGAAGAAACAAGAGTGAAGGTGATAATTTGTCTTGCACATCTCCCTATGTAAGTCTCCCATCTTCAAAGCTGAGAGGAGCAGACCCCCTCCCCAGAAACAGAGGGAAAATGCAAAGAAAAAGAAGGAAAGGTCCCTGCCAATTATTATGTATGTTTTAGTAAAAGACTTGTTTGGGAGCCTATTGTTGCCCTGATTCTTAAGATTTTCTAAAGCCTTCTGAGTTTACATTCTAATAGAAAACTTTCCCACACAATTTCTGTAAACAACATATTGTTTTACATTCCTTCATGGGGGTGGGGAAATTTAATATACTAATAGTTTGTCTAATATCTTTAAAGAAGTAGCCCAACGTGTAGCCAATCCACTACCACCTTTGGAAAAGTATAAAAGTTAGAGTCAAAAAATAAACTACCCTCTTCTTTTCCTTACAATAATAATAACTCACAACTCACACTGTACTTTCACATATCCTATAACAACAGCCTGTTAATTGTTTTTCACTCCCAAAGAATCATTTTTCCTCAGCAGAGTCACACCATAAGAAATGTCACATTATAACAGATGATGCAGCACTGTTGACATGCTGTAATTTTCTCTGAATGCAGACATTTATGGTTTCATACTAACATACCTCATGCTGATGTTGTAATAATCTTGACCTGCAGTTTTTACAAGGAAAAAGAAAAGTATTAAATCACTGACAAGTGACCACAAAAGCAAGTGTCCCTGTTTGCCAGAGAGGCTCTGCTCTTGCTAATGACACGTCCTTTTGGCCAGCTCAGTATCAAATGACACGTTTAAAATGTGAAGTTGGCGGTGTTTTCCTGGAGGTCTCACTACCCAGAAGAATCATGCCATCCATCACATGCAGCAAAGACCTTGCAAAGAGCTGCTGACAGGGAGGGGCAGCCCTTATTCAGGCTGATGCCACCAGCGTTGTGACCTTGGGCCAAGACAACAGAGGGCCAAATCAGCTCCAAAATGGGGAGAGCTGGAGTCTGCTGCTCTGCCCAGGGGATGAAGGGGTGGAGTGCAACCTTATTTCTGAGAAGTCATCTCAACCTGAAATGGTGCTGCTTCATATCCCTTTGTCCTGCCCACAGGCTGTGTGTCTAGGGCTTGGGCAGAAGCACAGAAAATAAAACTGGCTGTTCCCTCCTGCAGTCCTCAGTGACTGCCCAAGGTACCTCTGCCAGGAGGCAGCCCTGTCCTCCTGGCACTCTGCCCCTGGCTTTGCTCAATTCTGACTCGCACTGCATGGTCTCTGGGGCTACTTTGGCTTCCTGGGCAGCTCTGCCTTTTGGGAGCCTGATACCCTTTTGCCACCTAGTCTTATCTATCACTCAACAATTTCTCTTCTTTCAAAAAAAGTCTTCCATTTCACTTGGTCTCTGTCTCATTTCAGATCCTTTAAAATGTACATTCCTCCATTTCCTCTGTCTTTGATCTTTTAATTAATCTGGTTGCCTTTGTTCAAGTGCAGTAAAATGTCTTTGCAGCACTATTTTTTATGATGTATATTGCCTTGGTTATTTAATTCTCTAAAGCCTTCTGGAGACAGCTTATTTACAGGACATCATATAATTATA
Source organism: Chloebia gouldiae (assembly GCA_003676055.1). Classification (NCBI taxonomy): domain Eukaryota; kingdom Metazoa; phylum Chordata; class Aves; order Passeriformes; family Passeridae; genus Chloebia; species Chloebia gouldiae. The sequence goes on along the minus strand of QUSF01000009.1, from coordinate 30,314,124 downwards.
GGAAGGTCTTTAGATTGTGCTGGAAATTAAGCTGTCATTGGGAAGTAGCTCTGAAATATGCTGTGGATTTAACCCACTGTTTCAACTCTTACATCCAGATACAAACAACAACTAAATGCCAAAACATGAATATAAATTTCATAGTAAAACCAATTTACTCCCAAAAAGAACAAAAACATCCTCATATAATTGCCCTCAGTAAACGTATCTATTAATTACATTTTAAATTCAGAATTTGGAAAAAACCCCATTTCTAGTAGGTGCTAAATTTTGTGTTATTCACAAATATTTCAGTATGCTGAGTATTATTTAGGTATAATATTTAATGAAAGCAGATGCCTGCTTCTCATTTAACAGCTGGGAAATAGCACTTCTGGGATGAGTATAACAAAGGACAAATCTGTTCTGAAGCCTTTATGCCCCACTCCTCTTCTTATATGCAGGAAAATCCCTAGGTACACAACATATTTTTACCTTATACACAACATATCCATACACAACCTATTTCTACCTCAGGCTGCCTGGCTTCCAGAGAAAACTGACCTTTCTTTAAATGAAAAAAATAAAGAAGCATGCTAAATACCCCCTCCCCTGCAACCCAGCCAACAAATAAACAACTCACCCCAAAGCCAAACGAACAAAAAAAAAACCAGCCTAGAGAATGAAACTCATCTATTAAAAGTCTCTGTCCTACCCATGAGAAATTAATCAGAAAACAAAACAAAAGTGAATATGCAGAACAAGGATTTTTCTGCCCCTCTCGTTTTGTGTATATACTCTTACACACCTTTGAAAAAACCCCATATATATATATATATATATATATATATGTAACAAGTCATCAGTCATCATAAGTATTACTAAAGCAGCAGTCATACTTGCTATCTCTACAAAATATAGCCACAGTGATATTCTACATCTAACATTCCTGATTTAAGGAACACTGTGGCAAGAAGGAAGATCTGCCAGGCTCCAGTAAAATTAGAACACTGCACAGTTACCTCAGGGTAATCTGTTTCCAAAAAAATTGCAAAAATAATGACAAGGAAGGTAGAGCAACACTTCCAAACAAAACTACAGAGTATCCCAGAGCTGAAGGTTACCCATAAGGTTGTTACCTTGCATGACCCTTGGCAAAGCAGATAATTTCTAGTGATATGGGTTCATTCAACATAGAGCTTTTGAGCAACTGACTACAACAAAAGTAATTTCAAGGCTGAAAATTATGCAGTGTATAAATAAGATGGCATAAGCTAATAAAAATATAAAGACCAAGAGAAATCAGGGAGGGAAGTGGGGTTAAGAGACGTGCAGGATGGATCTCTTGCCAAAATTAGGAGCCTTCCTACAAATGTAGGACTTGAAATGACATAAAAAGCCACTCATTTTGTAGTAAGAAATCTGACAAAAAAAGACCATTTTACATTACATCCTTCCTTGAACACATATTTTTCTCCAGCACTATTTTATTTCCTGCTAAGAGAGTAAAAATTACTATTCCCAAGTCCTTTGCAACAAAGTTCAAATTTCCTTATGAAAAATTCTGTTACCTGTAGGCTATGAAACACAATGAACTAATGGAGCCTTCTTCACTCATAAGTTGCCTCACAGTGTAAGATTCATTTTAATTTGAGTGGAGTGATTTTTGACTACATAATTACCACCTGGGATGCCTCTAGAATGATTTTGCTATACAGTTCTTAAAAATGTCAGTGCATTGCTTATCCAATTTTACACATGTTATAAAACTTTCCTTCAGATTCACAATAGCAAGGCAGAGGTAATAGAAGATACTGAGCCTATACAAAAGCTGAAGACAGATAAAAGATACCAAGTGAACTAACCCTTTTGTTGTCAACACAGATCTGAATTAAAATGTCATCAGAGGTTCCTCACAAGGAGTTTTATGTCCTTTGCTACCTTATACCCTTAGAATCCATCCCTTTTCTTGTATAAAGCACCATAAGCATTGCTAATAATTTTACTTAAATTTCTTCAGTTTTACTGAGCTGTCACCAGCTTTTATTGTATCTTTTAGAAATTACCAGTGAAAATGTGACCACTCCATACCATGCGAGGACTTTGAAACGTTGAGTGATATTTGGTCAAAAGACAGCAGATTGTTGTACAGTGCTGTAGTGACAGCAGGTGAGTGACTGCAGGTGCAGCCAAACTCTCACAGAGATATTGCACTGTAACCTTTCAGGAAGACATGATTTCTGAGCCCACAGCTGCTCTCAGATGTAGCAAGGGATGTTTAAAAAGTAAGACATATGAAAGATAAAACTCATTATGTGAAATGAGGTTACATAGTAACTGGGACTCTTTTAAAGTACTACCTGGACAGATGCACCTTAAAGAAACTTCATACCTTGCAAACTAAACATATTAGCAGGAGTTAAGAGTACTAATCCTAGCAGACACAAAGCATCACAAAGACCACAGACATGAAAGCGCACCTAGCTCAGAGCCTGACAGCTTGCCTGGATCCAAAAGGTCAGAGTCTAGTCTGATGTAAAGCTGCTCTGCAGCACCATAAAAGATACTCTGAGACCTTGTTTGTTTAACAGGAGCAGGTAATGCCTATAATGATATTAAAATGGTGCCCAAAATCTGGTGCTGTAATGGTGCCCCAAAGCACCAGGTGGGTGATGATTGTGCTGAACTGTCTTGCTGTGGAGTTAAGCCAGTGACAGGTTTTCAGGGAAATACAAACCCTGCTTTGCCACATAAAGCCAGAGTAACACAGAAAACAGGGAGAAAAGGAGCTTGCAAGGTCACCCAGCCTCTCCTCTACCTTCTCTATTGAGAGACCAAACTCATACAGCTACTTTAACCCACCCTAGAAATCTTCCAGGAGAGATGGCACAGGCCCCTGCCTGTTCTCAGGCAGTCTCCTCTAGCATCTCACTCTCCTCATGATTAGAAAGTTTTCCTTCATGTCTGAAGCTCCTTTACTGCAGGTTAAGGTGTCTTCTCCTCGATCTACTCGCCGTGGACAGAGAGATCAGACTACTCCTTTCCTGTCTGCCACCACCTTTGGTGTAACATTACAGAAGGGACAAACACACTCTCTCTCAGTCTCCACTCTGCCAGATGGAGCTCCTTGGCTGAACTCCTGCACACCTTGTTTTTCAGCTGCTCTTGCTGCTCTCTCCCAAATTTCTTCCACTGGCTTTTCCACCTCCTCCTAGAAGGGGACTGCCTTAAACTAGGCAAAATACTACAGCTGAGATCTTCTGTGTGCCAGCAACAGAAGGAGGATTTCTCCAGGTATCTTTCACACAGCTATTCTCCTCCTACACCCCAGTATGTTGCCTGTTTGCAGCAGTACAACATTATTGGCTCACACTCAGTTTTTGTATCACTGTAACTCCTCCACCCCCAGATCTTTTTCCAGAAAGCAGCCACTTCTTGTTCCCCATCCTCCACACTTGCAGCTGATTTATTTTTTTGTACCTAAATGTGGTCATTCCAGATGAATAGCATCCAATATTTTTCCAGATAATTTTTTTAGTTTATCATGGCTATTTGGGTTTGACTCCTGCCCTTCAACATTCCTGCAGCATATATAACAGGTTTGTGTAATGTGTAAATATACTTAGAATTGAACAGATATAAAACATATAATGGAATATCATATTACATATACCATAGGTTGTGATGTTCTATCAGCAATTGTATAGCACCAAACTCCAGGTGACCTCTGTGAAAAGTTCTGTGCTGCACAGCATTTCAGGGCAACTGGCTAGACATCTGTTCTGTGCCTGTTCTTTTCCAGAACATTCTAGTGCAATATTACACTTTGCAAGAGTTTCATGAGCATCAGGCTTCAGTAGTTTGCAAATGAGTGTCATGAAAGACTCTGTGAAAACCACTACTGAGCCAAGAAATATGTCAACTATTATTTCTCCCATATCCAATAAACATGATGTTCTCTCACATGGGAAAATCAGATGGCTTCCATGAAATTTTTTCTTGATATTATCTAAAGACTGCTGCTCCTCTCCTTGATACCTTCTAAATATGAATCAACAGCTTATTTGCTCAGTGACTTTTCCTGCTTTTTCTTTTCAGGGATTAATCCCAAACTAACTACTTAACAAATTCCAGGTTCTCTTTTTCTTCCTTCACAAAGGTGCTCTTTATTTCCCCCTTCCTTTTTCATTTCTTTTATCAGTATAACAGTCCTCTACAGTACCAATGGATCAATAATTCTTTAACATATTAAGATCAAATTAGCTCTGATGCCTGAACAGTAGAACAAGCAAGCCTCCTTGGCAGTATTGTGCTTTCCCTCTCATTACACTAACAGCTCTCTTTAAGCTTTTCTCTCCTCTTTCTCTTCTTTCTGCCTTTGAAAGTGTCTTTCTCTGAGTTGCTAAAATGTACTCACTTTCTACTAGGACTCCACACTTGGAAACAACTTCATTTGAAATATCTAAAAGTCATTTTAGCCTGGCTTAAAAGTGCTTTGCTCAGTCTTTACTTAATTTACATACAAGTCTGGCCTATAGCCCTTACCTTGGAAGTGCCAGAATACTGAGACTCTGGAATTTTACAGAGGTGTTTCCTCTGAATATTGAATTGCCTGCCAGTGTAACCTTACTTTGTGAGCACCAGAATTTGGGATGTGGGGGAGGGAAGAGTTTAAAAATTATCTTTATTCTGTTAGAGAATGAAGCAACATTTTGCTGCTGAGGTGAATGGGGGCAGGCTGAAGGGCCTCACTTCTGTTGAAACAACATCTCAAGAAACTACAATCTCCTCAATTATTTTCTATTTGTTTCATGAGGCTCTAACTGCTGAATTGGACTTAAATTTGCAAATAATTTAAATCAACATAAAACTACATATTCTGTCATTTAGTTTTGGGGAAATAAATTCTGAAATGTTTGCTTTTTGCCTCTTTTTCCTCTCTCAAAGCACAATTTTATAACTTTTCCTTTGCCTATGAATTAATACTGATTTTTAAGGTTTTGTGCTTTAGCAAAGCATGAATAGTTTTTCATCAAAGCAGCGAAGACATACCAATGTGTCATAAAGCATTTGTTACAACCAAAAATTTGCTACAAAGAAAAGATTCTCAAAAACAATTCAACAGAATTTATATTAAGATGTTGTTAACATGAGCATAACAATGTTTCTATAATGGTTTAAAAAATAACTAAACACTTTTGCAGATGCTTCAGAGAGGCAAAACTATCTGGCAGAAAAAATCGGAGTGATTTTTTAATGTAATCTGCCCTCTTCCTTCACCCTCACTTTGCTGTTGCTGCCACTCACATATCAAGTAACAAAAAGCCCAACTGCTCACAGATGCACAGATGAGTTTTGCCCAGAGAAACAGCTGTTCTGTGCCATCTCTGATACTCATCTGCAGCTTTTCAAGGCACCAGGCTAGCACTGTTCTGTTGCTCCTAACAGAAGAGATAGGAGCTGTAAGAGGCAGAGTTTGGGGTTTTTTACATAAAGAATATGGGGCTTAAGTAACTCTATGAGAGTGAGGAAGGTAAGTATGGAAACATCAAGGTTATCAGTAGAGAACAAAGAGCACTAATCCCAGGTTTGATCTGAAATTTCCTAATGTTGGATTAGCTTGGATATTTTGGATTAATCTTTGCCACCAGACATTTTCATTCTGTGATCTGAAAGTGCCTGGTTTTGCATAGCTTCTATCCTCATTACTCATATTAACTTAAAATTATACGTATCTATTGCCAAAGAGATAATGGTCTTCTCTATTTATCTATTTTACTCCTCACTAACTAAATTGGATTCTGCTTGCCTTCTGAAATGTTATATGTAACCTTCTATTTATTTATCTACAGCCAAGCTGCCTGAGGGAATAAATTCTTGTTCCTCCCAGGAAGATATATGTGCTCCCTGCAGTACATGGCCCATGTAATGAAAAAAAATTACTACTATAATTACAAGGTTTCAGACTTTGTCAAAACCCTATAAATATTTTCTCTGGCCATTCACAATGAATAATTTAATAATTTCTGAGTATTTCCAATTATTTCCTTGGAACAGCTTATAGAAGAACAAACTCTTTTGTGTCAGTTCATGAAAAATAATACAGAAAATGTTCTTTCAGGAGATGTATACTTGGCTGATACTCAGCCCTGTTGTCAAAAGTCCTCATGAATGGATTGCAGTATAGCCAGTATATTATGAACCTTGTATGCCTTATATTGATCATGGATAACTCCTTGGCATGGGAGTCTGGGGGAGCCAAACTGAAGGTGAATGGGAAAAAAAGAAGGAATGAGTAGATGAATCATTTTCCAGACAAGAAAGAAACAACAGACTTACAGTTTAACAGCACTATGATTTCCTTTACGATAGGCTAAGAATATAGCATTTAATTATTCACATTTCTTTAAAGAAAAAAAAATAAAAATATCAATTAAAAGGATATATATTGTAATGGAAATTGTAGATTCTGAGACATCATGCTATTTTTCAACAGTTACACTTGCACAAAGAAATCTGGGGTTTTTTTAAAGCAGAAAAATAAAAGATTTGTAAAAGTGCCTGAATTTTCTTTATAAGTTTTAGCAATCAGAGAAAAAAATTGAAGGACCAAATGGCAGATGGTGTAAGAGAAACATCAGCAGTGCCAAGCTTTCCTTGGCTTTTCTCCCCTATAACCTTTGGCCTTTGTCTGCAAGCACTGTTTTCCCTTGACAAATAGTGTTACTCACCAAAGCAAGTTGTAAATTTTAGAAGGAAAAAACCAAAAAGGCAATATCATGAAGACCTTACTGAAAAAAAAAAAGCAAGGTAGGTCCCTACTGTAGTTAAGGTAGCAGAGGGACAACATAGTGGTGAAATACCTCCCTTTCCTCTGTGTTTTAGCATACTTCATGGATCAGAATTTGTTTTGTTATTCATTAGAGTTGAGAAGGAGCTCTGCTGAATTATGGTGCCTTTGCTTTAAGTTCCAAAGAGATAAATATATTAATGCTCTAAATAAGTATTAACACTTATTTCAGTTTCCAGCTGATTCAAGTTGCTACTAGTTTTCCTCAATCCTGCCACAAATACATGATCTGCTCAGAGTATACAGTAGGGTCACCTGGCATTCAAAAATACTGTACTGAAAAGAATATAAGCAGTATCAAAATCTAATATTCTCTTATGCATTAAGAAAAACTTCTCTTTTCCAGTAGTTGCTGCTAAGTTACTCATAATAACATAATTTTAAGTACATCCATGATTGCTATCTAGATGTCTTTCCAACTGGGGGAACTTCTGCACTGAGTATTATATTCAATATTAACAATAGCAAAGTATTCTTAGTGTTTATTTGTAGCTTGCCTGCAATTTTTACTGCAACCCTTTCTCTTTTTATCCAAATTTCCTATTCTTTTGGGGTTTTCTTCTGAGTCCAACATCCAGATAAAGTCAATTGCTATAAGACCATAAAGTTGAGAAGGCATTTTGGAGCAGTACAGAATAACCAAAACAAAGGGGAGGGTGGAAACCCAATCTACAACCCATGGTTCTGTCAATAGGAGCAGCAGCTGATGCACTGCCCTTGTCCCGGGGAACACCTGGGAACAGTCCTGTGGCACCTGGGAACAGCCCTGTTTCTGCCTTCACTAGTGGGACTGTCAGCTACTTGAGTCACAGTCCACTTGCTGACAGCAGCTGCCACACTTGGACCCTCAAAGCCACGACCTGAAAGTAATTTGTTGCTAACATATAAGAGATAGGACTTTCAGAAAGCAGTCCTAACAGCATTTGCTACAGAGGGATAAAGAAATTCCATCTGCTGTGCTGTCCCAACTACTACTGATTTTGTCTCCAGTTTCTGGAAATCTGCTTTGGGCATCAGGTCAGCTCACTCAAATATGAGTGAGCAAGGACAAAGGACAATGAATATTTGGTGCAAAAAACAGCAGGCATTTTCCAACTAGCCTAGGCCTGCAGCACCTTGCAGCAGGAACAGCCAAACAGAAAACACATTTGTATTTTTGGTTTTTCTGCTTCTTAATTTACAGCCTGGTTTGGTGAGTAAACCCAGCACAATCAAAGCTCATTTCTATAAGCAGGTACAAAACTGGGAGAAGCAGCTGACTCCTCGAGGGAAAGGAGGCCCTGCAGAGAGACCTCAACAATTTAGAGGGCTGGGCATCACCAACTATATGAAGTCCAACAAGGGGAAGTGCTGGATTCTGCAACTGGGATAGGACAGACAGACTGGATGTACAGACAGACTGTGGAACAAGACCCTGAAAGGCGGTGCCAAGGCAATAGACCTGGGGGTCCTGGTTGATGGCAAGCTGAACATGAGCCAGCAGTGCCCTGGGAGCCAGGAGGGCCAGCCCTGTCCTGGGGGACATCAGGCACAGCATCACCAGCTGGGCAGGGGAGCAGATTGTTCCCTCTGCCGTGCACTGGTTGGCCTCACCTCCAGTGCTGTGCGCAGCATTGGGTGCCACAATAGAAAAGATACTAAGAGAACATCCAAACGAGGGCTAGGAAGATGGTGAACCTTGAGGGGAAGATGTATGAGAAGCAGCTGAGGTCACTTGCTCTGTTCAGCCTGGAGAGGAGGAGACTGAGAGCAGACTCTGCAGCTTCCTCAAGGGGGAAGAGCAAAGGCTGGCACTCTTCTCCGTGGTGCCCAGTGACAGGACTCGAGGGAATGACCTGAAGTTGTGTCAGGGGAGGTTTAGGTTGGGTATTAGATAAATGTTCTTCACCCAGAGGGTGTTTGGACACTGGCACAGGTTCCCCAGGGAAGTGGTCACAGCACCAGCCTGACAGAGTTCAGAAAGGGTTTGGACAATATTTTCAGGCACACAGTATGACATCCTGACCGAGGGATGGTCCTGTGCAGGGCCAGGAATTTACTTTAATGATCCCTGTGGGTCCCTTCCAACTTAGCATATTCTGTGATTCTGTGAACATGGATCTGCTACACCAATCCCTGAAATCAACACCAAGGTTGCAAAGCACATGAAAAAATACTTCCAGAAGAATTCCCTGTCTGTGAGAGGAATTGATGCTGCTCTCCCAACACATGCTGCAAACTAGACAGGTAGGTATTAGCCCTACCATGCTATTTGCATTGAAGACAATGGTCCATTTCCCTTAAGACCCCATGACTCCCTAGCCTCATGGACTTTCCATATACATTCATAAGTCAAATTTTTCTTTCTTAGAAACTGACCCTCAGCTTAAAACCTACAAGTCTGATAAGGCCCTGGGTAACCTGTTCCAGCATATTAACTCCCCACAGGAGCGTTGCCTTCTTACATAGAGCAGGACAGACCAATGCTCACAGCAAAAGAGGCCCCATAACAAAAAGCAGGAACTCAGAATTTCCATTCACAGTGCCAGGCAGCAAGGATTCTGTATATTATCTTCCATCACATTCATCTTTTGAATAGGTTTGGTCTTGCAGACTCATAGACACATCAGTAATCTTGGCTAACAAAAAAGCAAAGAAAATAGTCACATGTAGAGGAAATTGCAAGCTCAAGCCCATTATTTACCAAAGTACACAGCTGGTAACAGAATCAGTCATTTTTACACTCATTAAGAAGGCCCTTAAGCACCAGGCCTGCTGATATTAATTTTTTTTTTTTTTTTTAGTTTTCATGGACTCAGTTTATTTCTTTGAATTGCTTAGCTTTTGAGACTAATTAAATAATAAAAATGTTTTGTTTGCAAAATTGCAGCATGTTGCTCCCACACAATGTGAAGAATCAGATGGGTATTTGTTTGGTTGCTAAAGCCAGCAGTTGTTTTTTGTCTTGCTTTTGCTTAAGAAACTGTTAATATTTAGGACACAGTTTTTTCAGCCTAAATTTACAGAAGTACTTATTTTCAGACTATAAGCTAGGTTTTTGGTACCCTCATTCCCAAGTTAACCTCTCTCTTGCAGGAGTCTGTGGATAACTCTTAGTGCTTGTCTCTTTTGGGAATAAAATAATTTACTTAATTTCCAAAGACCTGAGAGTATTGTTTTTCTAAAATGCTGTCTTAATCAAACAAAAAAAAAAAAGACACCTCTGCTGTTTTCTAAGGCATTTACCAAAATAAACATTTATCCACTTTGACCTATAGTTTTTACAGTGCATTGAGAGAAAAATCCTGTAGTGTGATGGTGATCCCTTTGCTGGAAGTACAAATGAAAATTAATACTTTCAAATCAGTATTTGGCATCTGGCATTTTTTGACCAAAGAGTCATAAAAAATTCTTACTCCTAAGAAAAGATGGGAGTACTTCACTGACAACATGTGTAATGTAAACGTAAGAATATATGAACAGGTGAGATACCTTGTGGGCTTTCTAATTACTTATGGTAATCACATTTTTAAAAAGACATCAAAGAATTACTTCAACCTCATTAAATGATGCCATAGAAAAACATACTGCTTTTGTTCCTAGCATTAATCAATCTTAGGTGTTTCACTCAGCCCCCACAGGAACTGAATATCTTAGAGCCTTGAATGGATTTACCCTTATAAAGAAAACATGAGACAGAAAAGTTCCTTGCTTACTTACACTGCTAAATGCACACAACCTCAGTGATCCCCCTTTGGTCACCCTAGAAGAATATGGGCAGTCCAGAAACATCTACTGTGAAGACCTGTCCATGCAACTTTGTTGAATGTATAATTTTCAACCTATAGACATAGCAAAATGAAAATAAATATATTCAGAAAAGTAGAAAAATTCAATGTTGCCAAGCTAATAGCTCATCTACCACACGAGTCAGTCACAGACCCACCAATGGAATTAAGGTGGTTCTTGACTCTCACTTTTAGTGTTATCAGAATGCTAACGTGTACACGTGTATTTGTATGTCTGTGTGCAAAACTCCACTTGAATTTTTGCTCATTGTCTTTCAAAAACTGTCCTGTATTTCACATTTTTCTTCAACTGGAACCAGTATATTTCCTGGGAAGCCAGGTGGTTCCCTTGAGAACACACTGCATGTCTGGGATGGTGTCAGGACTTGCAGCCATCACTTGAAAGGCTGCAGAGAAATTCTCTGTCCATACACATTTTATCTGTGTTTCTTCTGCTTCTCCTGACATGATAGCCACCTCTGGATTCAGGTGTGGTTTGAAGGATCAATATCAGGACAAAATTGCTACAGGATATTAATGAGTTTGGTGTACAAAGCTTGTTTTCTTACAGCTCCTTCCCTGTCATCACTGAACATTTAAATGAAATGTGATTATATCCACAAACAATAAGAAATATTGGGTGACACTCCTGAGAAAGAACCACCATAAATGGCACAAAATGAAGGCTGAGACAAAAGTCCAAATGCAAAGTAAAAAACTGTCAGCAAATTCAATAGGATCATTGCTTCCTGAGTTTTGCTTGTGCATGTAACAGTGGGGATCCCCATAGACATTTTGATTGGGAAACACATTAAAATTTGGATTTGTTTGCTTTGGGTACCCCTCGTTTCTACCTTTTAGGATCATTTCCTTATCAGTGTGCATGTATACTCAGCAAGAAAAGAAATGTCTAATGTCTCAATCTTACAGGTGCACAGAAAGCCAAATAGAAACTCAATATTTTCTGAGAAGCTCATAGTACGTTGCCAACAGGACTCTTGTTACATCAATAGTGGATGTAATCCAGGTTCAACCCATCTTCGTTTTTTGTTATTTTAATGAAATTCTAATTTCACAAAACACACTCCAGTTGAGAAAGTAAAGAAATCCACAATTTTCTTTTCTGGGCTCCAGTTCAGAAAACAGGAACATAGAGAGGATCCCAATTCTGTTATCTCTTTATTGTCTTTCAACATTGTCCTTCTATTTGATGATGCATCAGCAATTAGCATTTTTGAAAAAGAAAAAAAAAAGAGAAAAGAGAAGGAAAAGACATCTTTTGAATTGCTCGATGTTTTCATTATGTTCTGCAGTAGCTCTAGTAGCTCTTCAGAAGTAGTAAATTAGCCTGCAGCACTGATTTTTCCCAAGACACCTCTGTTATTTTGAATTTGCATCCTAATCATGTATATTATGTATGCCTGTGCGTCACTGTGCCTGAATTAGACTACAAGTTCCTTGCGACAGAATACCTGATTCTGTTCACAGCACTATATTCAGTTTTAGTGCTCAAATAATAAAGTTAACATAAGAAACATAATGGCAAGAAAAATCAACCACAATATGCCTAATTCAAGACTGACTATGGGTCCAAGACCTACTAGACAAAAATTAATAGCACAGCCTGGAGGTTCACAGCTGAAGACTTCTAAAAGTACCCCCACAGACTTTGGATGATCATTTATTTCCCCAGACACACATCGTGGGAGCTCTTCTACCAAGGGACAGCAACTCTTTTGAAAATATCTTCCCACACAGAAGTTCCTACTAATGAATTACTGTCTCCCTATTTTCCTGGCTCTCTGCAAGGCTGATGGGGAGAGAGGGGTCACATCCCACCTCATGGCTGATTTTCAGAGGGAAAGAAATACCCTCTTTGTCTCTCACTCAGGAGTTTGTAGGTTTCCATTTGCAGTTCAGTGCGAGGTAGCAGGAAGGAAATATCCCAGGGCTAAGACTCCAGGTAAAAGAGAGTCCTTCAAGCTTATGCAAATACGGGACAGTTCATATGAGCTCTATTATATTTTCCTACTTCCTCTGTCTTGATTCCTGCCCTTCTGACATTAAGAACTGCTGCCCTGAAGCCATTGGATCAATAACAGGGTTTTGAATCATTTTAGATCCATTACATGGACAATATTCTGAGAAACAAACACCAACAATGGCAAAAGAACGAAATGATTCCTACATGTCCTGGATCAATGTGTTAGCAATTTTGCAAGTTCTGACACTGAATGCCACATGGGATAATAGACCTTGTCTTTCAGTGAAATAAACTATTCCTCTCAAAGAGTAAAAAAGGCCTAATTTTCTTAGGTATCACCATAGTATGATGCTAATCATACAACCTATTATATAACCATAATTTATTCTGAAGAAGCTTCACTCTTTATAGCATTAAGAGCAGCCCATTGCCAACCACAATGATGTACATGAATAAATAGTCTGATTTAGCAGTTTCTGCTCCACTTTGTAGTATTCACAGATTTGCTTAATCTACAGTACTGACTTGATAATCTCAAATTTTCCATCAGGACCATGGTTTTTGAAGGTAAAGAGACGTTCTGTAACTACGCTGCTGTGTATTAAATAATCATTACCCTAAGCAGTCCCTGGGATTACTGAAAATGTGCAGAATCAGAGGAAGGAAATGGTATTTTCTATCTAATTAGTAGTTTTCTTCTATTTGCACTGGACAGTGCTCCACATATGGTTTGTTTCCCAGTGGTGCTGACTCCTTTTTTTTATTAAGTGTTCTCCTCCATTTATATCATACAAGCTCTGCCTTCCTGGCACAGCTGTGGCTGTCCTGTCTATGACAGAACTGCATACAGCCTTCTCATTTAGCAAAATGATTTTTTAAAAATTTATGCCTGTGTAAAGTTTTTATGCATGCTGCAATAATTATGGAACAAACACAAGCTGTATTAAATGGAAGTAATTCCTTGCACCTCACCAAACACAGAGGAGTCAGTAATTTAAATAGCTGGAAGGATGCATTCTCATTTCCCAGTAATGTTTCTTGCTCTCTCTTCACCTGCTCCTGTGGCTTGCCTGCTTGGAGCTGAGCAGAGCACAGGGACAGGAGAAGTGCTACGTCAGCTGTGGGGTGATACAGCAGTTGTTTCAATGACAGCAATCCTTTCAAAATGGAGATTAGAGCTTAATCAGCAAACAGCTAGTGACCTGGAAAGTCAGGTAATTTAGTGCTTGGCTGCAAGATGAACACTTAATTGAAGTCTTATCAAGTACTAGCAGAATTTACTCCCAGAGTTTACAAGCAGGCTCAAATGCCCTGTGAAGCAAAAGGGATTGTTGTTATCTTACACCATCTAAACCAGTTGACTTGCATTTCTGAAGAGCCATACAATCCAGATGGATATAGATGGGGTTTCCTCATACTCGTCTGCTTCCTCTTGCTGTCAGGATTTCCAGTGATATCAAATTTGTCACAGACTAAGCACTGCAACATAAGCACCTTGCTTGACTTGAGCAAGGTTCAAGTTCTTGAGACATACCAATATCCATGCAGCTCTTCAGTTCTTGGTTTAGACATAGCTGCAGCAGAATAAAAGCCATCAGTTTATTTCTCTTATGCCACTAGAAAGGTGACCTCCAGCCTTGGGCAGGCTTCAATGCACAGTCAAGCAGCAAAAAAAAAAAAAAAAGCAGAATCCAGTGGACATGTGCTGATAAATTGCCTACTCTGTTAGACATACTCACTCTTGTGGACTGACTTAGAAAACTGGTCTTTGCACTGTGGATGCTTTCATAGGTACTGCCATAATGTCTCCAACTATCTTTGCCTCTAGTATAACACATTAAAACCTCCAAATCAGAAAAAGCAGGAGAATAAAAATCTCATACCATTTGTCCTGGAGCTTCAACACAGTTTTTTGGTTTGGTTTTTTTTTTTTTCTGCTGCAACTATATTGGGGGGGGGGAGTGGGAAGATTTAAAGAATAACTGAGTAAATGCCTCCTTACTTTACTGCCTATAACTCCCTTTCCTTGATGCCTTGTCAATGTTTGACACAAGACGAATCACTTCACAGGGAAGATGCTTTGTTTGGAAATTTTGCCAGTGTTTCTTTGCTGATCAGCAAGCAAGGCTTCAGAAAGACGAATACAAAGATTATCAACTGTTATCCAAAACTGAAACATATGTTTATCACATGTGCTATACTCAAATAGAAGCTGAAGACGTGTTCCTTTGTTTGCTCAGCCTTGTAAGTATATAAAGAGAAATTAGCTAGCAGCTAACTGTGCCACTTTCTAAGAGATTTTATTTTTGTGTGTGTGCATGCACTGATAAGAGTCCTGAATTTATTTTTTTAATTGACTTTGGGAATGAATAAGAAATGTTCTGAATTATCCCCTAGGGTAGCAGCACTCCCCTGTGGAATAGAGCCCTGTCATTGGTGCTATCAACCAGAAATGCCAAATGTCAACTAACAGAAATGCCAGGCTTTGCAGTGGTCTTGACCAAACTAATCATAAATCAGTTCTTTCATCTCTCTATCATCTGAAAAGTACAAATAGGACATAACTTGATGCTGGCTGCCAAATAGAGATCAGTAGTGATGGAGGGGAACACTGAGCAGGCAGGAAAGTAGTGGGTGCTGTGCCCTGCAGAGTGGGCAGAGGCAGTGGGGTAAAGCAGAAGACAGAAATCCTTGCTTGCTCTTTGCTGGTGCTGACCAAGCAGAGGCATTAGCTAAGTCAGGTATCAAGATGGTAGTACAAGAACTGGGAACTGTTGCTCTGACTATTTTTACCCTTCTTCCAAGCAAAGAACAGCATTTGAGAAAATCAAGACTAATACTTTGAATATTTCCCCTTATAAAGATGGGAATCCATTTACAATTTAGCAATAGGCTTCAGCTGTAAAAGACTTGTTTTGCACATGGCCCTGGATATATTCTCCATAATACAACAGTATGATGAAGACAGAGCTTTAAATATCTTCCTCAGCAAGAACAGTGTAGTAATGGAGGTCTTAGCAGCAATATGGACATGAACACCACCTGACTGAGTGAACTTGTAAGAACAACTCAGACATTAAGTTGAAAGTAAAAACAAAACCACATTTTCTCGAGGTTCATTAGTTTTAAGACATAATTAAAATCCTGTGGACTTTCCTTATGATTCTCTCAAATGTGAATTATTGTAGTAATGGATGAGACACTACGCTTGCAGCTCTTTTGAAACTTCTGCTGTTCTTGCAAAATACACAGTCAATTTAGTTTACTGCACTGGATTAGAGATAAACCTGCTGATCTTAAGAAGCGACCTTCAATTTCTTTTTATCAGAAGCTCAGGAAGTCTTGGATGTCATTGGTTTGACAGCATGGCAGAGCATTTCTCTAACTCACTTGCAAATGTTAGTAAAAATGCCCTACAAGTGAGGTGATCAACTCCAATTTAACTCAAGGATTGTGCTCAGTGCAGCATCCAGTGCTGAATCTGCACACTACACATTGCTGCATCATCTGTGACCTTCTTCTGACTCTCATTCCCATAGCCCACTGCAGATGCTAAATTCTGATCAGGTACAGCTATTACAGATAAACATGCCTGTAGGGAGATAATTAAATTAAGTAAACTTGTGCTATTTCCCACACAATTTAGAACTAAGTTTTTTCAATGGAAATTTACAACTCCCAATTTAGAAATTTATCCTCTATTTTCAAACTTTGGCTGATCCATCCTTCAAACCTCTCCTACACGACAAACTTTATTTTACACACAAAAAGATAAGACATGAAGGACTGTCTGTGCTCCAGTCATCAGTGTAGCATTCACCACTAATGTGTGGTGAATGTGTTCTTCTTGTGATTCCACACAAGAACAAGAAAAGCTGCACCTCTCCCACCTGTGCTGCTCATTCCTGTATGGATCTGGTGCAGCTGTAGCAGTGTCTGTCACTGAGCCTAATCAGCAAAGCTGTAGTAAGGCCCAAGTGATTTGATCAAAACTCAAATAGCAAAATATTGATAGAATCACACAGAAGGTTCCCATCTTTCAGCTATGCTATGCTGAGATCAGCCCCATATCTCATTTTCTGTATCTCTCCAGAAAAAAAAATTAAAATAAATGAGCCATTAAATAATTAAGGAGAACCTCAGTGATTCACTAAAGTTTCAAATACTGATCAAATACTGTAATGAGAAATTGATATAAAGAAATCTACCAACAATGCATTTTGGTGAAAAGGTAGCCCAAAGAAGCTCATACTTACAATTTACTTATCTTGCTGCATCTACTGATACATTAGGATGGTTTTGTCACCATCCTGCTACTGACACAGCTTTGTGCTGTTTAGTATGACCGTGGTATTAGTAAAGAAATTTTGTTCAAGTTGATGATGAAACCAACAGCTATGTAGACTGTCTCTGTGTTCATTGTCTCTGGGAAACACCACTCAAATAAATTATCTCCACACAACACAAGTTAGCCAAAGTGGGCAGACATCCACAAGCCAGTGCTCTTCTCCCCTAATCTGCAGCCTGTGAAGTGTCCCTGCAGCTCCTCTGGATCTGGGTTTCAAGAGCAGGGTAAGGAGTGTGACTGCTTTGCACTGCAGCTTTTCAGAAGCAAACACACTCTGCAAAATCCACTGAAACTGATTCAACTAGTAGAAATTTTTTTCTACACTCAGGGGTGGATTTCTGAACAAGAAAATATTTACTGTACCTATAGCTGGATCTCCCTGGAAAGACTCCTTGATCGTTCCATATATCACATCCTAGTGGGTATAGGATTTCCCTCTAAAATCCTATACATCCATTATGTCCTACATGAAACTACATTATGCAGTTCAAAAATTCTTTTACCGCTACTTACACTCCTTGCCTAAATCTCAATATTTTGTTTTCTCTTTCTTTGAAAAATTGCAAACCAGGATCATATACATAGCAATTTTGTTTTAAAATTATAATTCCAAATTATTTAAGTCAAAAATAAGTCTGAAAAAAAAGCAGTTTCTGGAAGTGCTCTGTGAACAGGTAGAGAACTGCAATTCAATCTAGATTTTCAAGAACACTCCCTTAAAATTTTGTAAGATCCTTCATCTTGAAGCTAGCATTCATATTTTATGTTTCTTATACTGTCTTGTTATGACTGTGCAAAGGTCACAGTGTGGGAACTACAGTATTTTTAAAAGCTTTATAATTGTCTTCTACTTTTATCCTTATTTTACTTCATTCACAGTGTAAGGGAGCTATAAAAAGATATAAGTTCTGCCCAGATACTTTAACATGTTTACAGGACCAAAACATTTTTTATTTACTAGCTTTATTACACATTTTTAGTGTCAGATTTGCCCCTATGTATTTATTTTCACACCAATATAAAATAAACTGAGAGGCAATCCAAACCCTTTTTAGGACAATGTTGAAAAAATGACTATGTGGCAAAAAACTTTAAAAAGAGTTTAGCTTCCTTATGATAGTACTTAAATTATTTTCAAATTAATTCTGTGCAAATTGAACCTGCAAGTTTTGTGCAGGTTTACAGAGGATCTGCACTGAGGCTGCCTAGTTTGAATGGTGCTTTTGCCCATGCTAAGGTAGCTTCCCCTGTGGGCTGTCAGCAAATGTTAGGATTGTCCCAGCTAAGCACAGTCAGCATCAATAGGTCCAGAGATGGAAATCTTTCTTCTCAGTTTCATGCTGTGGTAGAATAATCTCTTTTTATCCCTTTCAATTTCCTTAAAAAAGCTCCTCAGAGACCCCACTGTTACAAGCTCACAGATAGAACCATGGCAAGAAACACTTTCCACTTCAATCCTGAATTAAGCATTGGGACCATGGTTTATCTCTGGAAACTGCAAAATGAATGCCTATGGGCTAAATCAGATAATCTCTGAACACAAATTGTCACACCTGAGGTTTCTGCAGTAGAAGCACATTGACTTAAGTCCACTGAAATTGTGTTCCTTCCAGTTGGGAAAGTGCTCAAGGCTAGGGTTGCATGAAAACATTTAAGGTTAGTTTTCTTTAGCAGTCTGGAAGCATGTAGGTTTTAGTCCAGAGAAAACAGAATAATTGCTCTTCTAGATCAAAAATGATAGCATAGGGTGTCCACAGCACAGAGGACAGCATCAATAAAGTTAGCAGTGTGTGAACAAAATTGTCAGGGTCTTTATCTCCCGTGACCATTGCGCACATCCAGCAATTCTCCTAGCTAGAACAAAGGCACTTCTTCTGTCTGCAAGTGAATGCCTCACAACAAAAATGAATTGTCAAATTAAGCTGTTGATTAATTCAGGGCTATTTCTATCCAATGATCCTGAAATAATACTATTAAAGCAGAAATGTATTTTTATTCTTTTCTTAGTTCAATAGACTTTCAGCAAGAAATTGTTAATTTCTATCAATTTAGCCTTCAAACTCAATGTAGAATTTAGAGTCCATAAAATCCATGAGTCTTCTGTGATTATACCATGATGATTTAGACCATTTATTTGACTAATTACTTATTTCTTTTGTGCTGACTGAGTATGGCTCTGAAAGAGAAAAATGTGCATCAAGAAAAAGTTAGAGCTTTAAAGCAGTGAACAATGCAATTTTCATTACATTATATCCTATCCTCATTCACACATACCTCAATTTTTCTGAGCAAATTCTATATCTAAAATATACTTCCTACCCTATTTCATTTTTCTTTACCTTCAATTCCCTTTTAAAATAAAACACATTTTTTTCCTAAAGGAAGAGAAAGGGAAAAAACCTCCCCTCTCACCTTGTTATTTATTTTGCAACCCTGAGGAATATAAAAGTCTATTTAAACACAAAATGATACAGCACTGATTTTTATAGCCTCATACATTGTTCCTACATCAGGTAACTGCTTGTTCTGACTATCCTTGTATGGACCAGGTGTCCTGCCTCTGGACTCCAGAGTGTCCAGAAGGCTGGATGATCTATGGAGTGAGACTAAATCATCACCATGAATAACTGCTAATTAACATCACTAAGTGACCTTTCTGCTGCAGGCAAGAGAAATTTAAAAAAAAACAACTCTGCTTGTTTCCCAAATACCTGACTGAACGTCCGCAGAAAGATCCAGATTCAAGTTCTCTACATATGTGCTGCTCACAAACTGCAAACTGTGCTGAGAAAACTCTTGACCCTGCTGCTCGTCATCATTCACACTTCCACTTGTTACTGCCATTCATTTCTGTTGCATTAGCAGCATTATTCCTTTTCAAACAGCAGAAATTAGAATTAGTCAAAAAATTGCATAGAAATGAGGAGATATTCCATGTCTCAGCTCCACAAAGGATTTCTACTTGTGACAACCATTCATTGTCCACCCAGACACAGAGTTGCCCAATCCTTGTCCCCTCTGTACCAGCTGCTGTGCTGACCTCAGTATTTTATGGGACTTTCTGTAAGAAATGGAGATTTCTCTCTCAGGACTTTGACATTACTCAAAACAGACTAAAGAATGATAGATCTTAGAAATCTGTACAAAGCACAAAAATTATTTGGTTTCCAACGGGGTCCAAGATCCCACAATCTCAGATGCTAGACATCACATGCTTTTAAAAAAACCAAAAATGTCTTGGTTTTTGCACTCTGTCTTTGTATGAAAGAGAAAAATTGAGCAAAAGAATGAAACTAGGGGGTACTTAATGTGCCAAGCAGGAATGAGACAAAGATCATTTGCTCTCACTCACTCCCCGTTACTGTAAATTGCATGGATCATTTACTAAAACCTTCAATATGGTGTGTTTTATAAAAACGGATACCCATCCATTAAGGAAGATGTGACTACAATCAAAAATACTGCACCAAGCTGGGTTTGAATTTTAAACTTTCTTTTGGTTGTTAATTTATTCTAAAATCAACCAGACAGGTATCACTGTATGCCGTATGCCTTTTTACTTGTAGTTAATTTCCCAACAAACCACAGCACTGGATTCTCTCTCACTTTTTCAAAGATTTTCAATTATATCAATTCCTACTGACACACAGAAGATCTGCAATGTGTATTGCATGACTGCATTTTTTGAAAGCACCTGTCTCTGAATTATTTTATCGCACTTGCAGTCTGAGCTTGCTCAGCAAAATGGCAGCACTAGACCCAGAGGATTAACATTGCACCAAAGTGCTCAGCATCTGGCAGTTAACAGGGTAGAATATTAGCTGTGTGTCAGGCTTTTCATATGAAGAGTAAGAAAAAATTTCTCCAGCCTTTCACAAAGCATGAAATTCAGCACAGAGGTGACCCTTGGCTTAGTTATTGAAGGTTGCAAGCCTGGCTTGTCCTAAATCAGCTAATAAATGCCTGCTTATGCTGAAAGGAAATGGTCTGTGTGGGGGAAAATGAGCATTTTATGTATATCCTTTAGAGGAAATCAATAAGTCTCTAATTTCCTTGACACAGAATTAGATGCTTAGTGCCTTAAAACTGCTCTATAGAGTAAATAAACCTACCATCTTGCTCTGCATACTTCTATTTATGCAAATAGCTCCCTCCACCTCCTGAGCATTAGTATTTTTAGCTTACAATTGTTAGTATGATTACATGTAAAAACATTTAAATTATGCGTTCCAGTTACACTTCTAAGTGATAAACAATGACTGAAGGAACATCCTTAGTACTGTTTCCTGAGTTCTGCAATCCTCTGGTTTTGGCTTCAGAGTATATTCAGCCCATGATATTCCCCTTGATATAGATCAATCACTAAAGTAATTAAAATAAATTATTGTAAAGCATGAAAAATTAGCTCATGATTTTCCTTCAGCTGAAGTCAGAGTAAGGTGTATACTGGACCCCAACAGACAGACCACTTCAGGCCCTATCCTGGGATTATGCATTAAATAGAATTCTTGTTCTTGCCCTGGAACAGCAAAATGCAGGTGACAAACCACCTCAAAGCCACAGGCACTGTAGGATGCCATGCTGTGGCATCTTCCTGCCAACAACACTCCAGCAGCATTTAGTAGGCAATTGCTGATTCAAAATTTGCATTCCCGTAGCCTTGTCTGACTGGCCAGATGCTGGCAAAGCTTCTGAAACAGGACAGTGCCCAGGCTAGCTTCAAGGGCACATGAGCAAAGTATTAGTTGTTTTACTCACAGCACTTAGGACAGATTTTTTTTTTTGGACTTGATCAATTGCAATTTTACTACTTGTGTAAAGTCCTTTGCTAAAACTATTTGAATGAGAAGGCATGAAAACACTTCCACAATTTAACTGGATTTACTTATAACACTGAAAGTGTAAAGATAAAATTTGTGCTCACATAATAGTTAATCAACATCAATTTTTCATTTTAAAAAGCAGCTTTAAAGTATTAACCACATCAATGAATATGCTATAAAATCACTAATCATGCATACACAAACACAGATGCCTCAAAATTTAAAATGCCATTTCTGACTTGGGAAATCTGCTCAGGCAAATTTAAAAGCATCTTTGTTGGAAATTCAGAGGGAGAACATTAGGTTTAGGATGGACATTATGAAGAAGTTCTTCACAGGAGGAGTAATTGGGCATTGGAATGGGCTGCCCACAGAGGTATTGAGTTGTCGTTGCTGGTGGGAGGCATTTAAGAAAAGAGTGGATGTGGCACTCAGTCCTGTGATCTGGTTGACAAGGTGGTGGTAGGGCACAGGTTGGACTTGATGATCTCCAAGATATTTTCTAACCTAATTGATTCTGTGAATACCTATCTATTTATCTATCTGATCTCTGAGAGATGGCTATTACTTTAAAAAAATATAAGAGTACCTTAAGTTATAGGCTGCCTAATTATATATATATATTTTTTTCTGTCAGCAATAGTTGTGGTGTATTTTTCTTCTCTTACAGCTCAAGGGCATCTCTGTAATGGTAGAAGAGTAGAGACCTTCTCTTCCAGGATCTCACAGCTAGCAGACATCACATCATGAAGGAGGAGGAATGTCAAGATAAAAAGGTCTGTGGCAGTATGGAACACTTAGTTCCATCAAAATGCCATCAACAGGAACTTTTGTAGCAAAAGATGTACTTCCCTCTCCTGACAGGTCTACCAGCCCTGGAATGTCAACCACAGCTACCATGCTGACCCCTCACTCTGCTCAAGACAAGGAAGATGAAAATTGAAGCTCTCAAATACCTTACATATATAGCCAACATTTTTCTCAATATCAGAGGATGAAAATACTGGATTTTATGAAGTCTTTTAAAATATTTAGGTGTTGACATGTAATACGATATCAGAAACTGTATCAGAAAGTTGTTGAGTTTGCAGTGTCAAGTGCCTAAAAAGTGCCAGGAATAAGGCTGCATCTGTGAAATACACTCAGCACTTCTGTGCTTATGCAACGTGATAGGAGTCTTAACTTCAGACCACACAGAAAATTTTATCCTCTGTGTGCACTTAGAATGGACACTTCCATGATAAGCATCAGCTCTACCTGACCTCTGCCCAGTCTCTGTGCACAGGAAAAGCCATACAGCAACACACAGAGAAACTGCATGAAGACAAAGGTTTGTCTCAGGATCAGAGAGTTTGGGTTTTAATTTGGGGTACTCAACTGCATACCCTCCTCTGCTTTCTATGCTGCTAAGGAAGGGATTTCAGAGGGAGTATTTCACTGTCCAAGCATCCAGCAGGCAACAGCAAAGTTATGGCACTCATAACTGCAGTCAGTGACCACTGAAGCCTTATTTTGATTATATAAAATGCTATAATGTGATAAAGACATGAAAGAAATCATGCCCTTGATGTTTCACATTCAGGACCCTAAGCTAAGGAGCATTTCTCCCTTTCACATCAAAACCTCAGCTCCATATTTATGAAGTAATAAGAACAGATGACACCAAGAATGGAAATAATATCTTCTTATATAATAGTTTCTATTAAGGATAATTATTTGCCATTTAGACATTAGCAGAATTGGTGATTGCAATAAAAATACAAAAATCAGGAAATATTTGGTTTTTGTTTGGAGCCTGGTTTGGATCATGGACAGAATGAAATATTTCACATGGAAAATAAAAAGAAACCAAGATAACTCAGGGAAAACACCACATGTGAACATATGACTGAAGTGTCCAGGATATCACATAATACAGCCAACCAATATTCCAGCATTATTAATTCTTAAATGCTCAGCGCTGCCTCCTCCCACAGTATTCAGTAAAATAAAACTAGCAGTGCTAGTATCGAAGGGTTCAATGCGGTACCCACAAAGCCATACCCAAGGTTTAAAACTGATTGACAGGCTTACAGATGTTTCTAAAAGTGCAGTTCAAAAGACATAAGTGCTGACAGCGTGGCCTCAGAACACGATTTCCCCTGGACCCCGTTCAACAAACACGACATATGCTTGACAACAGTGAAACACACCAATTGCAAGTTACTTAGCCTGGAGTGCACTGCAATCAGAACACATCAAAAACTAACCAGGAATCATGGTATGCCCTGGAACAAACAACTGGAATTTTTAAACAGGCAGTGACAAGCTGCAATGTTATCAAAGTTATTTAGCAAATATCCTAAACATTTCTCCACACTCTATAACAATACGATTTTGTCTTTAAAAAAAACTTTTATTTTAAAATAAAACCTTTCCTTTTTTAAAAAATTCTTTGAGGTCCCTTACTTGTTTTAGAAACTAGAAGCCTGGAAGTTTTTTTTTTTACCTTGTGTATTTGAATTTAGCTTATTTAGAATTATCTGTTAGTATTAAAATTTTCACTTCCCCTGTATTGTCACTCTGGGAAAACAGGCTAGCCTGCATGGGCAGGGTACTGGCACAGGTTTAGGAGTCCTGGCTTGAACAAAGACATATTCCTGTGTGATCTTGAGTGAAGCACTTAAATTTTTGACAATGAACAAGTTCCTGTGCAGTAATTGCCATGGTATCACATGATAGCTGACAGCATATAGAAATTCCCAAATGCACAGCTTCTTTCATCACAGCCTGATTCTGAAGCAAAATGTCATAAAGAAAACAAAACACCAACAAATAAACAAACAAAAAACCAAACCAAACAAACAAAAAATCCCACCAAACCCCAGTGGATATGTGCCACATCCATCTCTCTTCTTTCTTCCCCTGTCCCTCCTGGAACTGATAGGGAGTACATGTCCTGAACCTATCTCCCTTCTCAGCTTAGCAGCAAAGGTGATCCCCTTTAGCAACCAACCTCACACAAGAAGAATCAGGACAAGCACAGACCTATTATGCCTTCTCACTGCAACATATATTAAATTTCAATACAAGCAGTGTATCTTAAGGTAAGGAAATGACTTAATAATATTGAAATCTGAGCTCCCAGTTCTGCATTGTCATGTCACCTTTAACACCCATTGCTTTGTTTCACAAACAATTCATAGAAAGTTTTGGCTGCTCTTGCAAAGAATGGTGACATGTACAAGTGCTGCTGAATATCACAGTTCTGTGGTCTGAGTTCATATTTGCATTAAGGCTCAAAACTTTAAGCAAAAAACAAACACCAGTATGTGAGTGGGACCCCTGGACACAGTCTGGAGGAGCAGGTAAAGGACAGAATGAGCAGACAGAAATGCTGGAGTCAGAATGGAGCAGAGCTTGGAGGAGGGTCAAGGGATAGGAGGTCCAGCAAGAAGCAGAAGCACAAAGTGAAGAATTGTAAGAAATAAGATCAGACACAGAAATTGAAATATAAGAGGCAGAATTAAAACTGCAGTAAGAGAGTTACCTGAATGCTGATCTTACTGAGCTTTACAGGAAACAACTGGATAATTTAGACCTAAATCTTGTCACAAAAGTTTTGGTATATTAAGATAATGTACTAATCACAAAACAATTGAGTCATGTTAATTTTTAGGTAAAAAAGGAAAATAAAGTTGTATTTTTCTTACATAAGAATACATATATTTTTGCAGAACTATTCCAGGTTACAATAGTGCAATGAGAAGTTGCAGTAACAACTTCATCATAGGACACTGAGTACTGATGGAAACTTGTTTGTATCATCAGAATTGTACCATAATATATTAATCAGAGTAGTTCAGAGTCTATTATTATTCAAAATATAAATTAAGTAAACCTCATGAAGCATGCTGAAGTAGAAGGCTATCCAATAATTTACCAAGGCATTTCTGAAATCCAAATCACAAATCCTACATTATAAAGGAAAATAGGGAAATTCTGTCTATGGCTCAACAGCAATTTCAGTATGATCAGTTAGAAAGAATTTCTTATGCGAAGGCTCATCTGGTGGTTATCACAAAGAGACAGAGAATAGAACAACTATTAGCAGCACTCAGCATCATTCAAAACAAAAATAAGTCTGTGGGTAGAAACTTGACTACCCTGTATTTAATTTAAATGCAATCAGAAATTTTCACCAGTCTGGAAGAGTTCATTTAAATGGCATAGGCTAGAAAATCAAATGCTGCAAATGTTTCTCTGGGGAAAAAGGACAACAAGAAATTAGAAGAGGTAATATTTTTTTCTTCCCTTGAGGGCAAGAGGAGCATTTAACTTAATTAATTTTCTCCTCCTCATCTAAAATAAAGAATTTTTATGGCAATAATCTCAAAAATACTAAACATAAACCAAAGCAGCAATATCTGCATAAAACTGCAGAGAGGTTGAAATAACTCAGACCAGTGTCACCTGCTGAATTCTTTGCTGTGGTTCTTCGATCTCAGATTCCACAGCTACAAAATATATTATTTTCCTGCCAGATTAAGGAAAAGAGTATTCATGCTAACAAGGCTGACATTTTACTTGACTCTTAAATTCCAGCCCTTTTGTCCTGCAAAACCTGTTTGTCTTTGCCTTTTGTTCTCCATTTTTCTATGCATTCTTCTCAATATATTGGGACTGCAGTCCCTAGGATTCAGAGCAGTGCTCTGCCTAGATGAAACTCAGCACAGGATGGCAACAAGCATGGTTATAACCTTCCCCACCCCCCCAATACAAAAGAAAACCAAAACTAAGGAAAATATGATGGCAAATCAATATGTAAAAAGGCAAAAAAAGTACATACCAGGGGAAAATAGTGGAGAGAAAGTGACACAGAGAACAAACAAGAAAATAATTGAATTGAGGCTGGGGGATAGATGTACAGAGGTTGTAGGTCTACCAGGATACACAGACAAATACCAATGGACTTCACAAAGCTCTGGATTTTAACTGGCATTTTACAGGGAGTGGTTTCCCAAGAAGCATCAAGCCCATTTAGAAAAAGTCTCCAGTGGTCTAATACATCATGTATAAAATATTATGCTTAATTTTAATGAAAACCAGTTTCTTTAAAGAAAATTATCAAAAATGGGAATATATCTCCTGCTGATCCAAAACAGCTAATCACCAAGCCAGCTAATCACCAGCTTTCCCATACAGCAAACTGGCTCAGAGGAGATTCTGTCTTTCTCATCTCAAGTGATTTTGTTAATTAACTTCATCATCCAAAAATAAAGGAATGCAGAAAATTTTTTCTATATTTGAAGGCTGTAAGCACTATATAAAATAGGAAATTAATGTCAATACTGTAGGGGGTTGCAACAAGAACAAAAGGTCAAAGGGAGTAAAGCTGTTTTGATGCAGGCTCTATTTTAATAACCTCCCAGCACTAGTGACATAAAGTTTATAGATAAATTATACAGAAGCCTACTCTTCCTAGCTTCATATTAAACAGCAATAATTTTCTAAAGAAGATTAGGACATCTCTTTTAGACATATTTCCAACCACTCTCTGGAAGGGCAAACTTTTGGTATTCTACCTCTGTAGAGAGCACAAGAAACTCATCTCCCATGATCATCATCAATATCTACATAATCCTGGAATCTTAGAACTCACTTATGTCCAGAGAATGCATTCAGAAGGTTTAATTTGTTTATCTTTTCAAAAATACTTATCTATGTTAATATGGGCTTTTGAGGGACCAAATTGTCCAAAATTCATGGACAGCAAGCCTCCCTTTGGACAATAAGATTGCAAATGTTGAGTCTGGAAGTCTCTGGATTTACGTTCAAAGTTCACCATTTGGTGGGAGCTAGTCTTCTCTCAGAGCTGAATTTGGAGGCCAGACTGCTGTAACTCTTCCTGAAGTCATAAAGGGAAACTGTTTTGAAGGAAGGATTGGTCTTGTAGCATTATTAGTATCTACATATAGCTCTTAGAAATGTGAGGCTTTTCTGAAGACATTCTCTCAGATCTGTGCTTTCCTAGAGTAAAATCCATGCAAATGCAAAGAGCTGCAACCATTAGCTCCCTTATTCAGGGATCTAATTGCAGCTTTAGTGATATTCAACCTGCTCAGGGTGTTTTTCATGAAGATTAAAACACTTGCATTGCATTGCCTCCAGTGCCAAGATCCCTTCTACTAGAATACTGAAGAGCTAACCTATAACTCCTAACAAAAATTTTACTTGTCCTTTCAGCAATGAGAAGTTCCTGATTCTAAGCCAATCTCACATTTCCAGAATGGGAAGACCTAATATTGGTCAAGTCAAACAGGCCTAATGCTGCTCCATTGTTACCACATTGAGACTGGAATAACATAATTGTGAATTCTGCTATGCAGGAGAAAGTTCTGTAACACACAGAACACCTCTCACTTTATTGCCCAATGTTTCCTATGCAGAAGTTACAGAAGAACAAACCTGCACAACACGAAGTGAAAGACCATTGTTTCCATGAAACATCAGACAGATCTACACAAAGCACTATGTGCTTGTACAAAAGCAGAAAATGCAATCCCCTCCTGAGATATGACAGGCACAGCATGCAAGCATTTATTAAGAAGGCAGGATATGCACAGGAGCCGCAAAACACACGTAACAATGTCTGAAAGCTAATCCTTCCCCACTTGTCAGTAGAGAAAGCACGTAGCACACACACACACTGCCTAGTACTTCCCCAAAGCACTAAACTTCTGACAGATTATGCAGCACAGTGTTCACACACAGGATTTCCAGACATTCATAAACTGCAAAAGTAGCAACTCCATTGAAGAAAGTTCACCCGTTAAAGCTGCAAAACATATAGAGACAGGATTGCAATACCTGCAACATTAGAGCTACAAAGTCCTTGAAATCATCCTGGACAAAATCTGCAGACTAAGTGGGATAATATGTCCAGGAACACCTTTAAAGTTAGCTCTATGAAAAAGGGAGAAAGCCTAGAAGGGGCAGTCGATTTTTGATTATTCATGTGGGTTATTATTGGGTAAGGATGGATGAAGAAATAGCCAGGTTGAAGCATAACTGATACAGCATGAAAAAAATCACCAGCCAGAGTGCTGCCTGGATGACTTCAGCTCTGCAGCATGCATATCTCAGTATTACTTTCTAGTCTGGGGCAGAGAGGGAAGTTGGAGCATAGCTAATTCACTGCCTGAATTCTTCAGCCAGTGATAATCAATAGCTGTCTGCATAAGTTTTGTCAGAAAGGATATGAGCAGAGAGAAAGCATAAAATTACTGAAGCAGTATGGATAAATGAGTGAGCTTTCTGTAAAAACATGCCAATTTATATTCCCAACATAAATGTATATTTTTGAGTATTTGTGGAGTAAAAAGCTTTAAAAACTTGCTTCTACAGACAAGTGGATGAAGAATGCATATTGATCATAATACAAGAAAAAAAATGCAATGACTTCATCAGACCATTGGGTGATTTTGGCTGGCTAAGGAACAGAGCTTTTTTTTTCTTTCCCTGCAGTTGTTTTCTATGCAGTCTTCAGCCACCCTGCAAAGGAATTAACATGACACCATGCTGTGAAACAAGGAAGTACTATGCATGCATTCCCTATTAGAGCACTCAGAGAATTCCCAAGAAATGAACAGCACATCTACCTACTTGAATTTCATGTAATTTGGGGAATTTCACTCTTCTCTATACCTCTCAAGACTGTTACAGAGTATTTCATCTTTATTTTTCCAGCCTTTAGCCTGCCACAAGATGTGCTGGCAAGGATTTTAGATGCACAGACTTCTCTGTTGCAGTACACAGATGTTAGGTTCCAAATGCAAATATCCCATTGCAAGCTCATATAGTTTAAACTGGAAAAAATACTTCAGGATAATTTTCCTCTCTTACTTTTGCCTCAAGGTTATTGAAAAATCACATTACATTATGTGCTTTAGCTTTTAAATGTTTTTGGAAAAAAACAGATATGATTATGCACTTATGTTCAAAATTAGATTTTACAAGATTATTTTACTTAGACATTAGTAATTTTAGAGTGACAACCACACTTTTGATAAAATGTTGGGTAGGAATGAGATTATTTTAGGGCATAGGAATATTTGAATTTACAGTAATATTTTAAAACATAATAACTGTA
The DNA here is from genome assembly GCA_003676055.1 of Chloebia gouldiae. Taxonomy (NCBI): domain Eukaryota; kingdom Metazoa; phylum Chordata; class Aves; order Passeriformes; family Passeridae; genus Chloebia; species Chloebia gouldiae. The sequence continues at coordinate 30,284,242 of QUSF01000009.1, read as the reverse complement.
AGACCTCACTGTAATTAACTGTAAGGTCTTCAGGATATTTTAAGTGCCGCATGCATTTTGCAAAGCCTCTTGTTTTTTAGGTTTACAATAATTTTATATGGATAAAATGATACTCCAAGTTCAAATGGATGCACAAAATTACTTTTTACATTTAATCAAGAAAAGCCTAAGCCTAATTCCTTCAAGGCAATATCACAACCTGCAGGTTGTGCAGGGTCTCAGGACTGCTTCTGTGTGTGTGTTACCAGGAGACCTGCATATCTTCCACAGCAAAAAGTTTCTTTGCTGCTGTCATAGTGCCAGCACTCTGAAACTGGAAGAGAACAAACTCAGGCACCTTCATTATTGATATAAAAGAGTTAAGTACCACATAGACCCATGATACTGCCAAAGTCTTTCTGTAGTAGACAGGGGGAAGGCTGCTCTAGAGGTAAATGTTTTTAGGCACTTCCTTGAGCTGCACAATTGCCAAAACTGGCCTGTTCCCTACCAGAGTAGGAGGTTTGCAGCATGTCCTCCTGCATCAGTGAGAAGGGAAACCAAGCTCAGGATCAACTGCACCAGTGGGTTCTACATGATGCCAAAACACAAGATCTGATGGGGGAGATGACTCAGAGCACTGAGATCTGGGTTATGTGAGGGCATTGCTGCTTGTTCTGAGGGCAATGCAGCAGGTACCTCGCTGCACCATGAAGTCCTCTACCTGCAGATCTGGGTAAGGCTCTCCCTTCTCCCAGTGCCTCTTGCCTAACCTGGGCTTCCCCCTCCCCCACCACACACATCCATGCTTATCAATGCAACGGGACATTACACCCAAGCACAGAAAAGAAATTAAGGGTATTGAAAACAACAGCAGCGTTCTAAAGTTTTTACTCATTAGGGAGGGAAAAGGAGGCACACAGACTCTGTTCAACTAATCAGCTCATGTGAAGCAAAACTCTCTGAAATACAGGATAAATTGGGAACAAAATTGTTTTATTAAGTCACAATGTAAGCTACATTAAACCAAGAAAAAAAATCCCAGACACCAGCATCTCTTGTTAAACCCAAAAAGCAATGAAGAGACAGAATAAAAGCTTTCTCCTTATCCTACCTCAGTAAAACAAAAGAACACATCTTCTCTTTGCTCTGCTTGAAGTCAGACCACCCTGTGACAAGTTTGAGCCTGTGTTATATCTATCCCTTCAGTGGACCTTTGAAGATGTAGCAGAGTCTGTATTATTCCTGCAGTCTGTAAGGGCTATGCATAGTCAATCCACCTAATGAATCCACAGTATGAAATACATTTAAATTAAAAGAAATACTTTCACAGCTATCTCATACCAAAAGCAAAGAAAAACATCTATCTACCAGAAAGTGCATATTTGCTTTACTTTAAATCTCATGTAACAAACTAGAAAAGAAAAAAAAAAAAAACCCAACACCAAAAAAACAACCAAACAAAAAGCCAACCAAAACTAAGGGCACAGTTTACTATGGTCTAAATAACAACCTTTACTATTTATAAAATCAGAGCTGTTAAAATAGCTTAGAGCCAGAACAGATTTTCAGACATTTAAAAGCCCTTTTTTTTCCTATTGCAGAGATATAAAAGCACTTCAAAAAGCTAAGAATTTGCAACTAGATAGGGATGAGGGTTATGAGGTTGCCTAGTCTGTAACTTATCCCAGCAAGTGTGGACTTGTAAAATGCAAAAGGTCCGACTTCAAAACACCTGATGACATAGGCTTACACAGAAAACGCTGACAGAGCCCATCTGTCCCATACCAACGACGGCTCACACCGGTTCAAACCACATGCTCACACTTGGACAGTGAGGGGCTTCAGAGTTTTCTAGGTGGCTGCTCAAGCTGGGGATGTCTGTGCCCTCAGTGCAAGGGGGCAGACCTAGAGAAACGAGCCAGTCACCTTTACCCAATCTTTATTCCAGTTCCCCAGAAGCGCGTCCCGTTGGTGCCACAGGCAATCGGGAGCAATGCTCAAGCCTCCCGTTTCAAGGACAAAGAGGCAGGACTCGGCTTGCAGTCAATACTTCAGAGCTCCGGGTCAGAGGAGGGAAAGAGCAAAATAAAGAGAAAACTTGTATTTTACTTAGCCAGTATCTGCTACGAAGATGCTGAAAATTATGACGAGATATTAAGTGAAGGTCACGAGGCTTATCTAAGACTATAGGGGGAGAAAAACAGATGGGGAAGGGGGAGGGAGAGGGAGAGAGGGAGAGAACACGAGCACTGCAGCAAAGAAGCTACGCTCAGCCAATATATGCTGGCACTTACCATAAAAATAGAAAGATCGAAAGAGAATCAGATTAAGGATCCTTTTTATCTCTCTTCAGTAGAAAGATTCCCACATGTAGCTCTGAACACAGCTGTCCAGGGAAAAAGCAAGGTAATATGACGATACACAGAAAACACTAACACACAAGCGGTAAGTCCTTTCACAGCCTTCAAAAACCTGCAAGCAGTTTGCGCCGAAAAACCAAAGGTAAGAAGTCTGAAGACGACTCCTACATAACACTGCAGCTAAACCAGGCTGCTGGATTTCCAGTCACTCACACCGCGCTGTTTCCATCCTCCTCTTCTCACCATTACTTACATCCCAGAGGTGGGCTTGGGGGTGGGGATAAGAGATTTCTCCTCCGAGTGGAAAGGATCGCAGAAGCGGCACCAGCATTTGTAATCAGTCGCTGGGAGCACCCAATCGGAGGACCTGAGGGGCGGCAGCGTGGCAGCCGTCCAAGGCAGGGCAGCCCGACGCGACAGCCGCCGGCGCGGTCCTGCCCCGCCCGGGATCGCGGCGCGGCTCCCGCGCCCCGCGGGGATCTCCGCGCCCACGGGCGGACCGAGCGCGCTGGAGCGCTGCGCCCGCTCCTCCGAGCGGGCTTCTCTGCCGGCTGCTCTGACAGGCTGCTTGCACGTCTCTGCAGTCCTAACAGAGGCAAAGAAAAGTTTGGAGGTTTGAATATCAGCGTCATTTACCTTGTCATTTTATTACCCGGTACCTTGCCTATATAAAACATATATAAATCGTTGCTTCCTCTTCAAAGGTATCTTTTTGAAGGAAAAAGATAAGAGATTTTACAGCGTTGTCCCATCGTTTTGAATGGCCTGGTCCGAGCCAGTGCTGGTTTTGACATGACATCACAGACCCCACACACCACAGAAAACACACGAGCAAAGTTCCTCTCCCTGCGCCTGTCAAAATGAAAACTAGATTGAATGTTTTCCTGCTTTCTACCATACTATGTAGTATGCTACATACTACATATATTTCTACCATACTATGTAGTATGGTACATACTACATACATTTCTACCAAAATGTTTTTAAAAGAAATAAAAAATACAGACTCTACTTAATTTTCAGTAATGATATCCAGGATCTGGGGAGAAATATTCCTATAGTATTTAAACCATTGAACCAAGCCAACAGTAAAGCAATGCAGTCAGATTTAAAGTTGCCAAGCATCGTAATTTTCAAGGGATATTCCTGATTCTAAGATACAAGTGACTGCATTTGACTATGGGGAAGAAATTATTTTGATCCAGCTCACAATGCAGTCCATAGTGGAGGAAACCTAAATACAGCATGGAAAATTGTGTTTACTTAAAGTTGACACTCTGCCAGTAGAAAAAGTTAGATGCTTACCTTTTCAAAACATTTTTAGAACAGTCAGTCCCGAATTTTTGCTGTATCACAAAGTAATCATGAATATCATACATCTGATATTCACATTTCAAAAGATGAAAAGGCCATGTCGTGTACGGAGGGAGCATGGGGAAAACAGACATCAAAGCATTCACAGCAGTGGTACCCATATTACTTGATCAGTATCAGGTACTTGTAGATCACACCAGGTAACAACATAAGCCCATCAGGGAAAGAGGATGTCTAACAATAACAACATTAAAAAAAAAATAAATTACAGCTTCTGCATCTTGAAGTAGACTAAAAATCTAAAGGCCAATTTAATACAGCTAATCGGTTCCAAAATTTTTGGAAGTGTAAATATAGTGCAAGAGCATACAAATTCCAGTAGCAATAACAGCAGAATACTAGGATGTCATCCCATATTGGTCAGAAGATACTACCTTTGTGTATGTTTTCTTTTTTTTTCTTCTTTTGTTTTGGTTTTAGCTTTTTTAAAATAAAAATCTTTTCCCCTCCAGTGACAGGACATTGGAAGGCCCATTACTTTCTTACATTTTATTTAGGTTTTAATTAGCTGATTTCATACTGTCAACATGACATGCGTGATATTTATTCCTCCCTTTTCATAAACATAATTAGCCCCAAAAATATGAGATCTGCTCAAGAGGGAGTAAGTACAGGTGAAGGCAGATAAAAAGAGTAAATGACAAAGGAGGGCAATTACCATTTCCAACTAATGTACTAAGATATATACAGATAATAACACATACATAGGTAACCAAAATTAAAAATATAGCCAATATAGGAGTGGACATGAGAAAAGAAGGAAGCAGCAGAAGAAAACACATTTAAACTCTACAGTAAGCTTTCAAAACAGACTACAAGGCTAACAGAAAGATTACTACTTGGCACCTTGAGTGTTCCCAAGCCCAGATCCTGTGCCTGGTGTTGAGGAGGGTTATGAGAGCAAAAACTTTCTGCTAACTTAATCTTGCCAGAAAGTAACTTAGGAAAATCAGCTCTTGGTACTGCTCAACTTGAACACCTTTCAACTTTCTGAATTTTCTATTTTTATTATGCATTAAATTGAAGTGCTTTCAGTTATCAGCTTTTTAACCTCTATATTGATTTATTGAGAATTGCCAAAAATCCCTGCTTAGTTGTCATATTGGTAAATGTAGCTGTTTTCTGATCTTTTCCTCTGTCATGTGGCTCCTTTGCAATTTTTCAGGACCTTTTTTTTATCTCAATTAGGAATTTAAACCATTCTTTTAAAGTACTATAAAATAAGTTACCTTCTACTTATTCTAAACTAATTGGTGGTTTCTAATTAGAAATTATTGAGTGAGCATTGGAATTAAGTGTCTGAGGTTATGATATCAGTTTTCCCTTTAAATACAGAACAGAAATATTTACTTAATATTTCTGCTTTTAACATTGTCATGGAAAATTCTGCTTTTCTCCATCAGAACTCTAACAGACCAACACATTTTGAGTTAAAGATCAACTCCTAATATACTGTTATTTCCAGTTATAAGAGAAACCTTATTTATTTTCTAATGAATTAAACATGCAGTAATATTCATGGCTGTTGGTACAGAAATTTTTTTTCTATTTTATCCTTTTATCTTACAGTTATGAGATTAATATAATTTTATTTTTAAGACTTCATTCTTTAAAATATTATTTCCTTGGAAAACATAGAATTTTCTTAACTGACTTCCAGATAAATAAAAAAATAATAATTATAAAAAACTGACTTAATTTTTCAAATCTCTTAGCCATGAAACAGGAATTATCAATGTCAATTCAAGTAGAAATTTTATCACTCTCTTTTTCAAGAAAAGTGGGTGGTCCACAAGCATTTGCTCATGTTGCTGCTGAATCATTTGAAATTGCATAACAGAGGTTCTGAACAACACATACATATGGAAAGGAAGCTAAAAAGTATGATGGACTTCAATAAAAATATATTAGTTCAGCAAAATCAAAATGACCATTAATAATAAAAAATCCATACAGCCATTTCTGAAGTACTAAAAATATCAAGATAAAGGAAAAAAGAATAAGTAATCATCTAGAGAGACTTGCATTTCAGCAGTGTAAGTTTAAATCTACTGCAGGTGGGAAGCAGTACAGAACTGACAAGACTGCGTGGAGGGAAGCGGCTGCTGCTCACTGAGGCATCTTTCATTCTGGTAAGAGAGCTTCTAAGCCATTTGCTGTAACAATTTTTTTAAAAATGGAAAAAAACAGAAACAGAACAACAAGCAAGCTTTTCAGTGACAAAGTCAAACACCCTGGCAGAAAAGCTGTTCATAAGAAACCCCCAAAACCTCAAAAAAACTCCCCAAACCAATGTCTCTTAGCCATCTTTTGGCTGAAAAATCAGTAATGGCCCTGTCTGCATTCTGAAGACTTTGTCTAAAAGGGATTTATCTAGGAAATAGTAGCAAAATGCTATTTAGGGATTGTTTCACTTATGGAGAATTTTCCTGAATGTCTTATATGAGAGAAATAGCTTCATTGTGGTTATCCATGTACCCACACATGACTTATGTACCCACATTTGTCAAACAAAAAAACTCTAAAAACCAAAAAGATACACATCAAAACACCTCAATATTCTACAATTTAGGAAAAAAAGAGACAGTGAGAATATTCTCCCCACCTTTTCTCCTCCTTCCTAAAGGGACAGTAAAATCAATGCTATACAGAGGTAGCTGAGTGAAACAAATCATACCAAGAGCACCATTACTAGTATCAATATCTACAATATCATTTGTCTTAAACTCAGGCCTCACAATAAGACTTTCCATAAATTAAGTAAGAAAATTATAGACAGGTAGTATTTCTTAAAACATAAAGAACAGGTTTTGTTAAAGCAACTTCAAGGGGGCTCTAACAAATCAATTGCTGTCTGCATTCCAAGCCTGTAGGTATAAGCTGTAAACACACATAGACCAACAAATTGAAGTTTTTATTTGAAGTTGTTCTTCAAAAAAGGAAAAAAATATTAAATATTCAATGCTTAAATTCATAACTCCATATTAACTATATTTTGTGCCATGCACCCTAATAAGAAACAAGTGTCATAACGTATGAAGCAGTTAAAGCACTCTTAACAGATTGTAATTTAATACTACAGAATATTCCTTTCATTTCTAGCTATTCCCTTTAGTAAGTAAATCAAACTAATAACAGCTAAACATATTTTATGATAGCCCAAGGAAAACTACCTTCGTGAAAGTTTTTAAGCACTGAACTACCAGCAGTAGAAGATGGTGAGATAAAGAAGTTGGTGAAGATTCAGAAATAACAGCAAGCCTTTAACAAAGCAAGTAAGAAAAGTTTTATATATATATACACACACACAAACATATATATATATATATGTATATATATATATTCTTCACATATGGATCACGCAGATCCCTTTCAGACCATAGACTAGAGAGGGGCTGGTAGGACTTTTCTAATGTGCAAGGAGACAGGCAGGTTACATCAGGTCACACAGGATGGAGAGGCTGTGATACTGAGGTCCTGAGAGGAGTAAGGGGAAAGAGGACATCTGGAAAACAGGAGACCACCTTGCAGGAACAGACAGGCCCCAGACAGGGCTTTCCACCCACTCTTAAAGCAGGTGTCCTAGAGCTGTGTCAGACCTTTAGTCAAATTGCAGGTAACCATATACTAATCCTTCAACTTCTTGGAAGTAAAACATGACCTGAAGTTAATGCTGAAGCAGAGAGGAAGGACCCAGCACAGGTAAATGATCACAGCAGCCCCAGTAGAGCATCCCTGGTAATTTGTGCCCTGTATCCAGGTGTACTGCTGGTTCAGCAACACGGTTTCATAGCTGCATTCAGACCTACTTCTAATACAACTTATAAACTAGATGGTGAAAGTATTTACAAACAAAACATTAAGAATGTAGCACAGGGATATGGAGGAGAGTGTTAGATGTCATGAATAGGCCACTGAGATTTTAAAGGCCTTTAGGGTCAGACACCCCAAAGTGACACAGGCACGTGACAATCATTTGAGAGCTTACAATAGTTGAGAGTGTTGCTGAGCATTAAAACACTTGACATGTTCACTGCTGACCTTTAAGAGGTTTAAATTAAGAATAATTTAAAATAAAACATAATAATTAAAAATGCATGATATCTGTGAACAGACAAAGTTTTATTAACTTCTGATTTGGAGTTTACCATTCCCTTAATAAAGAGTAGGAATTAAAGGATTTAATCTCTTTTGAAACAACAAAAATCTAAACTGAATTAAACTGTTCCTGATACAGGAACTGGACAAGAGGATTTCAAGATGCCTTCTAACCTAAATTACTCTACAACTCTAAAATACCCCACCAAACTTCAAGAAAAATCAACCAAGAAAATTGCTCAAGTAGAAACAAACAGCAGCAAAACTGTTAGTGATAACCACCAAATAATAATATCCACTGGTGAATATACACACATATGCACATCATAATCAAAGAGCCCAAATTCCTTTAACAGGTGTTTCAGGTAGAGTCAAGAAAAGAAGAAATTTTTACACTGGGTTCTTTCTCCCAGCACAGAGAAAAGTTTCAAAAGTTGGCTGAGCAGACTCTGAAAAGTGACTCCATGTGATGCTGACCTTTTAAATACCACCACATCTACCAAGGCTGGGGTAAGTTCCCCATATCTTAGTCTCCTTTATTGAAGTTTAAAGGAGTTTTTCTTCTATAGAAAAAATTTAAGTGCATCTTACAAATAATAATGGGATTATTAAGTGATCTTTCAGAAAGTTATTTTTTAAATTAACTTTCTACCTAATTCACTGGTTCAGTATTTCAGCTCATTCAGAAGCAAAGACCATTTTCAGGCATTCAACCATTAAAATGTTGGGTATGAAACAAAAAACAAAATAACCATAAAATTGATTATTTATTTGAGCTTTCCAGGTTTTCATGGATTTTTAATGTAAGAAAAAGAAATTCTAGAAATTCATTAATAATCCTGTTAGATCTCTACAATACCAAAAGCAAAAGGAAATGAAAATAGAGATCCTTAAGTAGTGCACATAACTGAAACTATACTTGCAAATGAATCTCTTCAGGACACATTCATAAATACTGCCAGTCACTGACAACAGTAATTTAAAACAACCTTTTAATAACAGCTTGCATCCCCCTGTAAAATGCCTTATAAAAGGAGCTCAAAAGAACTGGGCTCCCATCAAGAAATAAATCTTACCACATGGCACTTGCGACCTAATGCAATGGACAAAATGCAATAAAATTAGTATCTACTTGTGACAAACTCTGTATTTTGTGTGTATTTACTGATTACTATGCTTATACTGTGGTGATACATAAAACCTGTGAACTAATATATACAATATTTTTAGACTGCTGTTGATTGTCCTGTGTAGAATGAGCCTAAAAATGTCAGCACAATGGTTTCTTCAACTTGGCAGGTAAACTGAATAGAGTTTATTTTACACTGAGTTATAGTGAGGACAGCAAGACAAAGGTTTTCTGCAATATGTTTACAGATCCTTCTGGTTTAGTTAAGTGAAAAATCTTTATGGGACAGTGTAAGCTATTTTGACTGAAGCAAACAGAAGTACTTTATTTAGTTCTTGACTTACTAAAGCCTTGTATTGATTTCCTCTCTTCCCTGTTAATTTAGATGCATTTCTTTTTTTTTTTTTAATTGTGAAAAAATTCAAACAATTGAATTTCAAAACTGTTTTTCAAATTTTCAAAATATATTTTTGTATGACAGACTAGTAGTCTCTCTGTAGTGTAACACTGTGCTCTTCCATCCAATTTCAACACCTATAATGGAAGCTCAGTGGGAAATTACTAACCTCAGGACACCTAGAAGCCAAAGGTGCAGTACAATAACTCCTGCACATAACCACATATCTGCTGCTTGACACACAGGACTAGTCTAGCAAGTTTTGGGAAATCTGCCACATGTCTAAATTTTAATCTAGGGGGAAAAAAGCACCCAAAATACCAAAATTTTGGGAAATATCAATATTTCCCAAGTGGAACACCCCAGTTTGAAAGCATGAGGAGCAAAAAGGAACTGACATTGCAACAGTTTTGCTTGAATAATACCATTCACTAGGTTTGATCTGCATTCACTGTTTTAGTTCCCGTTTCTCCTCTACATACACACACACACATCCAAATCCCTTCTAGTGGAGAACTTATAATTTACTATTTTCTTATTATTTTCATTGTAACTGCTGTTATATTTAATTTAAAAATATTTCACCCACTTTGGAGTGCTTTCTCCTTTGTAGTGAAGAAAAGGAAGAAGTACTTGCTGACAATGGAAGACACCCACACATGGATGTGCTAACCCTGGAAGACAGAAAAAGCACAAAGTCCTACACAGTTCAACAGAAAGATTCATGAAGAAAATCCACATGTAACCCAACAAAGCTGTTCCTGTAAGGGCCTACAAAGAATTTCTATTGATATCTGGAGCTAACGTTGCTTAAGTCTTAAGCAAGAGTTGCCTGAGACCCCCATAAATGATAAGGAAAGAAGATTGAAGGGACTTGAATATATCTAGTGGAAAAAGCTGTTGTGTTACTTAGAGATTTGGTAACTGCTGCTATGACATGAAACTACGACTGGATGGAAAGACTGCTGACTTAGGTGCTGATTACTCTGCTGTTAAAGCATCATGCAAGCAGCAGTGTCCAGCTGGCACTAATGATACATCTCAACACTCCATCTGCAGCTCCCCATGCACGCTGTGGGGGAATGTCCTGTGCAAAGTACAAGAGGCAATTAGGCAAGAGTGATGAATGACCAGTGAACACATGGAAGTATTAACTTCCATTTATGATTATGTTTTTTCAATTTAAATATTACTATCATCTGAAGTAAAACACTATTTGAAGACACACCTGAAAGCAGGAGTAGGTTTTGTGTGCAGCCACGCTCTGGTTCCCTTTTCCTGTCGTCGCCTGAGAAAGGCTCTTTAAAATAAAAAAATTCTCCATATTGTCTTTTTGACATGTTCCACGCTTCCTAGAGACACAGATTCAGAACAGCAATTTTCAAATGTTCCTTTGTTTCACCTCTCATTTTTCTATACAAGAGCTATTTGAGTGCTATTGTGCCCCTGAAAGAAGGAATGGTTTTGTTATTCAGATTAATCGCCATTTCCACACTAAGCAAAGACCATCAGGAAGAAAGTGATTTAAGAAAATATGATCACCAGAAGTAGCTGTAGAGCAAGAGGTAATGACAAGGCAGAAAAAAGATCATTTTTCACCTATGCATATGGAACTCCAAACGAGACTGATCAATTGGCTGAAATAATCTATGACATGAGAAGATAAATGATTAATATCAACTTTTGCTATAAAGCTCTTTTTTTCTTTCCTTTCACCTTCCTTCCTCACATTTCTGTCACTTTGTGTTGCCTGGGGCTCAGAAAGGAAGATTTTGTTAAATTTCCATAATGCAGCAGAACCATTAATCTCATAGCCATAGACTCAGAAAAAAAAATTCGCAAGCTTACAGAGAGCAAAACTCAGTGTACAGTTAAAATAAGAAAAACAACTTACATTTATGATTTCAAATGTCCCCAGGACAATGTGGGGGTCAGGCTGTCATGACTGCTGCCACTATAGAATGGACTGCAAGAAAGTGAGATGGGTTTTGCTCCCCTGTATCTTCCAATTTACCTTTGGTTTCCCTTTGGAGAGCTAGATCAGGTGATAAATTCCTGACTAGATGAAGCACCTCACTTTTCTTGTCCCAGCAGGGATCTGACCAAAGCAATGACAGAACAACTCGCCATCATCAAGTCAGGTTGGTGAGGAAGGTGACTGGGAGGCCACGAGGAGCAGCACGGGCAGAGCCCAGTCTCCATGTTCTGCCCCTTGGCTGAGCTGGGCTTTCTGCCCCTTGCCTGTGCCTGTGTCAAACAGTGTGCTTTTGTCATCTCTGTCTGGGCAGGTGGGGAGTGAGCTGAAGGAGACTGCCATGGGTCAGCCTGCAGCTTTCATCATAGCAGTGCCAGGCTCAGGTCACCTGAAAAAGCACTGCTGCTCCTTTTCCTGCACAGTCTGTCCTGCCATGCCCCATGGCTGCTCTGCTGAGGCAGCAGCACATTCCCGAGGGGAAAGGGGATGCAAGCCATAAACCCCACTGATGAGATCCCAATGGCTGTGCCAGAACACCATAAGTGAATCCTTAGTGCAAAAATCAAATCCTCTCAACAGACCAGCATGGAAGCAAAGCAATTACAGCTTCCACACCACCCTCTTCACAACATGAGGCACCCAAGAAAGGATTGAGCTGGTTTTCCACAACCTCTGCTTTGACATGCTAATATCTTCCAGACAGGAAGATTTCTCCCTGTAACTTGGCCTCTCATGACACTAGTCCTTAAACTGTCCTTGCAGCTTGGCAGAAGGTGTCCTTTTTACCTCCCAAGTGGCTGCCTGTACATACTGACTGTAACTGGAGGAGTAATGGACATTAAGTTTGCCAGCTTCACTGGGATTCATTTTCATAATGAGATTGAAAAGGTGAAAGCAGTACAATTTTATTCTGTCAGACCCAAAAGCTTGTTTCTGATGTCAAAGTTGCAGAGGAGAACAAAAGGACCAAAACCTATTTTATAAGATGACAGAACCTTCCCAGAGCTATCACTTGAAACTCCTGAAGCACCTCTTTTGCTGTAGGGGGAAAGAAATGGGACAGCTGCATTCCCCTAGAGCTAAGCCCTGTGGGCATTCCAAGGGCTGCTGCATCAAACCACTTTCCTCCTGCAGAAGCAGAACCTCCCAGCTCCCATATCCACATTCAGTGGCAGCTTCCTGACCTTCTGTTGTTGTTCTCATCTGCTTTTTAACAAGCAGCAAAGCCACTCCTGGCTGCTTTTTCCTTAACAAGTAGAGCTGCCATTTCCCAAGTTTTATCCACAGACTCTAGAATATCAAAGTGCAGGAGTGAGGTCTCTCTTGGCCCTCCAGGCCCTCTGATCACAGAGTGCCATCATGCTCTCTAATACATTTCTCCAAGCTTTTGAGGTATTTTCAGTCCCCTCAGGACCATCTCACTTTTTGATAAATCATAAACCATCTGGAATATTTGTTGCATGCTTACCTTACAAATCTTTCCATTTTCAGTCTGCTTTCACCCCTCCACTGGGATCAACCATATTGCAGAAAAAAAAAACAACACAGGAGACAGATCTGGCCTGTAAAGGAAGCCTTGCAGGTGTCCCTTTGACTCCCAGTTCAGAGAAATTTGTACTCGTAGTAGAGACTTTCTCAGCACACCCACCTTCGCACACAGTGGAGTCAACCACATTTTATTGTTATAAAATAAATGAAGAGGTTAAAACCTTCTGAAGCTTCAAAGAGGATGTCAATCATCAGAAGACTTGAGGATTTTTAAATACATGTGCTTCTGCAGCAGCATTGCAGAATGTCAATGTTTATCAAGAATAAATGCATGAGACTGTTAAGTCCAACCTCTTGGCAAAAAGTTGTTGAATTAGTAAAAGGATTTTGTTTCTATTTCAGTGAAGACTAAATTCTTCCATTACTTCAGTTGCCAAAGCAGTTTTTATAAAGAAAACCTCCAAGAAGACTCCAACTGGCAAGTTTTCTTACAACTAGCAAAGGTGCACTCCAAGGTCATGTGCACAGACAACCAAATCCTGTCTCTGGAGTGGCATCAACCACCCTGAGCATTTGAGACTTAATTGATCGAAACATTTGAATGTCAAACCTAAGGCTCATGAAAGCACCACTAAAGTATAAAGATTGCTTGTATGCTAAGAAATACACATTAGCTAAAATATTTTGCTAGGTCATCCATCATGGTCCCAGCAGTATTTATGATTAATTAGCTCATTCCACTTGGAAAATTCAGGGCCTTTACAGAGGACTGACTAAAACTCTAGACCTTAAAAATATGCCAATGTTTTAATTCAGTTACAAAAGTAAAAACAACTATTTAAATAACTTAAAGTAATGTAAACATGAATAATCAGATATTAATCTTTGCAGACTGGTTTGCTAACACATTTACAGTTTTTCCAGAAGTTCTCTGCATAAAGATACATTAATATAGAAAATTAGCCCAGCTTACTAAACTAATATATCTGTCACCATCATAGAAAATCCTAGATTTATTAAGCAGGAGTTATTTTACCTTGTAAAAGCAAGGAATAGATTGCAAAAAATATATTAATTTAACAAAAATCAGTGGTTTATATGCAACAAAACAAATATTATTGCATAAAGAGCTGGAGGGGCTTTTTTGTTTTTTAAAGACAGCCGTGCACACGATCTGCAGAGTCAAATATTTATTTATCATATAAATGTTGAAAAAAGAATAATCATATTTTTAAATGAAATACCAAAATACCAAAACTGCAACTAATTGCAGTTAACTAACTGCAACTATGCAAAAAATTTCTAGGCACTGACATGCTTGGGGTGTTATGCATTGCTAAGTTGCTTCAAAATCTAAATCACTGTAAAACAATATTAAGAAAAAATACTTCTATTAAGACCTTCAAGTCTATGCCAAGTCTCCTCAGTTGCCAAAGAAAAATTTAAACAGTATGCCTGAAAGAAAAAATGACGCTTTTTTTTCTCTGAGCCAGACTCTCCTCCGTATATGCTATATTTTGAAGAATTAGGAAACAAGGTTCTACAGTCTTCCACTAAAAAAAGGTTCTACCAATAAAAGTAAAAACACGTCTGATTACTCTCGAGATAGAGGTCATAGGGGCAAGTCATTCTACAGAACTTCAACAGACCCTGTCAACTTCAAAACAGTAACGTGGCAAAATCTTGGAGTACTTTCCACAATGAAAGAAGGAAGATGAGACTTTGAAAGTCCACAAGATATAGTGAATGTAGATACAGTTCTGATCAGAAATATTACCACCTGACTAGGAAATAATGCACTAAAAAAAACTTATATTAAAAGTAGTAAATCATAGTATTAAAGCTATAGTATAAATAGTTAAGATAGAAATTAAATAAACTTTGGTAAAGGAATAATAGTTGATAATAAAAATTCCTTATTTAAAGAAAAACGTATTATCAATCACATTTATGTGTATGAACATTTAGTTTTAATTTTTTTCACTGTTAGTTCTACTATTATTTTAGTATTCAGTTAAGTTGCTCAAAATAAGAATGAATAGTGTGTTCATGATGCAAGAACATTATCAGTTGCTTGCAAGTCTTAGGACAATACAATAACTGCATCTGAAAAGATGCACTGAAACTACCTCAGACCTGGATCAGGTCTCCTATATACATAAGTCCAATAAGTGAGAATTTCCCACTCCTCTGAAGATGACCTTATGATGTTATTCTGAAGTGTCTCAGAAGCTGTTTTACTGAAGCTTGCATTGGTCAATCCCCAGATTTTTGTGTAAAACCATTTTTATTCAGTTATTACAGGTTCTTCTAGTTCAGCTTTCAAATATTCACTGTCTGCTTCATATATGTGAGCGCAACTGAAAAAATTTCAATAATATATTTTTAATAAAAGTTTTTAAGACAGCACAAAGTTCAGGGTTGCTGAGTTATACAAGATGATCATTCTGGACTAAGCCCACAGTGTGCATCAGTAACTTCAGTGAGATCCTGAGACTGTGCTGGATGTCTGGATGTTTACAAATGCAGAGGCATTATTTCTGCAAATGTCTGGTTTTAGATGCTGCCTTATTTGCAGAATTTTGGACATATTCTTTGAAGCAATTGGCCTTTAAGTTTGATGCATATCCAAAGAGTTGTTAAGTTTGAATTCCTTTGCCATCACTTCCATTTGCATGTTCTAGCCTTACATAAAAACCTTGTTTCAGCAAAATGGATTCCTATTTTGCTGAAATTAGTATTTCTTCTGTACTTAAAAAGCAAATATTTTCCAGCTTCTTCCTTTCTATCTTCTAAAGAGTAAATTGTGGAGAGAAGAGGATGTAAAAGAATTTTTTTAAATGTAGATTTTTGTTGTAATCAGAACTCAGTAGAAAGTATTACCAGATATACAACCTCTTCATCAAAAGCCTGGTTTCCACGGTGACCAGCACATCGTCTGCTGGTTTGTTTTAGTTTATAAAAGAAGTTGCTTTTTAATGTCACCCATCCCCAAAATTAGGATAGAAAATAAGCTTAGAGAAATGTAATTTTTTTCCCCCTACAGTATCTAAACCAAACTGAGCACTTAGATGCCCACACACTAGCAGCATAATGCATCATTCTTTTTATCTGAAGCTCACTCATCCAACACAGGTACTAGCAGCTACTCTACTCTGGCAAAAATGTTCATAAAGGAATTTTTTTAAGCCATATGAATGACAGTGACAAGCAGGTGAACCACTGCTCAAGCTCAATGCCTTTAAACTGTGTAGGAAAATAACCTAAAATTTGGTGAGCTGGACCAGGCTAGAAGCCTTCTAGTCTACTGGCTGAAGCAGAATAGACACAGATTATAATTTCTACCACCTTTATAATTAAAAGTGACCACTTCTTCCCTCACCCTATGAACTGAACTATTGCATCCCCTTTGCCATGAGAAAAATCCCATTCTAACCAGACATAACTTAAAACCAAGTTGAGTTCATGATTTTATATATATATCAAAATAGATGATTTTTACTTTTGCTATTTCCACTTGGCTTATACAGTCAGTTCCCCACTTGGTACTCATGGTGTTCAATATAAAGAAAGACTAAAAAGCCTTGTGCCTTATTTCCCTGCCTGGGAGGAAATGCCTATCACTGGACCAGTCAGATGGTCTTGGACTTTTCTTGTCCCTAGTCACTATGTATTTACATAGTAATCAACATTAATATAGTACAGACACTGTCTATTTCTCACTGCAAATTTCATCCTCTATTCAGCTGCCCAGCACATTCAACATTTAATTCAATCCCACATCCTATTTTTAACAATGACTCATTTAATTTCATCCTCACCCTCTTGCAGTCTCAGTTCAAGACTATTATATAACTCAAACCAGTAAAATATACAGCTACATTTTTTTACTGTTGCAGCTTAATTGCTTATAATTTCTGCCAAAGATGCCTTTTATTTTAATGCAACATTGGATGTTTACTAATACAGGTTCTCAAAAACCAACTGTACTGATAACAAAAGACAATACTTTGTTTAACCTGCTAACTTGAAGATCACCTAGAGACATCTGAGTTCTGCTTTGACATGATAAACACTGCCCTTGTGATCATGCAGAATATTTGAATAATGGCTCCACCTTTCTGTTTCTTTCTCCCTCGCCTACAATACACAGAATGGCATAGTTCAATATCTGCCTAAGGAAAAAAATAATAATAAAAGCCTGTTTTCAGCAAGCCTGAGGTACAGCATGTTCTTGTCTTTATGCATAGACCTGCATGAACACTCTCCCTTCTCCCACAAAATTAATCTTCAAAAATTTATTTCCACTCTTCAATATTTTCATCTTAAAAGCTGAAGTGCTTCAAGGATATGAATGACAGTATTTTTGGCAAGAGAGAAAAAGGCACCCAGGGGAAGCACTTAGAAAAATGACAAAGAAGTATGTAGGTATTTCTGCATGAGGTGTGTTTGCAGGTTTTAGTCCTGATGTGGAAAAGATTACTGGGCTTTGAGAACTTGTCATTTGAAAAGCAGCAATTACTTCTGTAACCCCAGACTGATGTCTGACATGCACCTCATTTTTTTTTTCTATGCAGACAACATATAGTCAAGTACCCATTTCAGATTACTGCAGCATTATTTCCAGGATAGAAGGGGAAAATGATGTAGGAAACAATGGACAAAAGGAAGCATAGAGAAGAGAGAGTTGAATAGCAACTTTGTTTATCATAGGTTCAATTACCATATGCTGCAGTGCAAGTGAGTCTTTCCATTGATTCCAACAGAGTTTAAACAAAGTCCTGACTTGCAAGATAAAACTCAGCATTAAGGGGGCTCCAGCAGCCTGGTAATCTGGATCCAACTAGAAGCAAGTCAGTAGACTTAGGAATACTGTCCAAGAGATTTTTTTTGCCATTTGCAATGAATGCTGCTTGGTCTTCTAGACCAAAAGACATGGCTTAGATATAAATGCCATGGCAGAAATGAAAGTAATCAGACATAAGCACTAAGGAGCAAATATTCTACTGGACACCAGATCACCACCTGCCAAATAACCTCTCTGCTTATCTGTTATAGGAAGCTGGCCACAGACCAGCTCTCTGGAGGGAGGCGATCCACTCTCCCCTTGGCCCCCAGCAGCAGCCTGCCACCCCTGTGAGCCTCTTCCATCCTGACTGAGAGGTACAGGCAACACTGGCTCTCTGTGCTTATTGTCTCAGTTTGAACCTTTCCGTTTCCTAAAGGCACAAGGGAAGCAAAGCACCTCACCTGTGATCAGGCATGGGAAATCACAGGAAGTGTGAGAGGAAAAGCTGCATACATGGAGCTTCCTCCAGCCATCATCTCCTCGGAGCTGAGCAGAAGCAGGCTGAGGGCAAGCAAAGATGGATAGCTGGAAGCTCCTTTTCCCTGCAAAATGCTATAAATGAAGAATGAAAAATAGATAGAAAATGATGAACAAATTCACAATATGTAAACAGGACAAGTAGGTGGGCTGGAAGGAGAAGGAAAATAGGAAGAGATTTTCAGAAGTATACAATTAGGGGAATGACTGGAGAGGAAGAAATGTAAAAACAAATGTTAAAAATTAGCAAAAAGATGGAAATACAGTAGTTGAAAGAGTAAACAGGATGGCATTTTTCAAATTGGTAACTCCAGTTTTTTTCTTGAACTTGATTACTCTTCTTTCAATGAGGGGAGTGATGGGACACAAAGCTTGGTTGCCTTAAACCAAGCTTTAAAGACAGAGGGGAAAAATAAATAAGGGCTTTACTGGAGCTATTTTACATAGTTCATTCCATTTCAGTTATACAGCTCCTGCTCTTTGGCTCAGTCTTGTACTGCAGTGCTACACATGAACGCTTCCCACTTGACATCTGAAACTCTTGACACATCCTTTCTCTTTTAAAGGATCAAGGCTTCATTATCCACAGAAAAGTGAAACAGCTCATTTAAAAAAAATTAGAAAAAAGTAAAAAACACATTAGATATTTGGGGATTTTTTTTTTGGTTCATGCTCTTTGATGTGACTATCAAAAGTGGATTTATTATAAAGTTGGGGGTTTTTCATAGTTTTTCTGCTCAAGGATATATCAGTTACTTACATATAGAACACTTAGAGGTTTAACTATGTTATATTCTCTAATGAAAAATAAAATAAAAAGCATTCTATTGTTAGACCCTTAATTTCTCTGGAAGTAAAGTTGGAAAAGTCCTATTTTGATTCTGTAAAGTTAACAAGCAGATACTTAAAAATAATTTTATGTTTCTCTTTTAGTAATGTTTCAGTTATAAATATGCCAGATAAGTACGCTGTTCACAGGGAAAGGCATGTCACTGACAGGAGAATAAAACAGATTGCTGTTCACAAACCCTTCTTTGAATGAAATAACTAATTAAACATTTCCTTCTTGCACTAAGCCTTGAAGATCCTCTAGAACCAGAAGGCTGCAATTGGAAGAGTGGTATGAAGACACATCCTTAAGTAAAATGCAGTTCTTCGATTACTGATTCAAACTCCATCCTCACCCTTTTCTTCATTAATTGACTAGCTTACAAAACCAAAATATTGCCCAGAGAAAAAGAGTCTCCATGAAATCTGATATTCAAAATAATTCTTATTGCCCCAACAGTTCTCAATGGACAGTGCAGAAATATATTCAAGAAAAAAAAATAAGGCAATCAAAAAGAATTTAATCTTATAAGTCTAAGTCCATGTTAGCTAAGTGGTGATGTGAGGAGAGAATTGTGTATTACAGTCAAGGGACTGAGTTTAGGCTCACACAAAGCACCAGCTGTAAGCAAACAGGGGTAACATCAGATTCCTGCTTGAACTCGAGCAATGATATGCCAACCTCAGATCAACAAAAAGGGCAAATATCCACATTGCAGATAAATAGGAAGGTCAGGTCTTGCAGCTATTTTCAAAATTAGCACAAAGAGAATACAGGAGAGTAAATGCACTTCCAGCTCTAAGGATGCTCTCTGAAGACAAGTTTAAAGCACACTGGTACAACAGTTCAGGAGGCAGTTCAGTGCTAGCATTGCCAGTTTTAAATGCCTAGAACCAACAGCATGATCAGTGCTGGCTGGCATTTCCAAATACATTTTTACAGGAACTACCAGCTCATTGTATTCAGGGAGATTTTATTTTCTCATTCATAAGTGGTAAGAATAATTAGAGAAGCAGATAAATTGATCTCCATGGCACAACTCTCAAGTTCATTAAGCATCCACTTCATTGCTTTGCTGGATCAGAATCAGGAAGTTCAGCAGCTTCTAGATTTGAGCCTACAATAATGTCAGAAGAGTACAGAAATTTCACAGATTTTACTGTCTTCCTTTTAAACATGACTGTTTTAGAATGGTCTATGCACTTAATGTCAGCCAGAATTTTGAGTAAACAATATCACACTTTGAATCATGAAAGCAATTCTACTGGTAGCCAAAGTTTTGAAACTGATTAAGTACATGCATTTAGATATTTGGAAATATAGATTTAACGACACTCTGTCCCAAGAGTCAGCAAGGACATTCTTTGTAAGATCCTAACTTATCATATTTATTGAATGTAGTATGCATTTCAGCCATTTCAGATATAAACTTAAACACATAGTCTCATTTTATTAAAAGGAAAAATGCATATGCTGCGTTTCAGGAGCAAAAGATGACACAGCACTGGAAGAAAGGCATTCTGTAGTGCTTAGCACTTCCAAAAGTGCACTGCCCTCATTTTTGAGAAAAGTAGTGAATCACTGCCTTTCTTAACAGTGAAAGATTCTGCTGGTGGCTGAATGAAACAATCAAGAAGGATAAGCCTCCCCTCTTCATGGCCACAATGATTCATGAACAGAGGCATGGTGCTTTTGCTGGCAGACAGGAGAGAAGGGTAGGGAAGACAGGCTGTTCTCAGGGCAGTGGCACAAGTTTATGTAGTTGTCAACATTGTTTCTCTGGTACAGCTGACTACAAAGTTTCCAAGGAGCATTTTTGCTAAAAGTGTTTTTCCTCTTTATAAACCCCACCAGGAGCTCTCTAGTAGACTGCAATACAAAGTGCAGAAACCTCTCTTTCACTCCTTTCAAGATGCTGTATAGAGAACACCAAGCCAATCTCCAAAAACGGTCCATCCCTTGATACAAGAAACAAAGGAAAACAGGCAGAGAAGCACAAGTAGTCAGCAACACTGTGGCATGGCAGATTTTGTCTTTGGCATTTAAAAAGCACTGAAATTCGAGTGCGGATTCTAATCAGAGATAACAAATATGTTTTCTTTCTACTTCTCAATTTCATCATTTCATCAATCACTCTGCACCTGAAAGCCAAGCAAAACAGGTTACAACCTCAGACATAACCATCATCCTTCTAATTCCTTTCATTCCCATACTAAGAATGCATTAGGACTTTTTACCAAAAATCAATGCTTAACAACAAACTGCAACCTGAAGTGATCCACTGACTTTATTGCTTTAACTTGTTTGCAGTTTAATACACACCAAACTCCACGGAAATTTTGTCTGGTTGCACCCAGGCTGCTGCATATACTTCACATTTCTCACAATGCCTTCAACCACAGTAAGGAGTGTCAGCACCATCTTGTGGCATTCAACTTTTGTACAGAATCCCCAGGAGTTGGTCAGTTTATGACCTCTCCATAGCAAGACTTGCAACTGGAACACAAACTGTAAGAGTTAAAATGAGTAGTTGCATCTCTAGGATTACTTTGCAGTTTCCTCAGACTCTAAAGGCTGCTGGTCAGGATAAATGGATGGATCAGATGCCTGTTCTTCAGACTCAGCTATTTCCCCAAACTTTACAAACATTAGATTATTAAGTAAACAGAAACCTACTGCTTGATTTTTCTTTCTTTAAATGTCTTTTGTTTTGCGAGTCTAAACATAGTAAAAATTTTTTTATTCTCTTCTCCCATATTGTTCTGGTAGTTTTTCCTCTGCTTAAGCTCCAGTAAATCTCTACTGTCATTGAAAATAAGCAGTCAGTTTAGGTAAAAATCTATTTCTCCCTCTGTAGCAAATACTTCACGTGAAACATCCCAGGCCTCCATTTGTTTTTTTCATCACTGCAGCCCACTTCCAATTAGTAGCTGAATTTATCTTCCTCTACTCTTTCTTTCTGAGGATTCACATCTTACTGGAGAAAAAGAAAAATTCCTGCTATGCACCATAGCAAAACCTGCACCATTATTTTCCATAACTTTTCCCTTATTCTGTTCCCAAAAGCCATCCATTTCTTCCTGCCTGACATTCTGAATATTCTTTTGCAGTCATGATGCCTCCTACCTTAGACTCATCAGCATGTCATCAATGCACTCCTCCTTTCCAGGCAAAAATCCTTCATAAAAATATTAACCTGTTTCCAAACCAGTACTGGGAAAACTCCACTATTCATCTTCCTCCTGTTTAGCACTCCCCCTCCCAAGACTGTTGTCATGTCCCCCTCAATCATTGCCTTATTCACATTATAATTCTTCTAAGTATCATTTTTCTTCAGGGGAACAAATAAATTCCTAGGCAGGCCAATATAACTCCTTTTACAGAATCCAGTTAACACTGGATCTACTTCCTTTGCATCTACCTTATCAAATAGATTTAACTGGAATCCTGTACCACACTAGAAAGCAGACAACATCACAATTTATGTCTTTATATGGGTTTTCACTCTCATTGCACAATTTAAAACTTAAAATTGCACAAGACAGCTGCAGAATCAAAGAATACATATAAGTATGCCCTTGCTTACAAATCAAGAAATATATATAAAAATATTTTTATTTTTGCCTATGTCAAATACATCATTCACAGCAGCTGCAATATCTTGCAGTGTAGTAACAAAAGGCAAAGGTTTCATGCTATGATTGCACGTGCAAAATAAAATTTTAGTGGTCACAGGAATTAATGTAAATAAAAGAGGGGACTTGAGCTGCAGTCAGACTTCCATCAGATTTGAGGGATAAACCTGGAACATCATTTCAGGTTTACCTTATGGTTGCAAAAGTTGTGTATTATGACCATCATATTATTTTTTCCAAAGTGCATATTTCTGTCTAACTCTAAGACAGGCTCAAATGCATCCCTGAGGAGGGTCCATCTTGAGTCCTCTGTATTTTCCCTGTCTCTGCTGTGAAATGCAAGCTCTCCTGAAATAGCTCTGTTCTGGATATTCACACACAAGGGACCAGGCCCAGACCAAGGAAAATAATATCTGTCTACTTTACCTTTCAGTTGCTTTGCTGGGATTTAGCAGCCTAAATGCATTTTTGGGATTATTCCATTGAAGTAAGGGTGGAGTAAAGTCCTGTAACAGTGAAGAAGGGCAAGTAAAGTAGTTCAGGTAGTTACAGTCCAATCAGCCAAACATCAATATTTGAAAAGAGATAGTGACAAATTAGTAAGTAAGCAATAAATTAAGCTGTCTTTAACCACCTTGAAGAAAATAAGATGACAACAAAGTTGACATATTTTTCAGGAAGAATTCATGTCAAATAAATATAATTGCCTTCAAAACACCTGATCTAGCATACAAGGGGACAGATCCCTGTAATGAGCAAACAAGAGAGATACAGTTCAGATGAAGGTG
The DNA here is from genome assembly GCA_003676055.1 of Chloebia gouldiae. Classification (NCBI taxonomy): domain Eukaryota; kingdom Metazoa; phylum Chordata; class Aves; order Passeriformes; family Passeridae; genus Chloebia; species Chloebia gouldiae. The sequence goes on along the minus strand of QUSF01000009.1, from coordinate 30,260,861 downwards.
CACTAAGTTCAGGTCAAAGAAGTTGAATGAAATTATTCAGATTATTATTGGAAAAATGGGAATACATTTCAAAAAGGCACAGATTTCTCGTTATATCCAGTATTTTAATGAATTATGGTATTTTGTATTTCTTTAAAATTTGTAGCTGACACCAATTTGATGGGTATTGTTCAGCTCCTGACTCATTTCTACCCAGTGCAAATCTATTCATCTCAATCCAGCTGGTGTTGTCTAGCAAATCTTCTGGATATTCTGGAATAGTGTTCAATGTAATTAAGCATTGAATAATGATCATAAGAAGAGACAAAGTGCATCAACAGGAACTCTTCTTGACTCAGCTAAAAACCAATATGCAGTTATGAAATATTTACCATAATGACCTTCCTCTCTGGCACTCCCTCACAAAGTTTTCAGGTTAGAAAATGAGCAAAGAATAGAACTCATGGTTTGTCTCATTCTAAACAGAAGCCTGGCTTTTATTGGCCAGAGCAATCCCCTCAAAACCCTATTATTTCAAGTCACAACTAATACTAGAAATTTTTAAATTTCACTTCACAATCCATGAAATTGATTAATTCTGGCATCTGTCATACTCTAAATCCAAGGACAAAATTTGACACTACTCTGTAAATTATCTAGCATCGCAAAATGCTACAAAGTAGCACAAGCAGTAAATTGAGACTAATGTTTCAAGTAGGATGCAAAGCACCCACTAAAACCAGCTGCAGATTTATCTCTTTCATACTGTGCATCAGAATACATGGAGGTTTTCTATGTTGTTATCTCATTTTGAACATTGAAATCCAGCACAGACATCACCATGCAGTTTATTACAAGATCCCAAACATGCCCTGTTCAAATGGAAGCAGACAGATTTTTTCCACCATCAGTAGTTAAAAAAGAATTCTTTTGAACTATAATGTGTGTTGAGTGCATCATATACTGTTGGTTTGGCATAGTTTGTTTTTTAAAGAATTTGCTACTAAAATGTTATAGAGAGTTTAACTGTAAATGCACAGACAAGAAGCAGCACAGTAAGCCTGTGGCATTCTTCTGTATTTCATGTTTTTGTAAATAATCTGATCAAGTAGTCTTGGAAATAAATGAGGGTGGATATAACTAAGATTTACCCTGCCTCATTCATTAATCTGTCTCTAAGTTACCCTCTGTCCTTTCAAGAACTCCCCCATTTCAGCTGACATTGTACTCTTGCCTGAGCTTCCATAGAAGTGCTGTATGCTGCAAACAAGCTTTTCATCCATGGCAAGACAGTCCCTGAAAACGGATGTAGTTTAAAACACTTGAGGAATCTTTGCATTAGTAGTGTTATAATGAAGCCCAGGGATAGGGTTTAACACTGAAGTAACAGATGTGACATCCAGCCTTAAGGAGTAGCTGCTGACACAACACCATTCTACCCCTGAGCAGTAATGGTAAAACACCCTGGTTACATGCAGTACCCTCTACTCTGCTGCAGGATTAGATTTAAAAATTAGATTTTAAAAAAAATCCCACAGATTATAAATTGTTTCATTGGCTAAAGAAATTAAGATATTAATTACCAAGATGGAGAGTGTACCTTCTTGGGCTAGAAGTTGTACTTTGAAGCAGCAACACCGCCCTGCCCTGCTGAAAAGGGACATTACTTGAGTGCCAACGTGCACTGCCACCTGAGTGGCACCATGCTGCCATGCTGTTTTTCAGCATGACATTTTCATAAACATCTCAGTGTGAGCTCTTCAAGGACCTTGTATCTTCTTAAATTAGGGTGAAAATTAGGGCATTTTCATTTGTCTTGCTAATATAATATCCTAATGACATCCTTGGCTATATGTATCCATACTAGAACTGGGAAATTGTACTGCAATGCCAACAGGTTCTTATCAAGTTTTACTACTGCTTTATTTTATTAAATTTTAAATAAAATTTCTTTCCTTCTCCACATCACCTCTAGGTGTCAACTACCTCCTCACTTGTCACCTCACTGCCCCAAACCCACTTCAAATTAAAACCAGAGTTGTCACTCATCCTGTGGGAAAATTATTAAGTGTCTCACAGTATTTGTATCAGTAAAACTGATGGTGATGTAAACCAAGATGCAAATTAAGCCTACAGAATATAGTCACAGAGTTAATACAATCAAACTTCCACTGAAGAAGGAGGTGCATATATACACAGCTCTTACTGGAAGCAGAGAAAAGGTAAATAAATGAAAGCCACAACATTTAACCTTTCTGAAGGTGTTCAGCATTTGTCCTAATGCTCCTGCTTAGCAAGTATCACCATCAAAGCAGATATTAGGAATGGTACTTGAAGTGCTGGAACCTGGGATTCCAGCTGGCAGGAGTATCCAGACAGGTTCAGAAGATGAGCCATTAGATCAGAAAGTTCTGGGAAGGGACAAATAGCTTTTGATTTGATTTCAGCACCACCACAGAGTTTCAGGACCATTATTTTTTGGTAACATGCAGTAATGTCTTCATCAGTTACACTAAATTACATTAATGTACTGCAATACCTAAAATTAAAAGAGCAGTAACACAAACCACAATAATATACATATTTTACTATCATTTTTCCTACAGATTATATTCAGCCACTGTTGCCAGCAATTATTTCAATTTTAAGAACTAGATCAGCACTAGCTATTCATACCAGCTCTAAGTATGAGTAGAATATTCAGACTTTTCCGAATACTTAGACTTTTCCAGCATTATGCCTTTCAATAATGGATCTACTAATACTTCACTCTCCATATATGCCATTCTTTTACCTGGCACCTAGGAAGAATCTTCTAATTCTTCACTCAGTAACAAAATGTAGGCGACAGCAATTAAAATCCTTTTACAGGGGTTCAGTTAGGAAGCATATAGATGAGAGACTCATTGATAGCCGGAAAATTTCACTGAGCTCATGACCCACTTCCTATCATCATTGTCATTAAGAACTCCCAGAGACAGACGCAATCCGACTGTGGGTCAAGTGACTTGTCCTAACATAACAACTCTTCACCAGCTGTCATCTTCCCATCAGAGCCTGAGACCTCCAAACCTCAGTAGGAAAGAGCAATGATCAGCATAGTGCTGTTGCCTCAGATAGCTTCTGACAGCCCTTTAACAGGGTGGGAGCAGAAGTGCATTCCCATGGATCTAACTGGATGCCCCTTGTAAACCCTATTTTGTGATTAGCCAGGTGCTAGCAGCATTTTGAACACAACAGACATATGAGGGCATCCTCCATCATGCAAAGTTTTATGACAGGTGCAGAAGAGGCTGTCCTCAAATGCCTCCATATGCTAACATGGATGTGTCCTCATCAAACAGCTGGCCTACCAGTTTTAAAGAAAATGTACACTAATGGTATTATTGCTTAATAAACCCTCATTGTGCATAAAGCCTTTCATGATGTTTCTGTGATCTGATCCTTATTTAGGAGCAATCAAAGTGCTCTGGCAGCAGAAACAGCTGTTTATATTGACCATGAAAATTGCTGATCAAACTAAGCTTGGACACATGAAAAACAAAGAATCACTTACCTGTGGAGTCTTGACTCAAAGTTTCTTGACTACTACTGTTGTAAGAAGGTACTGGAGTGATTGAAAGTGATGCTGGACAGGACAATGGATATGAGAAGTCATTCTGTGTAGCAAAACATTGACACATGGGAACACAGGCATCTTCAGAGACAGTGAGACCGAGGGGAGGGTTCCCATACATGCACAGATTTTTCCAGCGAAGCAGTCCTATTGCAAGAGGGCCAACAGCTTCAGAACCTGACAACAAACACCTGGAGTCAAAACCCCTGTCCTTGTATTGCACAGCTTGTAATTTTGGACAAAGAAGCTATAGTAAGGTAATATTCATTCCTGTTTTGACCATTAAGTTTTTTCTGTCCCCTATAAAAGAATATCATATTTTGTTCTGGTCCACTATTAGCAATGTTCTTAAATGCTGGTGTAATGCTGAAAGAATACTTTCACTATGTGGTCTCCTTGTATTTACAAGGTATATTTAACATGAAATAAACCTTCTAATTTCTGTAGGAATTCACAGATTTTGGTGATCTTGCTTATACCTGGATTTTCGCAGGAACTCATACATTACAATCTGTAGGTTTCTCAAGTAAAAGTGGAAATAATGTTGAATTTTTAATTTTTTTAATCACCTACTTGCGGTGATTTTTTTTTTTTTGACCCCTGTAAGGTTCAGACCTCAGTGGAAAACAGGAAGTGGGAAACAGCACTGTAACAATGTGCTTCTCTGTTCTTATGCACTTCTATGTTCTTATGGTCTTCAGCAATTCTCTTATCCAACAATCAGTGGTTTAGGATTTCTTCTGTCTATTTCAGATTTCTTTTTTGCACTTTCTGAAGATTCATATTTCATCTCACTAGAAGATGGATATGACTGCATATGACATCATGACATAAAACCATAGGGCTTATTATGACACTGTACCACAAGACTGTGGAGGAGAGATACCCTGAAGAGATAAGTCTGCTGCACATGATATTACCTGACGTTTCACCTGCATCCCATCCCAAAATACAGAAAAAGAAAAAAAAATTACCTATAACTGCAAAATAAGGGGACTTCTATATGTCTCTCCTACTAGTAGTTTCTTACTTTTTAACTCTCATGCTTGTGATACTTGCAAGACCAGGAGCATCTGAATACAAAATGTCCCATCCACAAAACTGGACTTTCAAATGCAGACAAATCAAACCTGTGATGGTCACACAAGCATCCACAGGCCATTATGGCAACAGTCACAACAAGACTACAAGTCTGATGTAGTGTTGGCTGCTGCATCAAGCCAGAACTGAAATACAACACAGAAACCCAGACCTTGGTCATGATCATGCAATGAATTCCTGAGTTCACCTGCAGAAAACCAAGTAAGTAACAGCAGAGCTGGCCTGAATGGAACTGGTGACTCAGAAGTGTCTCATAAGTTCTGCATGAGCAATATGAGAGTATCGAATGCAAGAGTCATTCCAGTTGTTCTAACCACATTTCTGTCCCTTACTGTAACTAAGCATCAAACTAAGCACCTGAAGAGCAGCAGTTGTCTAATGGTAAATCCCTTAAAAGGGAACAAAAGAACAGAGATTTTTCATTAGTTGTCTCAGAAGAGGAGCCTCTAGGAGTTAGTAAATAATCCCCTTTAAATAAGTGTGTGTGCCCTCAGAGTTATTTGAGTTTCCTACTAGACAGACAGACCCATACATCAAAGACCTTCAAGGGTGTCCACTCCAGAGAAAGAGCTCAATGTCACTGCAAAATGTTCAGTGAACTGCAGTAAAATAATGTTCAATACTAGACAGCATTGCAGTAGATATCACATTTAAAAAAAAAAAGCTCCATTCTCCCTACTTTCATATTTTCTTTTATATATAATTTTGGCTCATGGCTTTTTTAAACATAAATTGATGGATTTTCTAGGGAGTTAGCTGCCAATATATTGATCTATTTCTCTTGCAAACATTCAGCACATTTGAGACTATCAATTTTATTGAACATGGAGCTTTGCTTGGCTAACTTAAAAGGACACCAGTTTTATTCAGCTTTCCTACTTGTAATTTGGATGTGCTTTAATACAGACACCCACAGACTAAAGACTATGATTATCCCATAGTGCTTGACTGCTTTATCATGAAGGTCCAGGAAAATGGGTGCATTAAAATATATCTGTGTACACAGGACATGAAACTTATGGCTGCTTTTAACTGTCAATAAATTAATGAAAATATTAATAAAGATTTATGTTCAGATTTTTAAATACACTTGCAGTCACTCCTTTGTCCAGTTTAATTTCCTATGAACATTGATTTTCACTTTTACCAATAAAAAATGATTCCACAAACTCATTTGAAATTACATGGAATTGATCATTTCTGAGGGAAAAAATCCAAAACACAAACAACACAGATTTATCACATCAAAGAGACTTTTAGTTGTCTTATTTATCTGTTCACAACTGCAAGGCCATTTTGCCTATACTAAAACCACCAGCCTAATTTTCACTTTTATCTGTAAGAGAGCATATGCTGCAGCTTTAAGCATAATACACACAGAATCTGATGCTGAAAAACTAATCTAGACTACGAAAAGTTCATAAATAGAACAACTCAGCACTCTTGAGTGAATATAAGCTATCCAAGTTTTTGATTTTGTTTAATCTCATTGGTCACATCAGTTAGGAACAACTTTCACCGTAACCACTTCTAGTAGCCACATTAAAATAAATGTCTAATAAAAGCAACACAAAAACACATGTATGTGTATATATATCAATGATATATATGTGTACCTAGATATGAAAATGTATATAAACACACACATACCCATGAAGACATGAAGGTGTATGTATGAGAAGTGAATGTAGTTTTAAATTCTTGAATTGTAAAGCTGTAACAGTTTTGTTTGAAGAAAATTCTGGTTTCAATTGTGTTGTTTTTTTTTTTTTTTGGAAAGGGGCAAAAAACTCCCTGAAAATTTTCCACTTAAAACAAAAAAAGCTTCTTGAAAAAGCTGCCAGAGTTTAAAGACATGTCTTTCAAGGTAAGTGCAACACCAGGGATCATTGCAAAATGCAAGGAATGTTTGCTAACCCTACAGAAGTACAACAATGTGTTTAACAGCATGATCTGTGCACAGGCTGTTTCTGCCTGTTTTTTTCAACACACAGCAAACCAGCAGCTGAACCAGAAGAATCCAAAAAAGTGACTTTAGCTGTGGTTCCGTACCTTTTAAGTTGTACCAAAAATTTCAATCTTATAACAGCAAAGGAAAGCAGCATATAGCTCTCAACAGAATTTCACAACATCAAGGCAGGGAAAGGGTTGCCTGAGATGTACTGCAGGAGACTCTTTAGCAGCCTAATAGAATTGAAGTTGGAAACAAGAGGACAACTATGAATTCATAGACAATGTTCCAGCCACAAGCTTAATGCCATTCCCAGGTGTTTGGATATACTTTGCAGAGAAACAACACATGCACCCTCTCTAAGCAATATAGAAATGAAATTGTATACCTTGGAACAATTTTTCCAAGTGAAGAGGACTGTAAGGGGCTTGATAGTCCCTCAGAGCATTGCAGAGGCAATGGCCTGAAGAGTAAACCTTAAAGCCTAAATCTGGCTACCCTAGTCCCCCAGGTTTTCCTGTCAGGTATCCACTTTTTTTATGCACTTGTTCCAGTGTTAGAAAGGTTTCCCTTTCTCTCTGCAGTTTTCTTTGAAGTGGTGGATTTGCATCTCTGAGTTTACTCTCTGCTGGATTGCTCCCAGCCTTGTTCTCTCACAGACAACACCACACTCAAAAATTTTCCCCAAAAACCTAAACTTTTATATATCCTCTTGAAGCAGTAATACTCAAAAACAATCTCCTAATGCTCCTCTTACCCCATAAATGCAGTAATGCCATAGAGCAAGCACATAACTCAGCAAACTCCTGCTTCTGCCTTGTAACGTAACAAGCCAAAATTAAGAGAGGTGAAAAAATTTCATACCTTGCACGGTCCATGCATTTGCCCTTGCTGCAGAGTGCCAGCAGACTGTCTGTTGTGACCTGTGCACCTCCAGACCTCCTCTGTTTCCTGGGGTCCTGGAATCCCCCATCCTGCTCGGATGCTTCTTTCTGCTGCTGCCCAGCCAGCGCCTCTCACCTGTGCTCCTGCTGCCTTCTGAAGCCTGCACAGCACATGCTGGCCACATGTTAGAAGTGCAGGCTTGCCATTCAAAGGCTTGGATTTTTTTTCTTTTCATTTCCCCTCCCTCCTCTTCTCTCTTCTCCCACTTCTCCAGCTAAGCCTGATCTTTACAATCAGACACACCTTTCCCCTCCTGCAGCTGAAGTGGAGCAGGAGCTGCTGTTCTTTCACATGACTGCTGCTCCAGTCAGGCTGCTCCATAGGGGAACAGTCTCCCTCAGGGAATTTGGAAGAGAAAAAGGCACAAGCACATTTACAAAACCACACATATATTTATTGACTTAACTCCTTCTTGCTGCTAAACCCTCCCTGAGCTGTGGTGGTAAAATCAGACACAGCCCTTGCATAGAAAAATGAGGCTGCTGCACGGTGGGCCAAATACATCTGCACAAAAGACTGGACATTAAAAGGAAGTGTATATATGGAGAGAAATATACACACTATAACAAAACAAATCCAAGTCCAAGTGACTTCAGTGGCAAGTTTTGCTGCTATAGTTTTTCCACCTGAGATCCTGTCCCACCTCACCTGCTCCTGTTCAGAGCAGGAGGCAGAATGTCCAACAGATTATCTGGGCCTGAGGTTTTTCTGCAGGTCAGCAGCCAGCCAGCTCCTCTCCACCAATGCCATGGGAGGCAGACTGTGACCACCTGAGTCACACACCCTGACACTTTCCTCTAAAAGCTTAAGCTGTGAGTGGCCAGCATGCAACTTGCTGGAAACTCCTGAAGGTCCCAGACTATCCCACTTAACCCCTGTAACAGTAACCTGAAATGCTTCAACATGCTAGGGAGGCAAAGCAGGACACCCCTTTTCTCCCAGGGTAAACCCCCCACTAGTTGTATTAACTGCTCTTTTTAGCCCAGGGATCTGATTAAAAGCCCTGCAGGGCAGGGAAGGAGGGCAGGAGACAGGACCAATCCTGACATCAGAGCTTGCCTTGCCACCTGCTTGGCTTGCTTATCTGGCCTGAAATACTGCATAGGGTTATCTGCTCTCCAAATTCTCTGACCCTTCAAAGAGGTTAAAGGATTGAGATATCTCATTCCCAAATTTTGCTTCCCTTTTTTGAAATAATCTGTTCTGAATAAACCACTTTATTATTTTCTTTCCACTTAAAATATATATATTGGGAACAGATGACATATAGCTAACATGGCAAAAAAATTCACAGTAGCAGACTCAGAGTAGCTGTTATCAAATAACCAACCCCACCCCCCAAACTATTAAGTCTGTATCAGCATTTCCCAGCATACTTCTGGTATGTTTATAGGTATATTCAGCCAAATGGGACGACAATAATTGCTTTCAAGAAATTCTGTTCCAGCTAAGCATATTTGACATTCACACACAGCATAAAACTGAAAGTGCATACCTGGGATTTTTTCAAAGTTTAGGTTAAGCAGAAAAACAGCTTTTTGCTTTTTATTATCTACGTCTGCCCCAATTCAAATTTTTCAGCTTAACCTCTCCTTGTCCAGGTTTCAAATACTGGTGTTAGCTGGTAGACTGGCTAACACATAACCAGATACAAACAGCATGTTATATTAACAGGGATTTGATGTGACTTAATTATTTTACATCTTAGCAATTGCTCTATTCTTTCCCTTTTGTAGAAAGGGAATTATCCTTTAGCTGCCTCTCCTTGGAGAAGATATGCTGCCAAGGGTGAGCCAAATCTTCCATGGCTGTTATTAATTCATATCTGGATTTGACAAGAATTGATATTTATATAAACTTTTAGTAGAAAATAAAAACACATATACACAAAAGTATTATGTGAAATGTGTTCTCACGTTGCATCTGCTGACATGTGAGTAATTTTCTTTGGCTCATGTCAAGATTATAGACACACATCCAAGGACAGAAATTTGCACTCAACCACAGAAAAGATGGCCAGCAGACCATGTCGTACAGCAGGAGGACACATTCTCACTGCTTAGCTTCACTCAGCTGCTTTAGGAGGTGAACTGCCTTAAGTTTCTCCCATAAATGAAGAGAGAAGGACAAACTAGAGTAATCTGTTGTAAGATCAAAAGTCTAGTCTGTGAATAATTCTTAATAAGAGCTTTACTCTTATTTACCATTAAGTAATGATACAGGACAAGGAAACTAGATACCTAATTTAGCTGGCTAAATTAGTTTCCTGAAATAGGAAGTGTAAACCATGACCCACTGTATCCAGTTTTTCATCCAGTCTCCTTCCATTTTTTTCTGGATTCAATAAGCACTTAAGAGTTTATTTTGGGAAGGCAATTCCACAAGTGCATTGTCTACTTCTGTGGGAAAGAGCAGTACCAGCCCCCACTACCACAGATTGTCTTCCCCTACACAGGGGATGCATCAAGATCAGGACAGATTGCAAATCATAGGCAGATGATGGAGATCACACTGGCTCTCTATAGATCAAGGCAAAAGTAATAAATTATTAAGGACAAGGTGTTCCTTCCACCTGTCTCACTGCAGAGTAGTAGGTAAAACTCCTGGCAGAGCCAGAACACACAAAGTGCTAAAAGCCACAAGGGGTTTCCTTGTCTTCTTACCTTGGGATTTTGAGACTGTTTCCTGTGGAAGGAGAGAGGGTAAATAGAAGTTTTGGAAATATCTAAAAGAAAACAAAAAATACTTTTGCTTTGCTTGCACACAGAAGGATCTCTGTCACCAACAAAAGCCTTGATCTGCTTATCTGTCAGATAACTTCAATTTGATTAAGAACCCTTGCTTTGGCTTTTCATGTTAGTGCAATAAAATATACTGCTATGGATGTCCACTTCATCAGTGGTGTGGTTGACAGTATGGATTTTTTTTTTGTCATCTCTTTAGCTACACAAGATGAGGTAGGAGCACTGCAAATCACTGCTTTAGACACACAATAGCAGATGGGCTGGGGAGAGTTGAAGCATACTGCATGGAAACAGATTTAATTCACAACAATAATTTATATTTACACTAGGGACTGCAACATCATTAAAAATACCCACTGCAATAAAAGCCCAGGAGAACAATGACTATAAACACCTTTCCTGAAAAAGCTTGATGCAAGGCACTGAAGGCCAAACTCTAGCAGAAAGTATTCAGTGTGTGGAACCTAGATGACTCAAGATGAGGAGTTATGAGTTGTCCCAGTAGTGCACTATAAAATTTTATGTAATTATTAATTCAATTTTTTAAAAATACATACTGGTGACATATATTGGCATTTTAATGAAAAGACAAGTAGCTCAAGATGAGACTGGCTTACCGCAGTCTACAGCCTACACAGGAAGAAGTCTTTTAGCTTAACAGCTTCTCTTCCTATCAATAACTGTGATATTCCAGCTGAATAAAAGGTAAATCCTAAAACTTTAATGTTTACCATGGAAGTGGAGAATGAAAGATCAGACTTCACAGCAGCATGAAGTTCACCCAGCCCGCTCCATTTAACCAAGTTTTCATATCTGATAAGGAGAATTCTGCTCAGAAAACAGCTTTGTTGCAAGTGCTGAAAAATGGATAACACAGGGTTTGCTATAGACCTTGACAAAAAATAACTGAGAGCATCAATCACAATCTATTTGGAAAACCTCACTGTGTATTAGATACAAGTTACGAATGTCTCTTCCTAACTCAAACGTTCAGCCAACAGGGGTGAAGACCGAGTTGCAGAATGCCAGCTGCCTGAAATGTCTAACCTAACATCATCATTCACCAAACAGGTCCTGTCCCAGGAGCCTTGGCACCATAGGTCTCACCTTTGTCTGAAAGTGTGCATGCTCAGAGACACAGAGAGGCTTTAAATTCCACAGCAGGGTTTCCTCATACAAGACACAAGAGACAGAAGTACCAGTTAAGCCTTTTAAAGAGAGACCTCTGCTCTGCAAGCAAAGCAGACTGAGTAAAGCCTTCCCATTGCACAGAGTAGAACAAATTCTCTCCTCAGCTGTGTAACTTTCATTAATTTCCTGTCTTACACGGACTCCACACAAACCTCCACAAGCTCCAGAGTCTCTGCTACCTCCCTGCATGATATTAGACAACTGAGATAAGCTCACTGTTTCACAAAGAGCTACTTTACTTTCTTGTTATAAGTGCCTGACTTAAGCCCATTACTCAAATTTGCAATGCTGCTAAGTACTCCCAAGCTATAAAGCCAAGTCACCTGAAATTTCAAAGTTATTCAGTCCAGTATCATCACACTATCACACTACTTTGAAGTGCAAATTAATTGACTCAACTGAATGGAAACTTTAATCCCAGTGACTTTCAGCCCTGACTTTCCTCAGTTTTAAGGAGATAGGCCTCAAGAAACACTCAGGTGTTGAGATGAGATCCTGCAAATACCCATATGACAATGATTCACTGTCTTCTGCGCAGGCTAGAAAATAAGGCAAGGGGGCACATACATATAGAGAGAGAATCCCCAATACTGAACAATTGCATAGGCAGGCAGAACTGTCTCTTCTACAGGCTGAGTGAAACAGCATTCTGATGAAATCATAATTGATAATGGACATGTGTGTCAAAATGATAGACCCATAGAAAGGTTTGGGTTAGAAGGCACCTTAAAGACCATCTAGCTCCAATGTCCCTGTCACAGGCAGGGACACCTTCCATTAGACCAGGTAGCTCAAAGCTCCATCCAGCCTGGCCAGAACACTTCCAAACACTTCCAGAACACTTCCAAACACTTCTCTGAGCAACCCACGCCTCACCACTCTCATAGTGAAGAATTCCTTCCTAACATCCAGTCTAAACCCACCTTCTTCCAGTTCAACATAATTACCCCTTATCCTCATCACTCACTACATGCCCCCATAAAAAGGCCCTCTTGAGCTTTCCTGAAGGCCCTCTAGGTACTGAAAGGCTGCAATGACCTCTCCCCACGCCTTCACTCCTCCAGGCTGAACAACCCCACCTCTCTGAGCATGTCTTCACAGGAGAGCTGCTCAAGCCCTCTGATCATCTTAGTGTCCCTCCTTTGGACTTGTTCCAGCAGATCCATGTCCTTCCTGTGCTGAGGCCCCAAGTATGCCAGTGAAACAGTTGCACTTACCCATCTGAATTACAGCTTTCTCTAAACTGTGAATGTTTGACTTCACAGACCTAGTATGTCACTTTTACACACCAGTGTTAATGGACTGTGACATAAGGACCCAAGTCTTCAGGAAACTCATGGGGTTTTAAGAAAGAAATCACAAAGAAACATCTCAATATTTTTCCTTAAACAATTAAACCAATCCATAATCTAGTAGACATTCTTATGGCCATTGTCATGTACGTCACTAAAAATGCTTCTTCATCAATATATTTGTAGATAATTTGACCTAGCAAAATATCCTACTACAGCTAAGGGTGTTTTAAAATCCAGATTATACAACTGCGCAGTCAGAAAAACCTCCCAAATCTAATGTATTATACAGGAGCTTAATTCCAGGGCTATAGATATATATATACCAGACAGAGATATTTAGTTTGATTTTTAAATAAACTCATTCTGCTGCTCTTTTCTTTGGATGCAGCAATAAATATCATGGTACTTCAAGCGTCAGTGCTGCAATGTGTACACAATAAAAGCAATTTATTATAGTTTTGTTTCACAGGTGTCTATAGAGCAGCATATTCAGCAAAAAGGAAAAAAAAAAGCTGTGAAGCAGCATATTGTTCATCAGGATGACACATCACAGTAATTATTTCTGTTCTTCTGGGAATATAGGTTCTGCTACAAGGCAGTTTTTGTTACAGCAGCAGTGCTTCAGAAAAGTAAATAATAATAATGCTTATATAAAAGTTCAGTAAATAAGATTCTCAACCTGAATTTCAACTATTACTTTTATTTTAAAATGCAAGAGGTAAAGTATATACTTTCACTGTAAAGATGCATGTAACTGACTTTAACATGAGGTTCTTATGAGGTGCCCTGAGTATTTTGACAAACATGAATGTATTCCACTTTTCCTGACTGAATATCCTAAGAGGGTGTTTGAGGAAGCATGCAAGTTTGGCTTTGTTTAGTAGGACCTCAGCTTTGCACAGTACTTTCTGACTCAGCACTAAAGGCCAATTTTACATCAAAGTTTTATGCTGCAATCTTACCTTCTAAAACCTCTTAGCACAACAAATCTGTCAATACTTTCTGCCTAGCTACATTCTTTGGAGAAATGGCCAGCTGCTCCCATCCTGTAAGGTTTTTCTTCCATCTGGAACAAAATACTTCACACACAAAATGCTGTAATAGCATTGCTTTAGATATCAGTAGCCTTCCCCAAGTAGAAAGCTGTTCACTGCTAGCACTCCCACCAGGTGACACACCTGAAAGTTCTTTTCTCAGTTAATGGGGATTGCTGGCTAGCTAGATCTGAACTGTGAGCAGATCTCACTTCTTAAATGTTTTAATGTTTTATTTTTTATTAAAATGTCTGAAAGGCATAAGTGTTGAACTTTTTTACATTTCAGATAATTTGTTTTTCAAAACTTCTACTACGGAAGTGATCTTCAGTCTTGGCTTTTAAAGAAAATAATGAAAAGGAGGTTTTCAAGAATGTGCTTGCATGAAATGAAAGTGTCTTATAGCATTAAATGTCTCTTGCATTACTTATTTCATGCCAAGTCTGGATTTTACTAGCTAAAAGTTTTATTTGAGTCAAAAAGTTTTGCCTATGTATTTCTAAAGAAGGGGTTTATGTTGTCAGAGTAGTCTCTATAAAATTAACAGACACCAGATGAACCCATAGAACTCACTCACCTAAAAAACAGATTTCAGCTTCCCTGTAGGGAAAAAAAAAGGAGCTGCATAGTTTGATGTTTAAAGTTATGTGTGCTTTAGATAGATAGATATGATGAGGATATATAAAATGGGATTAGGATACATACATGAGAAAATCTTGGACTGAGCTTGCATTTTATTGGCCAGATGTGATAGCATCTCTTAAAAAAAACCCAAAAAAAACAAAAACAAAACAAAAAAACCCCCAAAAAAAAACCAACAAAAAAACACCTGCAACTAACACCTATGCACAGCTTGGTCCTGTAGGAACAAGGATGGTAGATGCCACTTGCATGTGCTTAGTAGACACAGCTGAAGTGGAAGGGTAAGTCTATGTGATTGGGCACCAGCACCAGACTGCCAGGAACTGAAGACACTTTGGAACAGCAAAGGCAGGCTTTAAAAGAGTTCTAAAAACATCCAATAGTGAAGGGGAAAAAACAGTTAATTTGGTGGGTCCAGTGAGAACATCCAATTCTCCGCTCAACAAAACAAATTAAATTTCTGTCATTAATGGCAACAGACACAGAGATCTTTTGTTGACAAGATATAAGCAGGGAAAGTATGGCACACAGGTGCTTTATATTTCAAGTAGAGCTGCAAACACAACTTTCTGGTATATCTGAAACTACTTAGGCTCATTCCTAGAGGAGCCTAGAAAAGGGTAGGATGCCCCTTCCACACAATTAGTCGCACTGACAACAGGGTCAGAGTAAAAATGTCTTGAACTCCAAATCAAGCAATGGATTAGACAATTGCAGCTATTTATGCCAGAGATGGAATCTACTATTTATGTGGTGGCAGAGGGAAAACATGAGCCTTCTGAAATGCATTCTCTTTCCCTGCCTGTAAAAAGATGTCACGAGAAGAAACAAAGGTGTACATAAAAAGGTGCAGTGTATGTTTATTTTAAATAAGTACTCATACAGAGGACATCAATATCACATGGAGAATTCAGTCCGATTCTTGCTCCAAATTATCTTTCCCTCACAAAAGGTAATATAAACTGAAGATTAGACTTGTTATTTGGCAGCAAATATTGCAAAGATAGTATGGATTTCCATTAGGATGTACTTTATTACACCTTCTTGGCTCACCTCATGATACATGACTATGCAGTTGGCAAGTACAGTTTCCACAAAAGTTGGATCATGCTCAAATACACTATTTTTATAATAAAACCAAACCAAGTCTACCCATGTGTAATTTTAGATTAGCTAATTAGGTTTCAATTGTAACAGCTTATGCATTTTTATTTTAATTTTGAACTTTAAAATTCAGTGTATTACATAACATCATATATCACAAAGATGAAGCCATTTACCTCATTTTCTCTGTAGGTCAGAAAGGTAGATATTGAAGTTGCCTTACACCAAGATCCAAGAGCCTCAGTGTTTAAACTGATGCTAAGAACCTTGTAAATGGTTTAAAAGGTGCTGTGGGCTGACCCCAATCAGCAACCAAGTGCCTGTGCAGTTGCTGACTCCCCTTATCTCTCCTCCACCCCCAGCAAGATAAGGAGAGAGGAGCAACAAAAGCAAAACTCACTGGCTAGATAAAAAGTTTAATGAATGAAGAAAAGATATGAAAAGTAAATCACCAAATGATGCAAAGGCAGTCCTTCACTACTCCCACAGACAGACTGATGCCCAGCCAGCTGGCAAACAACCACCTTAAAAGCCACACAACCTGTATGCCCTTCTTTCTCTACCTCTTTCTCTTTTTTATTGCTGAAGTGATGCCTTATGATATGGAACAGCCCTTTGGCCAGTTCAAGTTGGCCAGTTCCCAGCCACATCACTCCCAATCTCCTGCCTACTCACTGTAGGGACAGAGAAAAAGAAGGACCTGGCCCTGGAAGGGTTGTTCAGCAACAGCCCAAACAACACCATGTTATCAATGTGAGTTTAGATTTTAAATCTAAGACACTGCCCCATATGGGATACTATGAAGAAAGCTAACTCCATCTCTTCCAGACCCATTACAGAAAGAAAATCCCAAGAAGTCAGCTATTAATCTGCATGAGATATATCACACGTATCTCAGCATTTGGAAGCCCAAAAATAAAAAGCAAGTCATCTACTGTAAAATGCTTTCAGCATATGAAACCATGTGCCAGATTTATCAAACCAGACAGGAATCCACTATAGTCAATACTCTGCCTAACATTGTAGCAGTGGCTTTGACCAGCGTACATATAAAACAAGCAAGCCCAAGGCCTTCCCAAACATACAACTCTGTATGGGATCTTGTGAGACTTGTGTCCACATTATCAAAACAGATCTGTTTTCTTCCTACAGTTTGGATACTGGCATCAACTGCTTACTCCCAGCAGGTTGTGAGCAGTATTGTACAGTAGATATGCATAAATAGAATCATAAATTAAATAAAATAAGCTAATAAGGTGCTCAGAAAAGCAACTCTATGACTCTGCCACATTGCATGAGAATTCAGTTTACAATGTTTGCTTACTCTAGTTCCAGGGGAAAAAAAAAACAACAAACCCAAAATAAAATCCCTTAACATAAGAAGCTACATATTCAATGGAACTCTTCTCCTTTTTAAAAGACTTTCCTGTTCCACCATCCAGGAGCCTCTATGGCAGTGACATCCACTCCTGCCCATAAATAGAGTGGGAATGGAGGGCAGAAGTGATGGTCTGTGGAAACCACCAGTGTGTCTTCAAAGACCTTCAGAGTTCCGCAGTGTCTGGAGGGACAACTGTTCATTAACCCCAATAACTAACAGCACTACTCCTAAAGACAGCAGTTTTCAATCTACCATGAAGCTCATTCCTCAAGGGTAAAGGTGTCGAGCATCACAGATGTTGAATCCACTGAAAGACTTCAGGATCTGGATGTAAACAGTGCATTGTAAACAGTGCATAGATTTCTGGCACTTCAACATGTTTAAAGGCAAATGCAGACTATATTCCTCTTTGGGAAACTACTTCTCATCTCCAGAGAGTGATAGAGGAGAGGCAGGAAAGAGGTCTCCATAAATAAAACAAGAAAGGCCACTACAGAATGTAAACAAAAATTAACCCGTAGCACTGAGAAAAGCATTTAGCAATTCAGTCTTACATGCAAAGACCACTCCTGCAGAGCAGTAAAGTTCTGCCAGAACAGGTCAGTGCTTGCAGCTCAGTGTTGCTGCAGCAGGAGCTGTTTTGGGGCTCCAAACCAGGAGTAGGAGCTGGTGTGATGCTCCAGCCCAGGGGAAAGTGTCTTCCCTAGAACCCAGGACCATCTCTCCATGCAGCAAGAGCTTTCTGTAAAGCTAGTCAGACTTGAACATGGACCAAGCAAGGTTTTCTGCCCTGGGTTTTAAAGGTAATATTGCTCACTGGAGAGGTCTGTTCTGAATTTGAAAGGCTAAGGCACAATGAAAGTGAGCAGTCAAGGCCATGAATATCAGTGTCCAATTTAAAACAGACCAAGCTCCACTTCCAAGTGAGCTGAATCCACTTTAAGGCATATGGAGGGGGCACAACGAACACTGATAATAGCATCTGTCAAATCTAAACAGGACTAGAAAATTCTTCTCTTTCCAAAATATGTGACCTAGATTTAGGATCTGGGATACTAGTAAAAAAAAAAACCCAGTTTTGTTTGAGGTATTAGAAATTTTATAGCTTGTGCACAGCTCTGTTGCTTGCCACACACCTCAATGCAGATGTGCCAGAACCACCAGAGTTCTGCTGCAAAAGTATCGGCCTTAATTCCCCTTTCCTCTCCCACATTTTTGCAGCAGATCCATTTGACATTCCACAGTGCCACACAGCAAGTAAGCTCACTTCTAAACATATCCAAATAGAAGCTTCTAAACCACAAAATAAACACAGTTCTTACAGTAAGTTAGGCAGCAAAAGGCGGGTTATACCTAATATTTCATATTAAATGCAGTGTTATTTTACTTTTTTCCTTGTCCTCAGTGCAGCAGTTACAAGAGGCCCTTTTGAACAAAATAGAGACTTCCAAGGAAGGTAACAAATCAGTTTACTTTCTGGGCTTTTTAGTCCCTGTCATAACAAAATAGTGATCATCTTGCCTGCTCTTCATAAGAGGATCTTTTGATGCACCAGGTGTTCCTCTGTTATATGCCTGCTCCTTTGGGAGTGGCTTCTTGGCTGTTGGGGCCAAGCTTTTGTTGGTTTGCAAGTTTTTGGTTGAATGCTGACCTTTTGTGGAAGGCTGTGCTGGTTTTTTGGTCACTGCTGCTTTGGCTGAAGTTTGAGGAAGCCGTACAACAGACAAAGGTGTGCGTTCAGCAGGTTTGGATAAAGAGGGTCCAGCCTGAGGGGGATTACTGGCATTTGGCTGCTTGCTGCCAGTTGATGACACATTTTTGCTTGTAGGTAACAAATGAGGTGGCGACTTTGATGCTTTGCTAACTGCAAGGGAAGGTGCAGAAGCAGATAGTTTTAGCTCAGAAGCAGTCTTCAAGTTCTTTGCTAGGTGAGAAGTGGTTTGTGAGGCTTTCTGAGGATGCTGAGACCCAACACCTGACCTCTGAATGTCATTTTCAGCAGGTTTTGCAAGGAGTTGCTGAGAATGTGCAAACTTGGCAACAGAGCACAGATTTGTAACTGGCAGCCGAGCAGCCCTGGGAGCAGCTGAATTTGCCTTGGTTTTCGTGACAGATACAGGTTTGCATTTAGCAGGGACACACTTCTGTTTTGAAGTGGTTGTTCCAGCTGTCCCAGACAAGAGAGATGGTTGTTTTTTAGAGGGTGAGAGGGCACGATGGAGTGCTGGTGCTGGGGAGCCCCGAGGCAGGGCAAATTTCACCTTGGTAGCATCGGGGGACCGAATACGTTTGCGCAATGGTTCAGAGGGAACAGGAGCTGTTCTTGTTCCTGCACGTGAAGAACTTTTGTTTCCAGGCTGTGAAGGAGCAGAAGTTGGTGAGTTGCATGCAGGAGACTCCAGTTTCTTTGAGGCGCCAGCTAATGGTTTGAAAGGAGACTGCACACCTCTTGCTGAGGACCCTTGTAATTTGGACCTGACTGTTGATGACTTGGCAGTGGAAGATGGGGTCACTGGCACTCTTGGTGACGCCAGGGCAGGGGACTGAGGACGTTTAACTAAAGCCTTCTTGGCACTGGCCCCAAGACCTAAAACAGGAGCAGGAGGTTTTGATGGCTGCTTTTGAAACATATTGACAGCTGACATTGGATTCATAAGAGGAGGCTCCTGATTTCTAGCTGACAAGCTGGGGACACTGTCACTGGTGAACCCTTTCTGAAACGCCAGGATTTTTTCTTCCAGAGTTGCAAACTGAAGCACTCGGCACGGATCATATTTGAGCAGAAAACCTTGAAGAGTGTCCCAGCCTCCACCAACACGTACCATCACATGCTTGCCATGCAACATCTGAGAATGGGGAAGAGGGGGTGACAGCAGAAGAACAAGAGAAATTCTTATCTTGTTTTAGTTTTCTTCATCTTACATTACCACCTAATGAAATTGACTAAAAATAGCACTTCCTTTCTAGCTGAGAAACATTTTAATACCAAAATTATGTGATAAACAAGGTTCTTGCTTCCCAATTATATTATTAGATAGCTTCTCCTGAAGAGATAGTAATTCTGTGTCAGAAAATAATGGAAACATCTTTACAGAAGACATTTTAACCATTCTGTAAGAATCTTGGTTTAGTATACAGAGTTCTGGGCATGGGTTTAATTTAAATTATGGATGTCCTGGTAACACAAACTCTTATAACTGCTGACGAGAATACTCAACTACCCCGCAAATTATAAACCCCAAGAATCCAGGTTTTGAACAAGCAACATTCTCAGGATATTCTATGGCATTATCCTTATTTATATTGCAAGTCATTACTGAAATTTTAAAGACACCACAGAGAAACATTATCTTAGTTTAGTGTGGTTGTAAAATTTGTGGATCAAATTTGTGGATCAAAAATCTAAAGAATGGAGTAATTACACCCATTTAGAATAAGGGATTGAATGTCAAGTTGTCCCAACCTAAATAATTCTGTGATTCTAAAACAACTCCATAAAAATGAGGTATTTCACTTAAAAGCATTTCTCTCCCCAAAATAAATATAAATTGGAGTTCTAAAAAACTACTTACTCGTATGAAAAGTATTTTATCTCCCAGCCTATAACGTCCCTCTGACAAGTATTCAATTGAAAATCGATGGGAACAACTGCAGGGAGGATCTTCTGCTATATGTTTTACCTAGTTATTAAATTTAAAGCATTTGTTAGATTTTGACAGAAGCACAAGTTTAACCATCTACTGAGTTAATCTTCTATTAGGATGAAAGACCCAAGAAGGAAACCACTGAAAAAAGGGGAAAGGGAGTCCCCAAATAAAGGCTGGGTTAGAGAAGATCTGCCTCTAAGAGTCACTTAGAAATGTAACAAACTGCAAGGGTGAGACTATTGCCAAGAAGAAATAGTGAGTTTTCAGAGAAAGTAAGGATCTGGTGGCTGACATTCCCAAAGAAACAGAATTTTTACATTACAACACAGAGGATTTTTAAAACAAATGAATTTTTAAGCAGAATAGGAAAATTGTTCATAATTTCCTCTGGACCAGCTCACAAGCTGTACAAATCGTTTCCTTTTCTGCATACATGCTCATTTCCAACTGGTACAGCTACAGAGGTTTGATTTAAAAATCTTCTTTCAAAAGACTTTCATCAAAGCCTACTTTAACATCTGATGAAGTCTTATGAAAAGATCAAATTGTAGAGAAACAAACATTTATTGCAGCCATAGAATATTGACTCCTGAAAAATTCAATGAGCGCATTTCTTATATTCAAACATTTCTTATGTACAAAGAAGCAAGGAGAAGGAAGAGGGGAAAGGAAATCAATATAGGTTATACACACTCCAAAACATATAGAATAGCATTTTATTTACATTTTCAAAACAAAACAAACAAAATTGATAAAAAGACATGCATACCCTTCTGTCTAAGGAGGCTCACACATATTAGATGAAAACCAGCCTGTCCTTACTAAGACAGATCATACAAGTCCCAAACTAAGAGTTTAATTTAAAGCCCATATCACACTAAGCAAGTAGCACTTACTGCCTCATGTAGCTCCCCATGGTGACAACATGACTTTGGTGTGCTAAGAGGTGATGGTGGCCCAGAGGTCATCAGCAGGGTTTCTTCTAGCTCAATTTCCTTCTCTAGTTTTACAAGCACAGGAGGTTCAACTCCATACCTGAAATACCAAAGCAGAGTGTTTAATTACTAATTTACTAAAGAAGACAAAAAGAAGCTGATGATAAACTTGCAAAATTATAAATGGCTTAACAGACAAGGACATCTGAATCAATCAATCAGGGAAGTAATTGCCTTGATAATCCAAAGAGAAGGAGCATCTCTGAGTTTCTAGCAGAAGCCCTTCCTAAGGGAGCCTTGGTGTTAAGCAGTGGATGCAGTAAAAATACTGCCAAAACTAGACAGTTGAGGTCACATCCAATTTAGATAGACTATCTTAAAGCTTCCAGCACTGTACTAGAAATAAATTAAGTCTACATTTAGATAATAAAGAGATACCTTTAAAAAGGCTGAAAAATTTAAACCCTTAAAACTGTATTTAATGCTCAGTGAGTTCTTCCAAGAGGTACACATGAATGTATAACTTAAACACATAGCTATAGAAACCAGAATGGAACAGCACCTCTCCAAGGAAAGTCTGATAAATATTTGAAAAAAAATTCATATTGTATGATGGTCCTAGAAAAGCTGCTTATTACTTTTTGCACAGAATTAACATCCACTGCATTGCACTTAACAGCTGCAAACAATGTCCTAGCTTTTACTTAGTAGGATGTGTCCTTCAATTTCTTGTTGGGAGCATGCGTGGATCACATACCCGGATACAATGCGCCCAATTTCCAGCAGACAAAGATACACTTGTCTTGGATCCTTGTGCAACACTAAAAGGGAAGAGAATAAAGAGGAGTTATAGTTCATATTTATTGCAGGAGGCCTAGGCAATTAGGTACAGCCAAGAGAAGGGAAGATGAGGTATCCATGACTATAAATTTCCATCATCCTACCCAAAGGCAAGGTACATTATCATTGACAAAGCACTACATGCTTTACAACTCTAATTTTCTATTCCGTAAAGTCTTTAAAACCATCCTGGCACTCCTGAAACCACTCTTCTCTTCCTCCTAAGAGAAATATATTTTATGATCACCTTTCTTGATGAGAATAGGAAAGAAAGATACATGAATGCTTACCATTTCCTATTCCCAAATACAATAGCACAGTCTTAAAGACAAAAAGCACTTAACAACTATAAAAAGGAAAATACACACATCTGTTCATGCTCACGCTTACAGACACAGCTAGGCAGATGCACTCTGGGGGTTACCATCCAGTGGAGGATACACTGCAAGGGCCGTAGCTCACAAGTGGATGGCTACACAGCCAGTCAGCCTGAGTGGTTTTAAACCTTGGCTAGGAAAGGACAATCTGGGTGACTGTTACCAGTGCAGTAAGCAACAGATCTTTTCTTATCACTACTTCAAAAGTTCCAGCTCTTTATTTACAGATGAAATCCAACACATTTCTGATGTTCAATTTGATATTTGAAATGCCTTCATTTTAAATGTGTTTCCTAAAGTATAATCCAAAGATGAAGTCAGATTTTCTTGTTTACATCATCTACTCCAATTTCTAAGTCTGCTTTTCAAAAGATTCCATTATGAAGGGTAAATCTAGAATAGAAAGTTGGCACGGACATAATGTAAAAGCTACTTTTAGAGGCCAATTAATCTATTTTTTA
Source organism: Chloebia gouldiae (assembly GCA_003676055.1). Lineage (NCBI taxonomy): Eukaryota > Metazoa > Chordata > Aves > Passeriformes > Passeridae > Chloebia > Chloebia gouldiae. Next base: position 30,237,618 of record QUSF01000009.1, on the reverse strand, counting down.
GTGTATGAATATGCATGTGCACATCTTTGTGTGCATTTACCAGCTGTAACAAAAGTGTTTCAATTTGCTTGACTCCAAAAGGGAAAAATCCAAATATATCCCTAGCAGAGATCAAGACATTTGTTTTGGCATGATGTCAAAGGGCACCCCACAGTGCCCACTCTTCCTTTCCACTGTCTGAGAAGCTTCTTGATTTATTTCCTTCCCAGTCATCTACACTTTTCAGGAGGTGCTGCTATATGTACCTGATAGGAAAAAGACAATTGTCAACTTATCCTTCCCCTGTTTCATTCATGAAGAATGGCTTGAAAGTCTGATGGAAAACATCAGTGGAAAGAATGTTTCTTCTAGGAGGCTGCAAGTCTGCTCATTTCAACTGCCAAAAAGACTCACAGAAGATATTTATGCCACAAAGCAAGCTTGTGTCAGGAGTTAGACTTCAAAACACTTGTTTGCAACGAGTGAAAGCCACAGCACTACGAAATCATGTCTGCTTATCTCAGGGAAGCTAAACAGGTTCTAGTTACCTGTCCACTTACAGGAACTAGCATGTTTAAGCAATACAATTCCTACAAGGAACAAAAAAAAAATTAAAATATTACTGTAACTCAGTTCTACTCTGCATTTCCTGGCACTGAAAAAAGATACACTCACTAGTTATTCAAAATGAGACATGCAAATGATGGAGTTTTCACAACTGCTTTAAAAGATGACTTATCCAGTAGACATGCATGGGCAGTCCAACCAGCATGTAAATAGCATTTAATAGAAAAAAGACCTCAAAATACAGTAAGTATTATGACAATTTCATATGATTACTGAAAACAAAGATACTTCTCAGTTTTTTGCTAGTCTGCTGACAGGCAGATATTTTGCTTACTAAAAAAAGCCAAACAACAAAAAACAGAATTTGACTTGCCATAGAAAGTTTTGTATTAATTAATTTTTACTGACATAAAAGCTAGAAGAGCTTAATAGGTAGAAGGGCATTTTCTTATTTATTGTGTGATAAAAGTACAATCCTCTTAACTAGCAGTCAAAAAAATTTTATTCCATCAGTCTAGAAGATGCTATACAGCACCAGTTGTGCAATGGGGCAGGCATAGTTATAAAAATAAATATTGCCAACTATAAGTATCTTCCTAAATGGGAAAATACAAATGGTTTACAGTAATGTTGTGTCCTGAACTAATGTTAATTACCAACAGGCTGTTGCCACTTAAGACACAATGCCCTGATGTTGTTACCAAATTTAACCATCTTGAATGTATTATTCTGAGGGATTTTTCCAAGAAGAATGGCTGTAATACCAAATAAAGGATCTTATTGTGAGCTGAGTCCATGGCCCTGTGGTCTTCCCACACACAGAAAGTGAAACCACATTCTCAGTAGTTCTTTTTACTGAAGAAAAACACAATATTTTGTTGCACAGCTCTCAGTCCCCACTTCATCCCACACAGTAACTTTCAGAAATTTAGAAAAGCATCATGCAAGTCATATTAGTCATTGACCTGATTTTTAAAGGCTTTTACTTCGACACTGCCTTAAAATAAATAAAAGCTTGCACGACACACACAGAATCAAGAGAAAAAGTTCAAAAGTCTATAACAAGGCATCTCCCTGACCAGGTAGTGATTCACACAAAGATCAAAGCAAATCTTACAAAAAGAGAGAGTTACCTAAGCCTTCAGATTCAAAGAGGTATGTCTCATCAACTCCAATGGCTCTACACCAGTTAAGAAAGTTGGCTGTATTGTCTCTGGCAAAAAAAGATCCTGATGGAGCATCCTTCTTACATGGAACTTTTCTCATAGGAAAATTCTGGCAAGGGAAGAAAACAAAAAGTACATTGTACACATCAACCTTGCCAACAGATTTAAAAGCATATTTGCAAAGGAAAATGCACCCTAAATTCAGAGTACAGAAACAGTTGTAACTATTTTGTGTTCAACTCACCATGTATTCCATGAGAAAAGCTACACTAATATAGAAGGCATTCTACTTTATCATTGTGAATAGTCACTGAGTGAACAGTCCTTAGTTCTGCAGCCTTTGTACTCCAAAGTAAGAGAGACTTGCTTGAGATGCACATTTCAGCTAAGCACTGCCTCTCAATGGAAAGCCCATCTCCAGGTTCAGATAGTTTTATGGCCGACCTGTACACGTGAGTTCAGCCACCCCTTTCTGGCACAAAACATACACCAATGGATATCTTATTAAAAACTCACACTGGTGTCAGGGGAACAAACTCCAGACTTGGACTAGATCTTCCTCTGCCAAGATTTATACTGAAATCAAACTAAAAACATAGAAAAAGACCTTAGGATGTGACTAAAAAAGCAAGTTATTTGTTGGATGAGTTTATCCATCTATAAAGCCACTTTGCGGTTAATCTGTCTCTGGATACACAGCACAAAAAACACTTCTTTGGGAAGCCACACTCACCTGCTTTCCCTGTAACTACTACTTAAAATTTAGGGCTTTATAGATGTATTTTAAAAATCATTCTACAACTCACCCTTAAGTTGTTTGTATTACAACATTTTTTAACTGTGTTTTGAAGAACATCAATCAATTGGCAAAGTAGTACCCCATTATCAAGTTCTTCTAGCAGTTGTTCTGCTTTGACTTCCATTCCTTTAAGAAAAAGGTAAAGAAATTTCATATGAACTTAAAGACAACTCAATTAGCATTCCAGTATTAAAGACTGAAAAATAGAAGAAATATATAAGTAAAACAAAATCAAATATTAGTTTAATTATATATTAATTAGACTAACAAGATTCAGAAATATAAATTAGAATTACTAGTTGTGCAATCCTTAAGAGGTGGCAGCTAATAAAACTGAAATCAAAGCATGCATTTTAATGCAATTCTCCCAGCCATTCAAACTCAAATACACCAGATCTTAATAGTACTATAGATATTACATGTCAGCGCTGACTAGAGCATTGGAAGTGCTTTGAAGTTCATTAGAGTGATTTATTTTTAAGCTCACCCAGCAAGCCAGACAGCCAAATGGAGAGATCTTCTTGCATAGGCACCAAAGTGGCTTCGTGCCGCACGGATATCCATTGGTCATACAGGCACACGTCTGCCAGACCCGGCCCGTGTCGCGGAGTCAGAGGACTTCGGGGACTCAAGGGAAGCTCATCTCCAAACCACACCTGCAGAGATTTCAGCAAGCTGAAGAGAGGAAGCTCTAATGTTTGCAGTCTCATGACAAAAACTTGCGGTTCTGAAGTAGAATGAAGAACTATTACTCAAAGAGTGTTCACTTCCCTTTCAACAGACAGAGCAAACCAACAGAGCAACAAAGTGGTTCTGCTCTTGTTAGTAACTCCTGCATCAATATACCACTGCATTCCTTCTCTGGACTCCCTTGGATTTAAAATGACATACTTTCCTGAATACAGAATAAAAACAACATGCATTAAATGTTTTGGGTTATTTTAACTCGGTACATTTTAAGTCATGAAATCTGCAAATTATCATATAATTTACTACAGACTACTGATTTCTTAATCAAATATTTCAGAGGCATTCTGTGCTTAAATCATTAAAAATTACAGCATTGAAAGAGGAAACATTCCCATGCAAGGACATAGCATAATTCTTGAACACAAATACTTAGCATTTCTCTTCAGAACTGTGCATCTTGTAAATGAGAGGTAACTTACACTTCAAGAAAAGGACCACACTGAAATTTTATGAAGAAAAATTTCTGAAGACAGAATCTTTCTAGCATTCTTAACTCTCTTCCTTCAGTTCAGTGTGTATGTAAAATATATTTATACTTAAGTGATTAACTAGAAAATAAGGTTATTAGAAAAACACTTCTTAATCATGAGGGAAATTTTTCAATAATCTCAGGCTCTGACTTCAAAACCTTCTTAGGTAACAGGGCTAAGAAGTGAATGGGTCACCTATCTGATAATAACAGTGCGTTATCCTTGCAAAAGGGGCAAATTGCTACTTTTTTTTAAAATCAGAGGTAACTGGCGAATCTCGTATTTCATCTGCTTCAGGGTAGACTTTAGTATTAAAAAAAAGTATTATACATGTATACAGGATTTAAACACTTCAAAAGGTATTTACCTGAACTGCATTCTGCATGGTCACCTGTTTTACATTAGTTTCTCCTCCTGGGGAAAAATACGAGATTTTTATTACAGTCTCTCATGCTTTCATGAAAATCCTGAGAAAAACCCATCAATGCTGTTTTGGAAAATTAAGTCTCACAGGAAGGGAAGGGGAAAGAGGAAAATGTCTTAGTAGCTAAGGTTTTGATCCAGTATTCAGTCAACTGCAGTACTCTGCCCTTAGATAAAGGTGCAGCAAAAGTAGCAACTTTGTATGCATAAACAATGCTCCAAAGTTGGCAAGTTTTTAGGAGCTGTATGACATTTATTTTGCCAAAGAGCAATACACATACTTCAAACCATTCTTGGATTTAACACAGTTGGCTCTGATTTCTCCTTCCCAGTTATCACAAGTGTATCTCGTACATGTGTGCAGACAGATATATGCACTCTGAGTTTACATTAAATACTTGGAAGATCATGAAAACCTTAAAACAAAGAAATAATTTTGACTAATAAGATTTTTCTCTTACAGAATCATCGAATGGTGTAGGTTGGAAGGGATCTTAAAGATCACCAAATTCTAGCATAGACACATGATCAATGTTTTTAGAAATCTCTGTTGGGATTGTGACTTTGCAGGCAGCATGCATGCACTAAGTTTTCAACAGAATGCTGCAAACTATTGCAACAATATAGTGACCTGTACAAATCCCTGGCAAAATGAACATTAAGGAAACTTTGGAGACAATCCAGTCAAAGCTTTCTCTACTGAAGCCAATACTGTATTTTCCAGCAATGCTTTCAACCATGGGAAAATCCAGTGCAAGCTTTGCACTGGAATAAGGATTAGTAAGTCTTTCCCTGGAAGCTCCAGGTCTAGATGTGCAGCATTGCCAGGTTAGCTGCATGCATGTGTACAGAGGGTATTTCTCCATAATAATTTTCCAGTGGTATTTTACAATGTCAGAAAGTTCCTATCTGTGTCTTGAAACCTGTTAAAAACAATGTACTTGCTCTGTTACTTAATAGCTGACATAAAATTTCATCTTACTGATTAAACTGAAAACCAGATTGCAGACATTATCAGACATTTTAACTCAGCTGTTTTCATTTAACATTAAGTAATTTTTCTCTCCTGTCCCAGCTATTTAGGCTATGTACGTAGATGGCATCTTCTCTCCTGCAAAACCTGGCCTTCCTATGACAGAGGCTGAATAGCTCCTCATAGAAAACAAAATTATTATAAAAATTCTCACCTTTTCATCCTACATAGAAAGCAGAATGGTTTTTCTCCCCCCTGTTCCTTCCCACTGCCTTAAACCTCACAGACTACGTGGGACTACATGCATCAGGCATTTCAAACAACTTACCTCTATGACTGGCAAATGAGCAACCAGTTTGGTTTCAGGTGAAGACACTTCCTTGTAGCAGGACTGCTAGGTTTTCTCAGACCTTATCAGAGACACACCAGTGATATCTTTCCCCTTCCTTTTATTTCTAGGGAAGGGAAAAAAAAAAAAAAAAAAAAAGGAGAGACATCCTCTCCTTGATGTCATTTTTCCTTCTATGAATGAACAAGGGAAGGGAAGGGTATATACCAAGCATTACTAATGAGCATGTTATGCTTCCCACAGCTTTGTCCAGGGGAATACGTTTTCCTTTGGCATAAGAAAGCTATTGTCCTAAGAGAAGCTCAATAAGAGGCTTCATTGATTAAAAAAAATAAATAAAACAACAGCAGAACAGCCAGTAGAGAAGACGGTCTCATTAAAATAAGGAGTTCCATATAGGCTAACAAGAGCTCTAACATATTAACTGCCAAGGGAAAACAAAAGACAGCCTAATTCACAGGGAGCACTCAAAACATGAACAAAGCAAAATATTCACACTGCAGCTATCACAGGAATGCTCAGCATCTGCAGTTTTGTAGCATGCCTAACAAAAACTAGCCTTGCCAAAAAAAAAAAAAAAGAGGAGATTGAGGAAAATTGTGGCACTTGAACTTCAAGGGCCTGCTCTTCTAAAACAAGTTATTTTGTAAGCCCATATGTCAGAGCTCCCTAGAAAGTCAAAAGGCTTCACTTATTAACACGGCATCTGAAAAACACTTAACAAAAACCCCCTCTGATAATGTGAGCTACACTGCATGAATTTTGAGTTGAGAAGTAATATAGTAACAATTTCCCATTTTCGGATGCCAAACAGCTCAGCTCAGAGATTGCAGGGAATACAGATTAATGCAGCCTTATCACTTACTGCGAGAGGCACGGGATGAGAAGACCCAGACCTGCCACCTTCAAGTAGTCAGCCTGTAAATGTGCAGAAGGTGCTGTGGTGAGGTGAATACTGCAGTACCAGGCAGTCATAACCAAATCTGACTTCTTCTAAAACCAGTTGGTTTCCCTGCATTAAAAAGCTGTACATAATGAATGATGTAAGTATCTGGTGCTGAATTTTGACAGCTCCAGATAGGACTGCATCAGTTTCTACACATGCCAGTTTTATCAACTCTCATTCAACAAGCATTTATTGTTCAGATACTGAAGTTTGTGAAAGAAAGCACCTCAGAATAAAAGTACACTGTAACACATCCCCTGGATACTTCAGACTGTGCCATTCTCATTTCCAGGCAGACCTCGATACCCTCAAGGTCCCTTAGGACAGAAGACTGAATAAGCACATCACAGTAGAAACAATTCTTTTAATAATTCTTCCCCTTCCTCCTACTGTTTCTGGTGTTGTTTCTTCTCCATTTTCCCCTTCCTGCTTCACCCCTTAAAACAAGAAAAACACCAGAAACTTGTGATCTTTTCTCAACCAGGGGCAACAACCTCAGTAAGCATAGAGGTCCCCCACCACCAACCCCACTTTCAGGAAACACCTCATTTTAGCTGGTACTTCTGCTGCCAATGGCTCTGTGGGATGGAAGGAGGGGAGCTGTCACTGAGCCACACCTTATAGCTGGATCAATACAGAGACAGTGATTTACTAGGAGACAGATGGTCAGCCACAAATTATATATCAGGAGAGGCAAGAATTGCCTTCAGCTGGTTGAATGCCAAACCTCCAGTAAAGGACTAGAGCTATGGATCAACACCAGGTAAGAGAGACGAGAAAAACATCCCTATCTGTTGACACATGGCATAGGGACAGGTATTTCTCAGGAAAGAGGGTGCAGACGCACCCTGGACATGACCCACACAGACTTGTGAGACCACAGTTTGCCTCTGCTCTCCACAGAGATGCCCAGCACTTTGCCCCCAGACACTCTGAGAAACAGCACAGACAGCAAATACTAAAGCACTTTACACAAATACTTCAGAGTGTTAACACATGCTCTTAGATACTCCATGAGATAGCCTGCTTAGGATCAGTTGTATCAGGATTTATAGATCATTCAGTGGGCTCCAACCAGCAAGACATGCTACACTAATTACAACCCAGTCTGTAGCACAAGATGAACCAAGTCCAAATCCCATTTTACTTGACTGAACAGTTTACAAATAAACAAATACACAAACTCCCCCATTCTACAGATAGCTAAAACGTTGATGAAGCAGCCATTGACCTTGCTTAAGTGGAACCTAAAGGGATTCACAGGCTCATTAAACTGCCTTCTGTTAACAGTCTCATTAAGAAAACACTAGGGTAGAAACACTCCTACATCTTCACCCTATATTTAAGATATATAACATCATTTTCTATTCCATCAACACCCAAAGGCAGTCACAACAGTCTAAGCCAGAGCAACTGGATTAGTCTTGACAGTACCTACTGAAACCCATGTTTATAAACACACTGAAATGAAAGAAGCTGTCACATCAGTATCTATTGAAACCTACTAAGGATAGTCAAGACTTTTTTTACAGACACATCTAGTAACATGCAAAATAAAAGGGGTAGGCACGAAAGACATCCATTGAACTGAGAGCTACTCCATCACTACAGCAATTTCAGAGCCTTTTTGTTGTATTTACTGAGTCAGCAGGAGCTCTGCTTCCCTGGGGAGGCATCAGAGGCACTAAAGAGAAAGAACCAGACTAGTCGGTCCGAGGTGATGGGCTTTAAGGCGGCAACCAACTCCTTACATTAAGGCACGCTGACTGTCTCCTCAGAGACTGCCCTTCCACGCCTCCCCATGAAGTGCACACAGGCAGAGGCGGTGAGCAGGCTCTCCCCTACCAAATGGCAACAAAGGCCCTGATACACCTGTCGGAGCAGAGAAATCCACTTGAAATCAGGGAGGAGCACTTCGTCTCAACAGCTGCCATCTCCACAGGAGACATGCAGACGGCTGCTTTCCCACAGGAGCATCCAGTTTGGGCAGAGGCTGGTTAACACCAGACACACTGCCCCAGCTGCTCCCTCACATACACAAGCAAGTCCTTCTCTTCCTCCCATTTCTAACCCATGCTTCTTCCAGCAAAGTAGCACAGAAGGGGAGCATTTTTCGATGCTCATTAGGCTGCTGGCTGGCCACAGTCAGGAGTAGTTTATTATGACTTAAATATAAAATCGTGTCCTATTCTGAAAGATCCACCCAGTACAATTTCAAATGCATTCCCAGTTAGGCTTTACAGCTCCTGGAGGAATACACGTACTTTTTCCCGCGTCTTGATCTGATCCTATGCCAAAGGTGACACACAGCATCCCTGGAACACGGCCAGCTTTTGGGCAAAGAAAGGAGGCAGACGCTTTCGCGCTTATTAAGCAATATGAATGAGTGTTTTAGCCAAGAGCACTGGGGCAAATTTCCTACAGAAACAGCACAGCATCCTCAAACGCCTGCGTAGGGCACAGAAGAGACTGGTTTGAAGGCGGTTATGCAAAGCCTCTCCCCTCTCCCTTCCCCAGGGTAAGTTTCGAGACACTTCCCTTCCGACATCCGTGACCGAGACGCTGGATGAGCTGCTGCCGCTGGACGGGCGAGCAGGCCGCTCTCGGGGACCGGCTCCGCCCAACGCGGGCTCTGCCGGGGCTCCCCGACCCGCGGCACTCAGCGCGCTCCCGCGCTGCCCCCGCGCACGGGCGGGACCCCGAGCGCCGCCGCTCCGGAGCTGCGCGCCCGAGGCTCCGCGGCCGGCGGGGTCCGCCGCAGCGCCCCGCTCCCCGCCCGGCGCCGCCACCGGGACCGGGACCCGCTGCCGGTGCAGGGTCACACCCACCGCTCTGCCGTGCCGTGCCGTCCTACCCTATGCTGTGCCGTGCCGTGCCGTGCCGTCCTACCCGAGGCTGTGCCGTGCCGTGCCCGCACGGCTCAGCGGGCGCCGCCGCGCCGGCCGCTCCTTTCGAAAGCGCCAATAGGCGCCGGGGGCGGGGCCGTGCCCGCCGCACCTGGCCCGGAGCCGCGGCACCGCCCCGCTCCCGGCTGGGACACGGGCCGGGCCTGAGCATCGTCTCCGGCCTGGGACGTGCCCCCGGGCTGGGAGCCGAAGGGCCCCCCGGCAGCCGGCGTTGTGCCCGCGGCGCTCGGCTCGCTCGCTGGGAGCGGACCCCGGCCCGAAGCGTCCCCCCCACCCTGCCTGCAGCCCCCGGCGGCATCCGCACCTCCGCGCGCAGCATCCAGACACGCTTGCCTGTCCCAGGGGTGCTGCCGATGGCATTTTTGAGAGCCATTAAGCACCAGCAGTCAAAGTCACAAAGCAAAATAACCTGTGACACACTTTCACAAAGTAAAGGTAGTCTATAACTTTTACTTCGAAATAATAATGCAATTGAAGTTACATGTTATATCATTAAAAGTGTTTTTCTACGTATGTGGTTTTTCTCCATTACATAATTTTTCATCTTGTGAAGAAATAACATCTTGCACACCTTAACGTGAACGCATTTTGGAGTTGAACAACAAATGACTATGACATGAACCATTTCAGCTGGTTTATTACTGTAACCATCTAGAATATATTCTTTGTCAGAAGTAAAGAACAAAAAAACACCTCAATGAAAAATTATGAATGGAAACTTGCATTTCCCCATTTCTTTACAGAGGAACAGTTACTGCAATCTGCTTAATTGCAGCAGGAATTAATTGGATTCCTCTGAAGAGCTGGTGAGCTCTTTCTTGTCAGAGGGTATAAATATAGAAAAAGTTATACTCACGTGTGAGGATCCAATAGCTATGCAATATTCTGTGTATAGTGGACAAAATAACTTTTATGATTCCATGGATTCATGGATTCATAATGTTTCTATAAAAATGCAGTAAAGAAAATATAATGCACCGTGGGAAGTTTTCTATTAAAATAAGTGCTGTGTGGTCCTTTAAAAAGATATTTCACCTAAAATAAAATAAAGAAGTATCCATCACTGCACATCCCAGATCTCACAGAGAAGAGGTGTGAATTTGTGATCATTCACTCTCCATGACATCAGCATCTCTGCGTGATGATGGTTAAATGTCCGTAATTCTGTGAGACGACCCAGAAGACATGCAAAGTGTTGCGGGTTATCTGGGTGGTGAAGTTTGCAGACTTTTTGTAGAATATCCAGCAGTGGTTCTTGAAGCCTTTCCACAGAATCTCTGCCCTTTATGTATTGTCGATCTAATTATGGTTTCAAAGAGAGGAAGTGATTAGCAAATATACTCTCTGATACATTGCAAATATTTACACCAACAAGTTAATATAAAAATATTCAAATATTTACGATGGCCACTGATGTTCATACCTACAAAGAATACTTATTTTCAAGTTAATATGAAATAAAAATATTTAATGCTGTATTTTTGCATTAGGGTTTTCATGTGAGCTTCCCACTTCTAGCTAGAGAATTTTTTTAACCTTTTTAAAAACTGAAATGCTTTAGCTCTGCAATGTTTCACTGGAGTTCTGTCATCATCCCTCCATAGTCTAACTTTGCAACAGAGTATGTCTTGCAATGCATTTCAAAAACTGAGCACACCCTAAGTTCTTGGAGGTGTAGTATTCCTGGAGAATTTAGCCAGTAGAGAAGAGAGTAAAAGCAGGTCACCAGAGTGAAATCAAACATCTTCATCCTCAGAGTAAATTTCTTTTTTACACAATACTTGTCTCTTTATTTTGTTCATATGGAAACATGTGTTTGGATACTTGGATTGGGAGGAGAAGAGAAGGATGGGATTTTTGTTGTAAAAAAAAATTCCTGAGACACACTGACTCAAAGAGTGATGGAAATGCTTCATTTTCCCATCTTCCATGAAACCTGGTTTGGAAACCTCCCAATAAAGTCTGAATACCTTCATTGCCATACTCTAAGTTATTCTAAGTTATAGGGTTTCCCAATTTCCCTTTAAAATATGTGGCATTCCACAATGGTCAGTGGTGATGTGCATGTAGCCACATCTGGGGTTTTCTGAAGGAAGAAGCCTGTTTTACTAAGCAGTGAAGAGATACCCATAATTTTTAAAAGCACGTTATTTAACCAGTTTCTTCCTTGTATTCAAAACCAAATGGTGTAGCAAGACATTTGGAGTTTGTATTTCTGTCCTTGTTTTCTGGTTTAACAACTGAATATACAGAATGAGCCTGCACATTCACTTACTCTGTGGAGAACGTAAGTTTTTACAAATCTTGTGTCTGTTCCTCATGCTTTCTTTCCAGAACCACTAATATTTAATTCTGGAAGAGAAGTTACCTGGAGACAGGATAACTATGGCTGTGAGCAGTGCATATTCTTCCTGTGTCATCTTCAGCTCTCCAATGCTTTTATAAAAATTAAACATGGGAGTTATGAATTCATCTGAGATACCTGTGAGAATGAAAAAAATAGTTATAATTATTGAAACACTCTGGTTTACTGCTACATAGCAATTATTTCATACTTCATATTGACTGCCTTGGTGGGCAAAATCTACTACAGAAATCATGATGCAAGACAATTATTACAGAATTGCAAGCACATCTTTGTTTTCCAGAGCAAACTAGACACAGGCAAACACTGGCATTTTCTTTTTGCATGGTTTCAAAATCTTTCTTTCAAACAATTCATTTTACTCTGCAGGTTTGTCCATCTGGATCTTCAGGACAAGTCTCATACGTGGTTACCTTTTCTGCTGGTAATCCTCTTTGCAAAGCAGACCCTGTGTTCCCTGTCTCTGCATTAGTTATGTGGAAATCTCTCAGGGTATATGGTTTAATTCCAGCCCAACTCTGCAGCCAACTGCCTTGGGCAGTTGCTTCAGTTGTCTCCATAAAGACACTTAATTACTCCTTTTATGTAGCCTGAAACTTTCGCTAGGTCTAGGATTACCTGTAGTCCAAGATCAACTTGCTTGCGACTACTATTACCTTAAAGTATAAAATAATATATTACAAAATATAGAGCCAAAAATAGCTAAACTCCAGGCCTGTTTAAGAATAGGATCATGTGATTCTCTCAGCATCAGCAGAAGCCTTTGGGGTTTCCAAACTAAGGCATGCCAATGGGACTTCTTCTTGCTGACTTTGCCATCAGGTCACAATGTTCTTAGCCTTAAATTACAGATGTACTCCATCCTGTTCTTGGGTGTAAAAGAGAAGTTCTGTGACATCAAAATTATTCCTCTTTTAAATGATATGTGAGTCACTCAGAGCAGACATTGAACTATTGACAGTGGCTGCTTGCAGCTCTGAAGCAGTGTTCTGCAGCAAGAACCTTCTGGCCTTCCTTGGCTGAAAGGATGGAAACCTCCTCGGTTCCCATAGATGAGGCCCATAGGATCTCTTGTAGATTTAATCTTAATTTTGAACTGTTCTAGGAGAAGTCCTTATAACTTCCTTTGAAAACCACATGAAATCGCGTGGGTTTCAGTGCTGCGTACAACACCAAGCTGAAGTCCAGCACTAGTGAGGTTTGGAGTGCCTCCAGTAGGCAAATTCAAACTGAAACTCAGCATGTGGAACTCAAATAAAGGAAATATGAACATTTTGCTGTGACAGTGAATTTACTTCAAGCAGTGGAATAGTTATGTGTCCCAACAGTGAAGGAATGGTCTTGTAGGGTGTGATTTATTTCATGGCTGAGTCATGATTTCAAACACATGACATGAGCAACCCATGTTCACTTCAGATTACAAGCCACAAATCTTGTTTCCTTGATGAGTTCAATACTACTGAGTCTAAGTCAATTAAAGGGATATATATGATGTGGGTCAGCTCATCCTGTAGAAGTTAGTAACACAGCTGGCCATTCTTACAGAGCAAACAATAGTCATAGCATCTAATGTGCTGCAAGGCTTATGTTGTTAGTCATCACCATTAACTCCTTCAAATTTTGAATACCTGTTATTGCTAACTTTTGGGGAACCACCTGTCTCCCTCTGGAGTGGTTTTAAATGCCAAGTTTCCTTATAATATGTACGTAGCACATATATATGGAACAACAAATTTTAAAGTTTGCATGAAAGTAGAAAAAAAAAAAGAAGCGAAAAGCTGGGCCCTAAAGCAGAGCAAATGAATTCCTTTCATGGAAATGAGTGGCTCAGCAACAACATGAGAAAAGTCTAAGACAAACTTGATATTTTTAGAAGTCTCTGTGCAAGGTATTGTGCCGCTGGGCACAACCATCTTGACAGGAAACAAGAAATGGTAGGAAGTGGGCTGCGACTGACTCCCATCATTTGTTTCTCATATTCCTAATTCCTAGCAGAAGTAGGATGAAAATGGTGCTGGCAAACAGGATATGGAAAAGCTAGTGAGGACCTAAATTCAGGTCCTCACTGCTCCAAACAATGCCTAAGCATGTAGTGAAACAAACCCTGCCCAGAGAGCTTCTAAGCTAGCATTAAGTATGGAAGGGTGAAGCAAAAAAATGAGTACAGATGTGAAAGCAAATGAAATTACTGCAGACAACTCTGCATTAGTGTACTGCAAACAGAGAAATAAAGCAAAACCATAGAGATGAAAGGGAATTATAAAGGGAATTTTGAGAAATGCAAGTGATTTACCACTTTTTCTACGGAGAACAAACTTCAAAATCTTTAAACTGATACATGTCATGAGACAATTATGAAAAAAATACGTGAAAAATGAGCAATTTTGGAACTAAGATAATGGAATATTTTCTCTTAGTTTTGCCGTCTTCCCACCTATGCTGGAGTTTCCCTGCTATTACTTAATCTTCCTGCATGCACGTTACACAAATTACTTTTCTGTCACAAGAGGGGGCTGTTTTCTAATGTGATTGTAAATGCTTCAGTTTGGATTTCATAAGCTCCAACAGAAAGAAAAAAAAAAACAACTAGGAAAACACAGGAAACAGATGTTTATAAATCTTATTTTTTTTTCCTTGCTAGTGGATGAGATGTTGCCACTTCAATTCAGATTATCAGAACAAGAATTAAAAGTGATTTGATGCTTGTAACTGGAAATGCTAGAGAAGAAATGAATGACATGATTTTCCCAATGTCATTACTACAGGTTATAGCTCCAAAGTGAAAAAAATCCCAAATAGATGAAATTATATTTCAGGCCTCATTGAAAACAGGAACGTTAGTTCTGCCTAGCTTTCTATATTTAGATCAGATGACAGCCCTGCACAGTGCTGTGCTGAGCTGTGCAGGCTGAGCTTCCTGGTCACTGCTGATAGCACCTCCTTCCTAACTCTCTTCAAAAAGGTTTCAAAAATCTTGTTTCAAGCAGCATTATGGCAGTAAGAACATGCTTCTCTTTCATATATCATTGAGCATCTTTCTGTGTTATATGGATTCCTACCTAACCCAACTCAGCCACCTACAGAAGATGCTGCAGATCATTTGATTATTTCATTGTGTTCATGCATGTCTGGCTGTAAACCCAAGCATGGTCACTGGGAAATACAAGCTTTACTGAGAGCAGTTTTGCAGCATCAAACTAGAGCAAATTTAAACCCATGAACGTTATTCATTCAACATCCCTTACTTGCAAAAGTTCATCCCCAAGGCACAGCATTACTTTAGTCCTTGTCTTTTTTAGAGTTTTGTTGCTATGATTGCTCTTTAAAGGTAAGATGACCGATACCTGATATCATAAGGTTTGCAGTTTCAGGCCATGAATAATTATCTGTTTAACCTAATCCTGGAATATGTGTATTTACTGTGATATCGAGTCAGTATTGCCAGCTTTTTGAGACAGCATTCTCTCTTCTATTTTGGCTGTTTTGCAAAACTGAATAATTAATCTATTGCAAGAAGAAAGCTTGAGACTAATTAACAATAACTAACACTGTGTTATTAATATAGATAGTGATCATTTTTTCTTGATAAACATTGAGGTGCTAGTGAATATTAAACTAAGGGTATATTAGTAGCTGCTTTATGCAAATAAAATGTTCCAATTACTCACAAACTTACATTTTATCTTTCACATTATTCCATCTACCAGAATTGTTTTTCATGCTGCTTATTAGCTCTCCCTTCTGAGCTATTGAAATGCATAAATAGCACTTTAAACACTGACCAAATTCCCCCCTGAATGCTGAGTGCCAAATCAGGGGAAAATCTAGCCAGGAGAGAAGACACACCAGAGCATGGGCACATTATTTTCTGTCTGCCATTATGTTGTAGGGGTTAAACTTAAATGAGACTTAGTATGTGTTGAGCAGAACTCACAACCAAGTACCAAACCCCCATCTTCTTTCAGGCAATCCATAGTCCAGTTGCTCTGTTAAGTCATAATTACAAGCAAAGAAACCTTTGTTTTTTTAGAAAAAAAAAACCCCAACCAATCAAACAATAAACCAAGCCTGTAAGGAGGGTGCAAATGACCTTTCCATACCCTCCTTTAGCATTGGCCTGAGTGCCTGCAGTCAGAAGAGAGAAATGTGGTCTGGCACATAGTAGCAGCATCTGCACTGCCTTGAGCTAATCTTCATAGGCAGAGTCTAAAAACATTTTTGGCCTGAAGAAGCACACTTATGCAGAAATAAAAAGAGATCGGGTCCCTGAAATCTGTTCTTCCTTTCATGGGTATAGGTCTATTCTGTAGATATAATTTAAATAAATTTGGCAACTTTATTTGTACTTCAGATACCTAGCGCTGGATGACTCAGTGTGGTAGATTGTGCAGGAAAGGTGTGTGAACAGGAAAGCTCTTTCTTATAGTTTTTCAATTTAGAGTGGTCTAAATTTCTAAATGTTTTGGGCGGTGTGCCAATTTTGCCTTGAGTCACATAATGATGTGTTTCCTTCCTCGAGGATGCACATGACCATTTGGAGGTTAGACACTTTGGACATGTCAGTGAAGATCATTTTGTTTCTCTGCACAAACACCAGCACAAGGAGGGTTTGAAGCACCACCCTGACTCAGTACTAATAACCAAATTATAAAAGGCAATGGAAGTTACGACGTATCCATGTTCCAATACCGAACTTTGCTTTTAGTTGCAGGAGACTCTTATGCAAATTTGTGGGAACTTTGTATCCCACATTCAATGGCAAAAGGTGGCCTTTTGCCAATGCTTTGAAAGTGTGGGTTTTCCTTTTTTTTCCTTTGATCTGAGTGTACTTCAGCACCTGTAACCCATCCAGGATGACAACAGTGTGTTTCACAATGTCAGAGGTCCTGCTGCCAACTTAAAAGTTGGGTCCAGATTCTTCCCTTTCTGTCAATATCAGTATTTTATTTCCCAATACTCAAATTCCTAGAACAACTCTGTAGAGTAAAATAACAAAATAAAAATCTCTGTCTTTTCATGACTACTGAAACCTGGTATCTTTAGCAAAACAAACTACAAATCCTCACAGAGAAACATTTCTGTATCTAAGCTCTGTTTTTAAAAAATAACTTACTGCTCAATAATGGGAAGAATTTGCTTTCAAATAACAGAAAAACACCAAGCATTAAATTACTAGAATGTCAGCCTTTCACAGAATGAGTCAATCACAATATGCTATATGCAAAGCATCAAATGAGTAAATGGCACCAAATCTCAGTAACATTAAATTTTAAAAGTCTGTATTTCTCATTAAGTCTCAATACTAGGGTGTGTAGGAGAGGTTTTCAGTCACAGGAGCACCTAATGTAAGAATTTTCATAATGGCTTATGAAGAAAGACCATCAGGGCTCAAACAAAGGCAGTCTCTGAGGTGCAGCAGGACTTGAGCAATATGGACAAGCTGAGAAATAAAAATACACCTCATCAGCATGAGAAAGAAAATGAATGCTGATAATGCTCAAAGGTCATCACCACCAAATCTCTGACTTCTTTATCAGGAAAAAAACCCCAAACATTGCATACAATCAGACCAGAGAAGACATAAATATTAATAGATGAGAGCAGCTTCAAAGTGGACATGGTGGCAGGTGACAGAAGTATGGACAGCTTGTGACTTTTAAGCAGGACCACCACCACCCTCTCTGATTTTATGGATACAGGCATCAAAGCTTGACAATAGAACTTCTGTGATATTCAGACATTAGTCTGTACCTTAAAATATACAGACAGAAATTCTGACTAACAGCAATAATTTATGGCTGCTGGCATGACAATGTTTAGGACCTTACTAGGAGCCATAAATAATCCTGATGCTGTTTTTTCATTTGTTACCTATAAATTTGATTTTTAAACTCCCACTCAGCCATCACTGAATTTCTTCTGAGGCTCTCTATTGTCTTTGTATGTTTCAGTTTGCTGCATTTAGCCTTTTTTGTTTCTGTATTTATTTGTTTTCCAGTGAGGCATTTGGAAAAAGAGGGGTTTAATCTGTTCTGGCCATTCTTATCTTTTAGACCAGTCTACAGCATGATAATGGGCAGCTGCAGCTGTTAGTAGCATTTGTCCTTACTGGTTAAGACTGGAAAAGATTGATTACATTTCTACTCTAATGCTACATTTGGTACAGACTACTATGAAACCTAGAGCTAGTTTTGAGTCCTATGACATTCAGGGGTGTGAACTGCATAATAGTTAATATTTTTAATATCGAATATTTGTAATTTTTTTTACTATAATTTATATTACAGATTATGGAAATAACATTGAAAACTCTATGTGTAAACAATGATAACAGAAGAATTTGGATGCCTTTCTTTCATCTTTTTTAAACTTTGTCACATGAAAATAATAAGGATTTAAAACACAAAAATAAGCTACTTCTGTAGCAGATATTTTAAAACTATTTCAAAGTTTCATTTATTTAAAAGTTAAATAGATCCAGTAGCAGTAATTAAACTAGAAATGAAAATATTTACAACCTGCTTTTTTTATTGTCACAGCCCCATTAAACGCAGCAAAAGAAAATATTTTAAAGTAGGTTTGAATATGCACTAAGTAGAGAAATAGAATATACAAGAAAAGTTATTTTATTCTGGCTATTAATGGAAGGAAAAAATGCAGTCAGCAGCAGTAAGCTGAATAATACTTTATTCTCTTGTACTACATGGAGGGGGGAGTTGTAACATCAGAATTTCCTCTTATGTCTTCAACTTGATCCTGGCTTGAGGGAAGATGTTTTAGAAAGCTTCTTCCAGAGCAAGATACATTTGTATTTATACACGCATAAAGGTTTAAGAAGTTAAAGTGTTTCATTTCTTGGGAGCTATTCTGCCCGGGTTTTTGGTCTAACAATTTGCTTTTAATTTACCCTGGAGGTTTTTCCCCCCACAGAAAAAAAAAAAAAAAAAGAGAGAGAGAGAGAGAGAGAGAGAGAGAGAATTGCAGTAAATATACCAAATTTGTTACTTGTCTGGAAATTTCTACACAACTTTCTTCTAAATTGTTTTACACAAAATGGTTTTGTTTTTTTTTTTTTAATCTGCAATATGACAGGTAAATAATACTAAGGCAGGATACAATGTAATATTCCAGCCAGTTGTATTATCATGAAGTCAAGCACAAACTTGCAAAATATAATATTGCATCTCATCTGGATTCAATAGTTGCAGAGAATTAACAGAATATTTTAAAATTATGACTAAGGAAAATGGTTGGTATGACATAAAGGCTTATGCAATGTTCTGGATTAAAGTATTTCTTGCTTTTGGTGTTTTTTTAAATGAACAGTTGATACCCTGAACAAAAAAGCTTCATACTCATTGTACAGATTAGAGAAGAGAAGCTTTCTGTAATCATGTTGCCATATGAATTCATTTCTCCAAAACCTATTTCTATCAAAAATGTGGGTTATAATCCAGTAAAAAATTCTCTTAATGAAGACATTTGGATATGTGACAACTCATTACAGTTTCCAGGAAACATATCTGGTGTTCTTGGCATATTTCTCTGCCTGCCTGCAGAACCTGGACTATAAACTATTCATAGCACTCTGGAAGTCACTATTTCCAGTCTATCAAATAGTACCCTCTTATAATCAATCAAAATGAAAGAAATATATAAAACTACTAATTATAAATGATTGTGCTAAGCCAAAATAAATACATATGTTCATAGTGAATTATTCTTAAGTTTTCTGATTCCTTTTCAGTGAATCAAATATGTAAGTACTGCTTAATCTTGTTTACATCAGTAATATTTTCTGAATTAAGTTCAAGCCCATTTCCATGACTAATATTGAGGTTACATGTTCTTCTGTCTCCTCTCCTTCTGATCCTTAAACAGGAAAGTCAGAAGGCATCATCTATAGACTGACTCTCTTATTCTGAATTGTTGATCCATTTGAATATTCATTGATAGGTATCTGAGGTTTGGATAAAGCTTGCTGGTCAATACAGAAAAAGGCAAAACATTCAGTATTGCATTAGTGAAGCACAAAGAATGCATAATAATGTACAACACAATTTCACCTGCTCTAAGGAATAAATAATATCTAGCCTCAATGGGCTTTTCATAATTATTACAATTTATGTCTACAACCAAGTGGAATTAATCAGAATCACTGAACTTTCAATGGACCCTAAGAAGCAAAAAATATACTCAGAACATGCTGTATTTATAATTCTTATATGCATCATGTTCAGTGTGATTCAATTTTACCAGAACAACCTTAAGAATAGGTGCTTGCCTTCAGTCATCTGCAGTAACATCCTAGGATATTTTTTTTCTTTTCTTCTTATAGGGATTGTCTAAAATCATAATTACCAATTATGAAAGAATAATTACAATTCTTTATGTGAACAATTTGAAATGGTAATAGTTCTTCTTCATCATTCTTTCATACTTATCACTGGAGACATGCAATAGGTTTATTTGATGAAGCATTATTCATAATAGTTGCAATGTACTTGTAAAGAATCCTTTACCTTATGAACTTTAGTCTCAAAGCTCGGTTACATTTGTCCTAGTTAATGTAAAGAACATTCAGATAAATCTATCTCAGCACTACTAAACAATCTTACTAGCTTCCCAAGGGCCAAATACTGACAGAGAAGTGGAATGGTCTGGTTTGGTTTTGCCCCAGTGAACAAGAGACCTACCACTATTGCGAATTCTTTCTTCTAGAAGGACGGTGTGTCCTGTAGGAAGTTTCTTGCTGAAGATCTCAGCTGAGCGGAGGAACATGGCTTCTACTGCTGAGCCCTTCAGCAATGCAATCTGGTCTTCATGATCAAGGGTTTGGAAGCCTGAGGACACATTAGAGACAAATCAGGCAGCAAAAGAAACAGTTCCCACTTCTTTCTGTCCTTAAATTCCTGCATGTGAGGTGCCACACATCCGCATAACCTCAGTGTTGGCATCAGTAGGGTTGCTGAGTGCTGCAGACATTCAAACCTGGACTTCAGGACATGACACTGATTTGAACCTCCCCAAAGTTTATGGGGACTACACATGTATTTCAGTGTTCATGGTATTTTAGAGGATAAGAAAATTGTGGTGGTGCACAGCCAATAGTAAGAATTTTGTCCAGCCTGATGCTGTCCCATAATATCTTCTGTCGTGTTTCCACCAGAGCTGTCTACACTGCTTTCCTACTGCCATGCTTCTTTCAGTGTCACAATGCACCTTCCTTAGTTAAAGGGGACCTCTACCATATGCCCAGTGCTCAGTCTTGAGGTAATATGAAATTGAGACTTTAAAAAATGCCAATAAACTGAGATTTTCAGCACTTATTCATAACACACAATGCAAGGACCATAAATATGTGTCATCAACTAGAGAAAGTTCTTGTGTGGGACTCACAATTCAGTGGATGTTATAACCCAGAGGCATTGCTAGAAAGGCAACAAAGGAAATCAAGTAGAGTCTAGCAAATGTTAGTGGTAATTTAAAGGCAGATTATTTGGCACTGCAACAATCTATAAAAAATAAAATCTCTCTACAGACACAATCCCTTCTCTGAGCATTTTCTTTGTCAATAGCTAAAGTATGCCACATCTTGGAGTAGCAGAGTTTGGATTGTTCAGTCTACTGTTCTTCTGAGCATAAAGCACCTTTTCTTTATACAGTATCTAAACAGTGTGTAGAAGGATCAGACATTTTAAAATAGTCTTTAAAATATACACAAAGCTTTCCAAAAGGCAGCAGAAAGGCATGTAACCGTTGCAATAACAAAATTTTCTCCAACACACTGGATATACCTGGTAGTTTTTTAGTGAATTCCACAAGAACCTGCACATGACTGGTTGCCATTTCTGTTAAAATCAGAAAATTTCCTTCAGCACTGAATTCCTCGTTCAGCTGTTAAAAAGTCAAACCAAACAATATCTGTTAATTTTCACTGACATTTCATATTTAGGAGCATAAAATACATGAATTATTAGACTGGACCAGGCAAGAGTTCTGCTAAACACTATAATTTGTCTCCAATCTTGTCAAAATCAAGTATTTTGGAAGGCAACATAAGAAGTAGACAGTGTTTTTTAATCTAGAAAATATTTTCAAGATTACAGGCTGGTGTCTTTACAGAAAGGAAGCTTGACAGCAAGTCAAACTCAAATCACTGCCTACTCTGACAATGGACAAAAACAAAGCTCCAACTAGCTAAGGACAGATTTGATCATAAAAGTCTTATTCTAAAGCTGAAAGATTTTTCTTAATATTTAAATTTTATAAAGATACGGTCTAATTGTTGACTGAATGGGAGAGATTCTGCCCCACGTTCAGCATACTTTAAGTGTAAGTCCACAGTTTGCTCTACTTATTACACCTACTTACGCTGACTACCAATTTTTTTTGCCTTGCAATCCTCAGGTTCATTATCAGTGCTTCAAAAATTATTTTTTCAATATACTTACTAGTTTTTTTGACACCTCCTGGGGTATTTGTTGTTTACTGTATGAATCCATAATATAATGAAGAAGTTTCTGCTGCTCTGGGGTAAGTTCTACCTTCTCCTATACTGGCAAAAAAAAAAAAAAAAGCCCATCATGAAATACAGTCATAGTAATGATGAAGAATCTCTTGCTTTAGGCAAAAGCTATACTTCCATTTTTCACCATTTGGAGACCAAGAAGATAAAAGGTTTGCTTGTCATTGAAGCTTTTACAGAAGTGTACAGAAGAGAGGTGTATAATGTTTTTAAACTGCATATGTTTGTGTGGTTAATTATCAGAAATAAGGAAATGTTTAGCAAATAACTAGGTAAGTTCAAGTTTTAATATCACACCTAAATGTACGTGATATATGTTCCCCAGAAAAAATACAGCATGGATCTTACAGATGCTTTACAGGGTTTTGACTAAAAATATCAGAACTATATCTATACTCAAGGTATTTCCTTGACTTAGTGGAAGATAAAGTTTTGATCAACACAGGTAGCTCCAGAGGGTTTTCAATACTCTTTATTCACTATAGTAGATGCTTTTAACAAAATCACATCACCAGTAATGAACTATAACAAGAATTCTCTTACCCTATATATTTTAGTTGTAGAAGTTACTTGTTTCACATCATGGCCTTCGTTGTCTTCATTGACTGTCTGATCTGGGGGCTGTTTCACGTTTTTCCGTAGCCTTTTTGACTTGCACTGTATCTCTGTTAAGAGACCTAGGACACATAATGCAACACAAAGCAATTGAATTTGTATGTGCCCGAGGCACTGAAGAGGGGTTTAGACATGCTCATGAATTCCTTTACAACAATCAACAGCCCTGCTTACCTGTGCAGATCATCTCGTGAACATGTCATTATCTTTGGATTTGAGTCTACTGAGACAAGCTAGGCAACACTATGGAGCTTATCTGTAGATCAAAACAGTTGGTTCTGCTGACCCAGAATCCACACATTGAGCACATCAGGGGTCTTGCTTTGGACCAGGTCTAATTTATTCTTACAGGCAAAAAGCCCATTAGTGATGGGAGTATACTGGATTGTGCCTTTGGTTCAGTTTTATAGAAGAGAAAAGCCTTTCCTGTGCTCCAAGACCTGAACCAAAGTGCAATAAATAGGAACAATTGGAAGACTGTAATCCAAATAATGCTCTTTTGCTCTGATCCAAAACAGTGATCAAGGTGCAGCTGTTCTTACACAAAGGGCATTGGATATTTTCAATAATCTTTAAGCAATATTAGGTCTTTGTGCAGAATCTTTGGAAAGAAAGCCCACACAGAAGAGGAAGCTCCCAGGTTTTAGCCATCACTGTCTCACTGCACAGGTAGACCAACAACCGAAAACATAGACTCAGATTGGCAAAAGTACCTTTAAAATGTATTTAAGAAGTTACCCAGCTGGTCTTGTTATTTTGCTTTTCATTGTATTAGAGGAATGCATAAAGCTCTGATTTTATTATAGAGTTTCACTTGCAAAAAAGGATTTTTGAATTTGTGGTATGGGATTTTTCCTCAGTTTTTTGTTGTTCTAGAATAGATTTCAGTACTTTGAACCAGGAAGGATCGTTGTTTGGATGTCCTAAAAACTATCAATTTTCTTGTTCTAACAAAAGAAGGGAAATAGGTACCCTACACAATCTGTGGAAGACAGTCAGAAATCACAAATGAAAAAGTAAACACCTAAGCATTCATCTAAAAATAAACTTATTTATTTTAAGCCCAATGCTTGCTTGCTTTCTCTTTCTTTCTTTGCTCTTTTTCTCTCTTTCTCTCTTTCTCTCTCTCTCTCTCAAGTATTCTTCCCATTCTTCACCTTTAAAAATGCAGAGCAGGAAAAGAGGCTCATTCAGTGAGTATATGATGTGGAAGAAGATACCATCAAACCAGTGAATCTCGTTGTGAATGTTTTTAATTTCCTGTTTAAGCCTTATATAAAATGACCTACCTGAACTGCTGAGAGAAGAGGAAATTTACATGATTAAAATAAGACCTGCAAAGAATACCTTGAAAGGAGGGAATAGGAATGATAGAGATAATAATTGGTATCGAGCCATGTAATTTGTGGTGCCACACAGCGCCACAGATTTCTTTTCCTAAATTATTCAGCGCATCCTTTGGTGCTGTTAATGGGCTTCTGCTGTTTTCCACCAGCTTAGGATCTGGTCTATTGCCTTCCTAGGGAAAATTTGCTTTACATTTGCCTTAAGCATTAAGACAGATTTTTCTCATGCTTCTTGCTACTAAGTATTACCTTGATATCTTATTCTGTCTCCATTTAAGTCATCTGAAAAACTTGTAAGACAGGATGTCACTTTCTAGTTCAGAGATAGCTAGGTTTCAATGGGTATTAAATTCCAGGAAGAGTGGTAGAAACTGGGTCTTCCCTAGGTGGACATTTCATCCAAGAAACTTGCAGTTTAGATCCAAATGACAGCAAAGGACTGAAACGGATGGGTTTAGTCTGTCTGTAGTTTGCACATATAGGGCAGGAGAAAGATTGTTGAGTAGCTGTGCCATAAATATTTATAATACTTTAGCTCCTTGTTCAGAGGGATAAAAGAATCCACAGAGCTTGCAATTGCAGTCCGACAAAATGAGTAAGTGAAACAAAGTTCAAGGTAACCTTTTATTTCCTAGTCATATTTTTTCAAATAAATGCCCTATACTACTAGAAGTTTCATGTTTTACTGTCCTAGATTGCCTTGAGCTAAAAGCAATTATACGACACACTCCTACTTTAAAGCCATTAAATGGTGCCTTGCCAAACATCCTCATTGCAGTGCATTAGAGCACACTTATGGTTAAGTCATGAGCAACACAAGATACCCCATGTTTCCATTGCAGAGAGAGAGTCAAATGGCAGCAGCACCCACTGGCTTTTATTTCCCGTATGCCAGCTTGTGAAAATGATAGGCCAGCATAAAAGTTTCATGTTGTCCCAGTCAGTATTATTTACGCTGACCTGGTTTTTTTTTCAACAGTGGGTTGTTGGGTTTTTTGCTGCACTGAGTGACTCAAGCTATTTTGAATACTCAAAATTTTGAAGCAATGGATCAGGGATGAGCTCCGCAGGGGAGTTATTTTCCTCTGACAATGCAGGGCGCATGGAGTTCTTCCATCAAAGTGGGGTCTGCTCATATATTTATGTATTGCACAAGAATATGTTCTATCTCAGGATCTTTGCAGCCTGTTCAATTTGCAGAATGAAAGATTAATTACATTATGCTGGCAACACCTTCAAAATATTGATGGAGCTTATTGTTTCTCACATAACCAACAGTTACTATAGCATCTTCTGATCAGATTGAAGGATAGAAATATATTAAAAATTCCAAGT
The DNA here is from genome assembly GCA_003676055.1 of Chloebia gouldiae. Classification (NCBI taxonomy): domain Eukaryota; kingdom Metazoa; phylum Chordata; class Aves; order Passeriformes; family Passeridae; genus Chloebia; species Chloebia gouldiae. The sequence continues at coordinate 30,212,101 of QUSF01000009.1, read as the reverse complement.
AGATTAATTTCCTGTATGAACCTAAATTGATTTCACACATACATTTATGCTAAAGTGACTGGAGCCATCAAGAAGAACAAATTGTAGTCCTATTCACGGAAGGCAAAAGAACAGATATTTATAAAGTGTTTTCAGCAGCAGGCTTACAAAAATAGTGCAATAATTCAAAGAGGAGCTTTAAACATGTTCAAAGTTGCACTCCAGTATCCCCATTGTTCTAAGTTATCCAGTTTGAAGCTCAATAAAGTTTATAAATTGTCTGAATAGAATATTTGTTTTCATATTTGGAGACCTATGTGTCTGAGTTCTACCTATGTGCCTACATGCAAGGCAGGAAAATCTATAGCACCATGAGAAAAGCTAATAGGACTATAAAAAAGGGCCAGCCCTTACTCAGCTTTGCCTGATTGCTGGGTGAGGTCTGGGAACATAGATTTGGCCAATCCACAGAAACTTCCTGCTAGTGACACTCCTGCTCTTTTCTTGAAAATGGCATTGTGTATCTGCCAAAACTTGGACCTGGCCCACAAGAACTTGACTGGGGGAGCCGCAGAAAGAGGAGGAAATAAAAGCACCAGGACTTTCCTGCTCTGGCTTCCATTACACTGCAAACCCCTGACTCCTGGGGAGCGTCCCATAGGCCCACTTCCCCTGCTCCTTCCCACTCAAGCAGACTAATGCTGACATCCAGGGCAGGACTGGCCTTCCTTCGCCATTCGCTCAGCTCCTATGCCCTCGCATCCCTGACCACCAATTAAATCCCATTGCTTAAAAGTGCATTTGTCTTTCAACAGGCTTTGATGCGCAGGCACAGTATCTCCTTTCACACACCTTCCACCTGCCAAATGGCATCTTTTATAACTTTATAGTCAAAACCAGATCACTCAAGCAAATACAGTATTTAACGCACGCTCTGACTGGATGATGCAAATACCTGTATACATACATTCAGCCAACATGCCCATCTGCTTGCATTTCCTTAGACGACACTCCTGGCATTTTCTCCTCATGTACATGTCCATCTCACAGTTGCCTCCATTTTTACATTTATATACTGCATTTTTTGTGATGCTTCTTCTGAAGAATCCTGCACAAAACAGCAGTGACATAGATGAAAGAAAACACTCTGAAGCAAAGTCATCAAGGTGAAGTTCACCCCCATCTGCAATGGATTTTCTGAATGAAGCATGTTCTGTCAGACCATCAGTTTCTTTCAGTGTCTGGATGACTACAATCTTGATATTGTACTGACAACAGTATCCAAGTTATATAGTTTAATAAATGAGCTCAAACACTAGACTTTACTCCAAAGTAAAGTTCTGGAATTGTGAATGTTGGGAAAATTCATACCCAAATCTGAAACCTGCTAGTAGCAGGCTAAGCAGCAGCACTAGAGCTATAGGGTGATACCATACAAATAGCCAGTGAAAAAAATGTGAGCCTCTGTTAAGTCTCTTGAGGTACAGAATGTGCAGAAAGAGAGCTGAGTAACTCTTCACCATTCCTCCAGCTCCTCGGAGCAACAGAAGCTCCACATATTGGTTTGCTCATCCACCCTCAAGTTTAGCAAAGAAACTGCACTGTATCTGCCTATTGTACAAGAGCCCTCTGCCCCTGTTCACTAAGTACTCTCCACTTGATGAGTTAAGTAGTCACGTAATTTCACCTGCACAGGCAGTTCTACTGGTATCTTCACTGGATTCACTCAAAAATTGCACAAGATACAAGAAATTGATACAAGAAATTGAGAGGACCTTTCCTAAGTCTGTCCAAATCTCCTATTTGGCTGCTGCCCATCTGTGAGAGCAGCACTGTGGGCAAAACATAGGGTACACAACATAATAAATGTGATAAAATAAGGGTCATCACAAAGTAACAGAATCTTTGCAGTCAATATTTCCTGAATTTTTAGTGTTAGTCACTGTGCCATTATAATCTTCATACATTGCCCTTCATATGGCAGAGACTATTTAGCATCTGCTACAGTGGGAATCTGTTTTCCTCCCCATGTGAGGGCAGGTTTCTGAAATAAACTCCTGGGAACTTCTGCTGCCCCATCACTGATTTATACTGTACTTCAAACTAGAACTCTGTGTGCATTTATATTAACCAGAGCTATTCAAAAAGCTTTTGTTTTTTTTTTTTATCATCACTGCTTGGCACAATAAAACTATTCTTTTCCAACCTGACACTCTAATGCATTAAAAGAGAGACCAGATAAGGGCCAGTCTCCCATAATCAAATCATAGAGCATATTTGGTTGTGAATCTAAAGAATTGTCTGTGTGTTTCAAGAATTGTGCATTGTCAGATGACAATTTCCCAAATTTGCCCCATGGTTTTATAGTTGCCAAATCACTTCCAAGCACCAGTGTGTAGCAACCAATAAAAGAATTCCACCACCTGGTCACAAAAAATCTGGCATTTCTCTGAATCTTTAGTAATTCCTGCTTGAAATCTCTTCCATGCTGTCTGTTTTTGTCTGTCTATTGGCTGTTCTTCAAACAAATACAGTTGACTGGCATCAGTCTCTTTTGAAATGCAGATTACTTAGAACCTCCAGAAGCCCCAGGCATTATTTTTATTCATCACTCACATGGTTTTAATACATTACCATTTACTGGTCAAAGAAGGGGAAAAAAAAGCCTGGATTTAAGCTGTAAATTCTTGCTGTCAGTTAAAGGCAACTGCATCTGTTTTATATATAATTTATTATTTAATTTGTAAATTTTAAATCCCATAGTTAACGACACATTAATTAGTGGTAAATGTTGAAAAGCTCTGCACAAATATTTAAAATATTCTAAGACTGATTGATGCATTTATCACTCAACCTATTCACAAGGTGTGGATTTACTTCTTCATGATGAAAGAAAGGAAAATATTTTGATAAATAATTTTTTTTAAGATGTACAAGAAAGAAAAAGGCAAAAACATGGAGGAAAAATCTAGGAACCAACAAGATTCAAGCAGTCAAATACTTTCTCTTGAAAATGAAGGTTTTGAAAAACTGAAATTATCTGAAATGCAAAGCAAAATAACTTTTTTATTTTTGGAAAACACTAATTTTTACCCTATTCTTGCTTCAGTTTTCTGATTCTTGAATCATTGTCTTTTTGACAGACTTCTTCATAGCTAACTTTGAAATTAGCTCTTGGTATTAATTAAATATCACTATATATTATTCACTACTAATTCAAAATGAACTTGCACTGCTGGAAATGTGATTTTCAATAACAGGAGGAGTTTTACTAAAATTTAAAGATAAGTCTGAAACAACATATGTTAAACTAACAAAGGGTTAGTAACCCCCAAAGCTGAAGGTTTTTCTGGCACTGTCTGATTTTCATCTGATCTCGCCAAACTACAAAAAGCTCATGTTGGCTGGAAGTGTTGAATTTGCTTTGTTCTCAGATAGTCATGAATATGATTAATTATGGTAGAGCTGCTCCAATGTTACTGATGCTGATTTTTTTCTCATGGAAATTATGAAAGTTGAAGGAGGGCAGCTGTAAAAAGATTAGATGAAAGCTTTGGAAGTATCTCTGTTTGGCATCCAAATGGGTTTTAAATTTAAAAGTTTTTGAAATTCACAATTGCCAACAAAGTACCTGCTCTGCTCTGTCAAGCTATGAAGACATCTTCTGGCGTTCCTTTGCCCCATGCCCCCATGGTGGGTGTTAATGTGAGGAGAAGATTAAAGAGGGACCCTTTTTTTGCAAGAATTCTAGTCTGGTGTGAGACACATCAAGAATCACAGGAGTGGTTGGAATACTGCAAAAACTCCTACTGCAAGCCTGCATGGAGGGGATGTGTAACCAGCTTTTCATAGAGTCAGAATGGCTGAGGTTGAGGGAGATCTCGAAGATAGGTGCATTTGGTTTCAAAAGAACTTATTCTGTGGCTTAATTAAACAAGCAAAACATTATGTCACACTTGTTCTGTAACACCTAGCAATAGCCCTTAACACCCAGTATAGCTACCCAGGCTGAGGCTGTACCAGAATGTGTTTGATGTCAGTCTGCAAAGATTGTTTCAGAAATGGTCTCCACAGTAGCAAGTTTAAACACAGTGTATTGCTCCTTGTGCTGTAAATATTATGTAAAATACTAATGAAATTGTTCATATATATTTGTTAATGGATGGTAATGTATTAAGAAATATATATATTTATATTAATGCATATACCCCTGCCAATATCTTCAAATGAATAATCTCATGAGGACAATAGATAAGATCCTAGTATTGTTCCATCTGCCCAAGAAAGAAAACAAAAGAGAATGGAAAGTGTTGCTGAATGCATTACCCATGAAAGAATTAATAAATTTTAAAAAACCTAATACATTCATCACAGAGGATTGAATCTCATAAAAATATGTGCAAAGCTTCTTCCTTTGAATAAGAACATCCACTGCATGAATGGAGCAGAGGTGCTGCAAGGTGAGCACTAGTCCTATGGAAAGGGACCTGTGTATTATTTTGGACACACATTGAGCATGAATTAGCAGTCTTGTTGCCAAAAGAAGGGATAATCTCATACTGAGGTTCAAGACACAGACACGTGAGGTAGTTATTATTCTGCACTGATAATAGCATGACTGAAGTGCCGAGCCTAATTTTGGTCTCCATGCTTTGAAGGTAATGTATACCCATGTGAAAAACTCCACAGATAACAAGAATGATCAAGAGATCTAGAAAACATAGTGTCTTCTTTGCCTTGTCAGAAAGAATTACTGTCCTCAGCACATCTCTTCACTGAATCATCTGGTACTTTAGACACCTTTAAAATTTATTGTAGAAATAGAATCCATTATCTTCAAGTAATTCAACTTTTACTATGTTTGATCAAGGGTACTATTCTTGGTAATTGATGTTGCAGTCATGAAACAGAACAAAAGCATAAAATAGATCATCCCAATAAAACAGTAAAATTATGGTTACATAGAGTGATTCAAACTGAATCAGTAGGAAAGTGGATGCACTTTTCCTTTCACCATGGGCTTTAGTCTGAATATTTACCTGACAGCTTTAAATTCTCTTCTAGAAACATTCTATGCAGATTCCAAAGTTTGTAATTTTAGGTCTTTGAAATGTTTCTCACACATCTAATACTGCAGTTAATAAAGATGAGGAACACCTTACCAACAGAATTAAAATGTCATTACTTGGAATCATCATATCAAAATTGAGTTTAACCTGGTTCATAACAGCATTAATAAGAGTTAATTCACAGTTTTTGACTTGTAGACTATTTACTCAGGCAACAGAAAGAAATATCTTATTTATTGGATTTTATGAGATAAACTGTGTGAGCCTTGACTGTATTCATATTTAGAGTGTTCCACTATTGTGGTCTGTATTTTCCTCACAAACGATTTTGTGATAGATAAAGAAAAAGCCGCACAATTAGGTCCAGGTCCACTCTCTATAACAGTGAATTCCACATTAAGATATTTTAGTAATTCATGGTCACTTAATTACTAAATTAAGTAATAGTAATTCAGTAGTGACCATGAGTTAATATTTATTCATAAAACAGAAATGTTATTGAAATATTTATTCACAGAACAGGACGAAAAAATGGGGAACTATTTTTCTGGCCATAATGTACCTCAGCCCTGTCACAGATATATTATACCTCCTCAGGTATGATAGTTGACATAACCTCTTGTGCCTCTCTGCTAAAATATCTGACAATCATGTTTACCATAACAGCAATGATTTTCTACATAACATTTATCCTGATAATAATATGTGAATAATATTCTTCTAAGAAGCAGGATATTTGTCCTACAGATACAGATTTGTCCTACAGATTCTTCTTCCTGAAGAAGTTTCCTCCTTAGAGATAGGGGCTACTCTTAGGAGAAAATATAGAACTAGAAATACTTTAATTTCACAAACATGAAGACACACATCATATCCTTTTGGAGCTGGGGAAAAGAGAATCCCTGGTAACAGCCTGCAGGTGGGGGCTGACAGCTTTTACTTCCCTGCAATGCACACTACATGAGGCACTTGGGCTGGTTTTAGCTATTTTCTAGGGCAGCCTAGCACTCAGCTCCCAGGGGCCTCCATGGGCATGTTCCTTCCACAGGCTGAGAATGGCACGAACAGCTTCCACAGAGAGCAGAGCCAGGCTGCCAGACTCCACAGAAAGCTGTCCTGCAGTTCACCAAAAGCTAATGGTGCTCAAGAACTGTAGGTTGGCCCATTATACTGTATAACCACAGGGCAATGGTGGAAAACACTGCCAGTCTGCCTTGGGAGTAATGCAAAACAGGATACACAGGATCCAAATGCAAGTCTCTAATATGTTTAATGATTTGGATAAAATTAAATAAAAAAAATAAAATTAAAAAAAAAACAGCAAAAAAGCCCCAACAACAGAAAAACCAAACTCAAAATTCCCAAGAAACTACTGTGCCTATTAGCTGAACTGATTTCACCCTACCTTTGCATCCTTCACAAGTAAGGGCATTATAGTGATACCCAGAGGCTTTGTCACCGCAGACCACACAGAGCTCTTCTCCTTTCACTCGTCCTGTGGAGTGACCCAGTCTAGGCTTTTTGGCTGCAGGGATATCCATTATCTCTGTCTCCCTTGTGAAAAAGGTCTCTGAGGGTAACCTCCTGAGTTCATACATCCCAGGGGAGTACCATTCCTCATGCTGCGGAGGGTAGAAGCCTAGGTTGGAGTAATAAGGTGGCGATGAGATCTGAGGCTGAACTTGGGGAAATGGCACACTGTTGTACTGTGCAAAAGGTGACACATCTGGCTCTTGAACTGGAGAATTCATTGGTTCTGAAAGAACACCTGGAAAATAATAATGCAAAACCAGTTTCTGTTACGACCATGAAATTGTAGTCATCAGAGAAGATTCCACTTCCAGACATCTATCTCAAAAACCAGGCACAAACACAAAGACTGTATTATCTAAACTCAGATTTGCTACACAAATACACTGCAAGACATTTTAAAAATAATTTCTTCATTCTCAGATACTCCTTTGTAATTGGTGGAAATGTCTGGCACTGGCAGTTACATTAAAAAAAATCTTAAAAAGTATTGTGCAGGTAGTCATATAATTGTTCAGTTTATAAGAAAGAGAAACCCCACCCCAGAGAAGTTACCAACCCAAATTAGGCCTAAAAGCAGAAGGGAAGAAATCCAATTCAGAATTAATACAAATTAACATGATGTTTGAGTCATCTTAATTTGTATTAATTCTAAATGAATACATCATGACAGACAAAAACTGCCCTGGGGAAAAAATGACAAGGGTGAGGCTTAATTAGAAGACTGAAAACATGAAATAAGTTTGAGAAGATAATAGGAAAGGTTTCTTTCTTGAAATAGGAAGGTGAGGTTACCAGGAACGAACAAGAAAGATATTCCTAAGGTAAGTGGTGAAAGGAAACTTTTTTCACCATCCAGCCTCAAGTGGCCAGCCAGCCTCTGCAGCCTGGTCCCCACCCCCTGCAAGCCTGTGCCATTCAGTGCAGCTGTGAGGCTCTCATAGGAAGCACCTCTGTAAGCCAGTATTAGTCACCTCTGAGCCACCAACAGACCTGGCAGTGGCACAGCATCTGGGGGCTACCATAGCCTTGTTTATTAAATAGGATATTTAAAATTGCAGACAACTAAACCCTCATTTCTTTTCTGTACTCCAAGCACAACAACATCTAGCAGTCCCTGGATGGTGTAGGTAAAATCAAGTCCACATCAAACAACTGAAAAGCTGAATTCAAAAGTTATTTGCAAACTATTTCTTATTTCATCTTGCTGTTTCATGAAAACTCTGACTCAATTCCTTCAATAGTTCCAAGAAGAGAGTCTGAGAAAAATAGCACGTATTTCCAGGAAGATGACCAGTCCAGTTTTATTTGAATCAACAGCAGTATTTACAAGGAAATCATAGATTAATGCTCATTGGTGACCATCACTTAACAGTACTTCAGAAGAACTCCAAAAGCATTTTTGCTGACATAAAATGGGTCCCGGACAAGTGTCCTTCTTTTGTGAGGAATCAAAAACAATGAAGAAATGCCAACAGTTAAGAAGAGGGAACATTTGTAATGACAAAGATAATTAAAATCTATCCTGGGGGATCCTTCCTTCTCTTTTGTGTCATTTCAGTTAGTGCCAGAAACAAACCTTTTAATTACACTGGCTTTTTCACTTTCATGGTCTCATACTCGCACTGAAGCTTTCTGCCCTTCCTATTTTACCATGCTGCAGAAGCCCTGCAAGTGTTTTGGGGTTGTGTGGTCACTCTATTATTGCCCACAGCACATTACCTCAACCGGTAACAAGTGTTGAGGTACCAGTTCCAGAATAAGCAGTGAGATGTATGTCTGAAAAAATGTGACACAAAACCAAATGAGAATAATAGTGCCCTTTTTTACCAGCAATCAGTTTAATTTCGTTGCTTTGGAAGAGGCCAGGGCACCAAGTGCTACAGTGGCAGTAGCAAAGTAGCAGAAGGCACTCCCCAAATCCAAGGCTATGCCATTTAAACAAAGAGTATGGACACACAGAGGGCAACTGGGGACTCTATGAAAGAGCCTAGAAGTGATGCTTCAGCTTGATGCATCAGATGCAAGCTGTCACTGATACCTGCCAGCAACAGCAGTGACAAAATAAGTGAAGGGTGAGGTCAGCAAAGATTTCATATCCAGTATAGGTTTAATGAGTGGTATTTCAGCTGTATTTGCCACCTATTGAAACTGTTGCTCATGAAGACTGGTCAAGGTACATCAGGTACCAAAGCTGGGGTTAATTGTGGGATACACTATCATTCAGTCTCTGTTTGGAAAAGAATAATTTCACTGTGGAAACCTAAATTATCATTTGCTTGTTGGTAATTAGTTGAGTTTGCTAAAAGAAAGTGGGACAATGCCAAAATGAAAAGGAAGAAACTGCTGATTTTTAGCTTACTACAATACACAGGAAACTCCACAAAAGCTGTATACCAGCCTCTTGAACTGCTTGGGCCTCTGAAAGAGCAAGAAGAGAAGGCAACATTCCTCCCAAAAATGAAATATCAGCGCTTGTTAAAAAACTCAGAGCTATTAAAGGACTGCAGCACATCCTGAGAAAATACTGGGGGTTTATTTAAACAACTGTAATGCCATTTGGGTTACAAGTATGTTTAGAAAAATCTTCTGAAACATTAATTCTACTCTGCTTCCACGGGAAATGAAAAAAAAAAACCAAAGAAAACCACCAACCAACCAACCAAAAGAAGAGTCTTAATTAAGTTAAATAAAGGGAAAAAAAGCCAAACAAAAAGCCAAACAGCCCATATCACCTCCTTTGCCTTCCGTCAGACACAGCATTAAACAATCTAGCTGAACTGAGTCCATGCTCAGAGCAATGGAAGGAACAAGGAAAAGCAGACAGGTATGAGAGAGACTGAGAGAACATGGTCTTGTTCTATAGAAAACTCACTAAAACTAAAACTACATAAGACTCACTGCTTAAATCTGGGAAGTGCTCTAAGATCAGTATGATTTTTGAAGATAATTAGCTTGCAACTATGTATGTTTTCCCACTTTAGCTTGAAGTTTTGAGGATTTTTTTGTTTGGTTTTATTTTGGTTTGTCTTAAGTAGACCTGAGCATGACGTACCTGCAGATCTGTACATGAGAGTCTGGACCAAATAATTTCTTATCACAAAAGAAAAGTAATCTTATCTTACCAAGCATAATGTACATAAGCTTTTCTCCAGATATATATTAATAGAGGTCTGGGATGGACTGGTCTCATGAAACTAAAGCATGAGCAGCCCAGTAAAATCACTGCAGTTGCAGTAGTATAAGCAGTGAAAGTGATATCAGAAATGAGCTCCTATCAGAAAACATCGACATTTTGATTGTGTGGTCTTAAATATTTTGAACCATTTAGCTCTTTTCCTTTTGGAAGGATTCCTTTCAGATTTTTAAGGAAAGACTATTTAAGCACACATAAAAGTTGAGTTAGAGCTGCAAATTTTTTCTGTTTGCAAATCTTATATTTTGTAAACAAGTGTTTTTCAATTAAAATCTTTTACAAAATATTGAAAGCTTGCTAAAAACAAAGTGAAACCTTCACATGTGTGTGATCATTGTTTTAGAAATATTTTTTTCTACTTGCGACTGAAACTTATTGGAGAGTTTTACTTCTGTTACTTTAAATTTTACACAGAATACAAGAAACTTCAAAAAGTATTTGACTTGTAGAAATAATCTTTGCAGGAATAAAGAAATTGTTTTCAGTTTGCAGAATGATACTGAGATTTTGTGCAAGCTAAATGTGATTTTATGCAGAATATTGCAGAAATTACAATGAGATCACATTTTAATGTAAGAGTTATTGTTACACTAATATAAAGTTCAACAAAGGGAACTAAAGTCTAAGCTGGTTTAAAATATGAACTCCAGGCTCTTCTTCATTATCCATGAAGGAACATAATAAAATAACAATATTCAGAATTAAGTAATTTGGAAACCATGGCATACATTATCAAAATCCTGGTTTAATTCCAAACAAATTATATGCATATCTTTTAAATTATTTGTGTATCTTTTGGTGTAAAAAGCCTACTAGCATCCTACAATTTCAAGGAAGAGTGCAAGAATAAATAACAAAAATCTCGAAGGGAGAATATGGCAATATCCTACCTCAGGCTGTGTTCAGTCTGACCATTTCTTGACGAAAAATGCCACAGTCGCTGTTTCCATATTTTTCCTTTTTTACCTTGTAAAGTTTACCTGCATATGAAACTTCTTAATTCTGCTTTGTCTGCGTCCTGTTCACTGTGAGAACTTTCTTTAAGATTAGAAAGGAGTGACACAGACCAGAGGTTATATAGTTTACTAATTAACTTCATTACGAGCAACTTGTTTGTAGATGCCGGAAACAATGTCTGTTCCCAGTGTGGATTTACCTGGATAAAATTTGGCTACCAGTTTGAGGGGATGCCTCTAAATAGTCTAGCCATTGTATTTTTGTACCTATTGTGGTTTGATTACAACCAAATTTTGTATCAATAAATATTTGGTAATTCAGGTGGTTCTGTGCAATAGATTAACCACGCCGGCATCACAGGAGGCAGGTTTTTCAAGTGCAGAAATGCTGCATTCTCAAAAAAAGGCCAGAGTGCTCAGACCATACTGGACACACCTGCATGACAAGACAGAAGGGAAGGGATCTTAAAGATCATCTAGTTCCAAACCCTGAAATAGGAAGGGACACCTTCCTCATAAGCAGATTGCTGAAAGCCACATCCAATCTGTCTTTCTCATCAAATTTTTTTACTCACATTGCCACTGTTTGGTTTGGTTCTCTTAATAATTATTATGCATCCAATGTTTTCTGTTTTAATTTGTGTTGGTTTGTTTCTTTCTGATTTGGGGGTCAGTTAAAAGCCTAATTATCTTCTCTGCAGGGATGAAGCCAGATGTTGCATCAGCTGCCAGGTGGTGCCAAAGACAAGACGTTATTTAACATACCTTATGATCTTGAAGCTGTTTAATCTGTTTGGACACTTGACCCTACTAACTTTTTTATTACTATTATTTATTTTAAAAATACACCCAAAAAAAATCAACCAAACAAAAAAAATCCCAAAACCCCCAACAAAACAATAACAACAACTAAAAAAAAAAAAAAAACACATAACCACAAACCAAACCTAACCAAGCCAAGGAAAAAAACCAGAAAAAAAAATGCAGATTTACCTAAAAGGAGTCAGTCTTTTATGCTCCTCTTAGGCGCTGTGTCTACAACAATTTTCAATGGTATTTGTTGTTCTTTTGTTAAGAAGTTTAGATATATTGCCTTCTTCTCCCCTTTGTTACATGTCATTTTTTTCCCTTATTGTTCCTCATCCTTTTCCATACAGCTTTTAAGAGTGTTCATTACCCCCAAAAACTTCTTTCCCAGCTAGGGACATATACAGTGAGGCTAGCATTTCTTGTCTTGTTATATGTTAGTGTTACATTACAAGAAAACATTTTCAGGCCATTAAAAAATACTTTAAATACTTCATTCCAGTTAAGCAGTTGATTTTCTTTCCAGGTTCTTAGAAATAAATCAGTTTCTATATCCGAAGTTTCACACTTAGTATCCTGCATACTAGCAACCTCTGTATAAGGTGCTTTCACAGAAAATAGCTAGCTACTTACTTATCATAGAAATGTCAGTTTGAGTCACATATTGTATATATGTCAGGTGCCACACAAATATATAACTTTTCTGAATCACCTGAGTAGAGAGTTAGAAAAAGAAAAGCTTTTTTGCAGGAAGACAGGGTGGAAGGGAAGGACCCTGACTTTAACAAGGTTAAAGATCCTTCCTCATTTGCATTTTGAGGCCCTTTTACCAGGTACTCATAACTTCAGAAGTGAAAAACTACAGTTAAGACACACTAACTCCAAAGACATACAGCAATACTTTACCTTAGACATATACTCTTAAAATGGCAGCATACAATTTTCATCTACTGAAAGGTAGAGAACTCTATTTTTTTCTGAAACCTGCTGCATCTGGAAGTCTTGAAGCTAAGGATGTAGAATTACCTTGGAATTTTTATGGTGATGTGGCTCAAAGCACAGGCAACTCAGAATTTACATTCCTTTTTGAAAGAACTGAACCTGGAGCTTATGTTTGGAGAAGCAATTAGATTTGCTTCTGAAGGTCTAAGAACACTCTCCCTGTAGACTGAACAAAGCACGGTGAAAATAAAATGTGTATCCAGGGTTCTTTTACAGAATCCAATTGTGCATCTTTGAATAAAGGAGACTGGCTGTATAAAGGGTAATGTCATCAAGCTAAAAATTTTTAACTTGTGAGCTTCAGTGTATGAGAAGACCAAAAAGAAACATGCATTATAAGGACCATCTAAAAGAAAAGCTTTCATTCTGTTTTCTGAGGTCCATAAGTCACTTCCTGCCAAAATGGAATGTCAAAAATTGCAAATAATTTACAAAGATAAAGAATTGAGAGGAAAAGCCATTTCCTGCATATGTTTTGCAGATGGAATCATATTTTCACAACGAGTAGCTTTCTCTGTGCACTCAGTTGCATATTATTTCTGATAGGCTTTTTTCCAGCTATAAAAGCAAAAAAAGACACCATATTAGAGTGACACACCACAAAACAAAAGTCAGCTTAAGTGAAACACAGCAGGAGTGCTAAGCTTTCTTCCTAATGGGACCCCTGATTTAACTCCTTAATACATTATTTCTTTCTGTTAGAGGAATGTCAGTTTGAATTAAATCTCCATTGTGCTAAGCTCTGAACACCTTTAACGAGAGACACAATCCCTTTTCTGAAAGCTTCAAAATTTGTAAGTAAGATTACCCTGTGGAGGGAAAGTATTTTATATTAATGTTCTTCCTTGTATTTTCAGGCAATTTTATCATTACTCCTTGTAATTAATGAAATAATTAAGAAAAAAGTAGATATTGGGGGAATTTCTTGACAAAAATCTGAAGCAGCTCGGGTATGTTGGAGTTTTGAAAGATGACTGAAAATAATATTTGGCACCCTAAGTTTGAACATCATTCTCCTCTCTGTATATCATGGCCTGACATTGGAATTAAGAGGTACCAAAGAAGTTGTTTAGCTGTTAGCATACTTTTTTTTTTTGACAACTCCAAAACATTTCTCCAAAAATGTTGGAGAATTGTCACCCAACTCCAAACAAGGAGGGATAAAAACCAGTAACACACAATAATGGAGTGACGCTACCATTAGTGATAGTGCTCTAGTTTAATTATATGGAGCCAAGACACTGCAAGTGGTCTGACTTGTAGAGATGGTCCTGACTTCTAGGAGCTCTGCAGATGGAGTGGCTCTGGGTGCCAGAGTCCTTCCTTCCAGGGCCCAGACACTACCCTTGTTTCAGACAGATGAAACTGGAATGTGTTCAGTTTCTCCAGCACTCAAAAAAGCAGAATTCTGGTCTTATTTGGACTGGAAACTTCTGAAATGTTGCAGTATTTTGTGGGGGTTTGTATTGTGTGTGAGGCCCTCAATGCATCATAAATTACCCAGTGAAGGATCCACACTCTTGTCAAATGAAAGGCTAAAAAAATTTACAATTCTCTTCTTTTTTTCTTAGCAGTACATATATCAGAAAACAGCTTGCCCATGCTTATGAAATATTGACCAAGAATTTTTCACTCATTAACAAACTCATGCTTAGCCTTGAAAAATTTGGTGAAACTGGAGCAAGGAGAATTTTCCTGACTGCTTTATAAATTTTCTTGTGCACTGAAGTTAATAGGATAAGTTTTTAATGGTTTTAATAAGACAGAGATTTTAATTTAGGTGAAATTGCTTTCATACATTTGCATAATATGGCAATGCAAATACATTGCACTATAATTTCATTACAGATTAACTGGAAATATATTTGCTCAGCTTGATTTAAGTGACTCACATGAAGTTAACATACAGCCTCCATACAAAGGTCTGTTTTGTCAAATGATCTCCAGTATTAGAAGAGTGTCACAAAAACAACCTACAGGTTCTGCTCTGAGCAGATGAGAGCAATAACATGCAGGATTGCATTAACACCACAGATCTATTGTTTGTTATTCCTCTCATAAGTACTGAAGATTCAAGAAGGTTGGCACATTTCAGCCTAATATCCTTGACTTGAAATTTCAGTCAATTTTCTTCTAGGTTTCTGAGTACAGGACAGCTTTCTATTTCAACCTAATTTGGTGACTTACCAAACAAAGGAGGACCTTCTGCAAGAGGAAATCCATCAGCAGTGGCTAGCTGATGATGTCCTATTAAATTCATTTCAGATCCCATTTATACTTCAGTTCCAGAGGAATATTGCTGATTAAACTGGAGGTTGAAAAGAAACCCTGAAATATGTGAAGCAAAAAGATTATTTAAAACAAGATAACTAACTTTTGTGTACCTAGTGTAAAGAAGAATGCAGGAGGTTGTTTCAATATTTGCTGTAAGAAAAATTGTCTTGAAATTACAAAAACTAATTCAGCCTTTACATAAAATGCTACATCCAGCCTGTTTGTTTTTTCCTTGCTGTGGCATATTTTAGTTGCCCTCTTTCTGTTTGTTTTAAATTAATTTGGGTTCATGCCCAAATATATTCAAATGTTCAGACTGAAGCACAGGCCTGATCTCCCGAGGCCATGCTGCCCAGCCCCCCTACCATGCAATAACAATAGTTTGCATTATTTTTCACCACCCTTTCATCATTTCATTGCTTTCACTTACTGAAAAAGTATAAGTTTATGGTTAGATCAGAAGAACACAGATGGGAAACTTTAGTTTAACTTCTAAGGACCAGCTCTTTATCTTGTCTTCAGTAATTACTGAGCAAGATAAATGGTGACAAACACAGAAAGCCAAGCCTTGCTCTGATAGCCAAGCTCACCCACCTTGTGGTCTCAAGCAGCCACGCACCTCTCCTTGGGGAGGCTGGGAGAGGTGTGAAAGGGGCTCCTCTGCCTAGATCCAGAGTCCATTTGAGGCAGGACCAACAGGACAATGTAGAGTTCCAACAAGTAGATGTTTCAAGGGCTTACATAGATACCAAAAGGATTCTGCACAAAACTGTCACCAATCTGATTTCCTTTGGTTTATAGTCTTAATTCTTTATTTGGTTTTATTACCATGGGACTGTCCCTGGGGATGCATTTCCACTCACTGAAGGCATTTGAGAGTTGTAGCCCAGTCTGCTTCCCAGTGAGGACCCAGCATGTTTCATGAGGAGAAATAAAGTCATCTGATAAAAACATGAATGCTGCAGGAGGCCCCTGTGCTGAGCAGGCTGGGAAGTAGCTTGTGAGAGTGAGAAGCACACTCTGTAATTATATTCAGATTTGTCTGTAAGGATTCATTGAATTCTTTCTTAACATAAACAGAGGCCCTCTAATTAGACAGATGCAGTTTAAATATCTCCCACAGATAATTTAAACAGTTTACTTAAAAATGTCAAAAGCTACTTGTATCACAGACCAGATAGGGTTCTTGTGGCAAATCACATATAAACACAGAATCTCAAATCTAGCACAGAAACATAGTTTTGCAACAGCAGAAAAACTCCATGTATCTTGGATGGGGTTTGGCAACCAGCTCAGCCACCCCACTAGGTCCACGTTTACTTCCAGCCCTTTTATTGCCTTGCCTGCCTCATTTTCCAGGGAAGTTATCTGCTGAAATCAAGATGTGGGGCTACTTGCATGGCTCTAAGGTCTTACAATTCCTGACAGACAGATTTCTCATGAATACAGGTGACAAATTGCTAGAATGAGATTCCTCTTACAGCCCATTAGAAGTATTCCCTGATGGGGGAAGGAAGCAGCACAATCAGGATCATTTTAGTGCCAACAAGAAAAATATCAAAATGAGGCATTTTCAGAAGGCTAATGAATATTTTTCTGGATTTTCTTGTTGAAGACTAGAGAAGAGAGACCATCAGTGCCCTCTCCTCATGTCCCAACCCTTTAATATTTTCCTTACAGCCCATGGGAATGCAGCCCTTAGAGTTCTTTGCAGGAACAGCTGTCCTTACAGCCAGACATGAAGACTGGTCCACCACTGCTACTACTACTTCTCATGTTTCCTCATCAGCTCCTGTTTGGGGGCCTAACACTGCAACACCTAACATCAGCACTGGGATTGTGAATTTCTGTATATTCATACTAAGCCTAGAATTTATCCTTTTGGGGAATGTTGGAACTTATATCAAAATATTTTAAATACAGTCCCAAAAATACTAGAGTTTAAAAGTATTTAATACCAGTATATGGTCAGACTTTCAATACATAGATTTTTAGCTTGTAAGTTTTGTATTCTACATCCTGTGCTGCAAATAAAGAAGAAAGCGGCCAAGCTATGTTTCTAAAGGCTTATAAAGTGTCTGTGTTTTTGTAGCCTCTTTGCAATGTCTATAAACTTATTTCTTGTTTCTTTGAGGACATTTAATTTTTTTAACATATCATTGTAAAATGCCCTTCTTTAACCTCAAGATGGACTCCTTAGAATCTATTATTCTTTACACACACACAAAAAAAGACCCAACCCTCATGTTATTAATACTGCCTTGTTGATAGTAAGAATCTTGAGGATTCATTTGTAATAATGTGGGCTATTGTAGGACATTAAAGGTTTTGTAATTCTATGCCTCCTGCCACATATATTTTTTTTGTCTCGATGGATTCAGTTCAAGCCAAATGTTCATGATGATTTTACAATTCCCACCATTTTAATACTTCATTTTCTTTAATATATCCAGCTATGTTGAACATTTACTAGATTTCATGGAAGAGATTACTCCTATATTCTTGGTTTCTGCATGGCACAAGATCACCATAAAAAGGGCCAGAAATATATTTTCCAATTCATCTAGCTTTGGTACTGTAAATTTCACTGAACACCAAACTCTTCATTGATATTTGGCTTTGATTTTCTCCCGATTCCAGCCTGCTGTGAGCTATCTAGTCTAAATTAGATTTATCCATATAATTAAGTCCACATGTATTTAAAAAAAGCAGGTGCTGATTTCCAGCTCTAAGACCCACATTAGGTACATGGTACAGAGCATTGAAGCTACAGTTACTCTACACATTGTTCAGTTCTGGGAAATAATGTAGGTCACTATAATGTATTGATACTTCATCCTGAGGTGACACAAAAACATAGAGCATCTGACATGTAAAAGCTGAAATAAAGGCAATAGAAGCACAGGAAATCAATATTGCACTTCAAAATAAGAGCCCTTCAAGAGAAAAGAAAATGCATGTGATAAATTAGAAAGCTTCATTTTTCCAAATAATTTTTAGTTAACTTTTTAAATAAACCAATTTACTCCACCACCTTTGGAGATTATTTCATAGGCCAAAATATACAGCAAAGGAAAATAGAGATCAGTATGTATAAAGTAAAATATGTGCTCAACTGCATGAGATGATTGTCTTCAACTTCATGTTAGGAGCTGAGAATTGCATAAAATTTTATTACATGTAACCTTTAACATACTTCAGAACAATCAATGTGTGTTTGCATGTTCTGTGTTTAACTTCAGAACAATCAGTGTGTGTTTGCATGTTCTATGTTTAACTAAGAAAATTTACATGTATATTATTATATATGGGGCTTGTTTTTCCACTGTATGGGTGTATATACATATTTTTTCAGATTTCTTATGGGATATATGTTCATGGAGGTATACAAATATGTATGTATAGACAATTGAACTCTAGGTTTCAGATTTATTGTGAGCTCTTATCTGTGCACTACCCTGACCTTGCTATCAATAGTAAACCTTTCCCTGGATTCTGTGTCAGCAAAGCCAAGTCTCTTACTAAAATAATTAAGGTTAAATCAACTGACTTCACTGAAAATGAAAGCATCATGGCTCCACACTTTCAAGTAAATGTAAAAGTTCATTTGATCATCAGAAAAGCTCAATGACAGCTCTAATGTGGTTTACATTCAGAAGAATGGTTGAATATATTTCAATTACTCAGCAGAGGAAGATATATAAAAGCACATGCAAAAGATTTCACAAATATTAGTGAAGTACATTTCCTTCCATCTGTCCTATAATATTTTCCTATTCTTCACACATCTGACTGCCTATTGCTCAAAGAGAAATTTCAGTAACATCATTAATCTATGGCCCAATCCAGACATTGTTAACATCAATGGGAAGATAGATTCCCATCTCATTCACAGGCTTTTGATGTGGCTTCATAGCCTTTCCATAGAATATTTAATGCAGTGCCTCAGTTATTTGAGAAGATATTTTATTTGCATACCTGTTTGTTTTAAAGTGTATCAAAGGGACCTGAAAGCAGTAGGAAGATGCATGCTCTCTATTTCCAGCCTGCTGCTATCAGGTCATTTTGGCAAGCACAGCACTACAGGCAACTACACAGCAACTGATGCAAAATGCAAACAACCATACGAGCAAGTTTGAGAAGCAGAGTCAGGACAAGCATTGCTGTGCTTATTTGAAATTTCCTGTTACATTTCTTAATATGGAGTTTAAAATCAGAGCAGGAAAGAGACACAGGACGCAGAAAAAAAAAATATTCCTACTTCTTAATTCTGAAGCAAAGTCAGGTATTTGAGTCCCAAGTAGACTTGAAAACTCTATGACAAATATCAATGACATTTCCGTAAGCAGGTAAGTGACTTCAAAGAGTGGGACCAACTTCTGACTCTGCCTGGGATTACCTCCTAAATACCATTTGCGTGTTTCTTGCTTTCCGTTTCATCTTTTTCATGTCTCATCTGAAAAACCTGCAAGCCCTCCACTTCTAACTTGTTTTTGGACTGCCATTTAGACTAGTGCAATTACAATATAATTCCCAGTCTCTAGGTTCTCTGTAACACAAGCAATAGCAATAAAAAAAACAAAAGCGAAATGTGTTCCGCCACAGTTATAGTTTTCTGAAGATAAATGAGTAGCAGGAACATTCAGAGTAGAATTACATTTTCTTAAAAAGTAGCAATGGATTCAAGTAGTAATCGCTTGAAATTTGAAACCCCCTTTTACTTTTCCTAGTTACGTGAAATATGTGCTAAAATCTTCAACTTTGGAAGATGCACCTGAAATCTGTACACTGAACTGTGAAAGAAAAAACTATATGAACAAGATATAATTTTTCCTTTCTGGATTTTTCTCTGTTCTTCCATTAATCACATTGAAAATATTTCCTGTTTCTAAAAGGAGAAAAAAATTTCAAAGCTAATGACACAATTAACTAGATAGTGCTGTTGCAAGAAAGTCTCAATATCAAACTTACACCTTCTGTTCCAGTGACACACAGAAGCCAGCTTTCTAAAGGCAAATTTCAACATGACCTTATTTTTCACCTCATCATTTTTCCCAAGGGCAATTCCCGCTGTTGAGACAGTTTTGTGGATGAAATGACTTCTTATATCATTCTTCACTTTATTTTTCTGATCAAAAATCCATTAACATCCACTAAATAATTCAGGTGATAAAATTACTTTTATACTACACAATAGCAAGAAGATATCAGTTGAAGGAATTATTACTTACTGTTCTTTTCTGGAAGACTGCAGATAGCAGGATGTAAGACAGTTCTGCACTCTGTATCCTAATGATTCTCACATAGGAACATTTTTGTTTTGTTTTTCTTTCATGTTTAGCAGAAGCCTGTAGTGATAACACAATGAATCAAAGCTTGGGTTTATTGGCTCAGTGCCCTAATGGACAAGGATTACTCATTAACAATTCTTTCTTTGCGAAACTCTCCAAACATGGGCTCTATTAAAATGTTGTGAATTCCAGCTTGACCACCAGCAGAGAGATTTGAGATGCTCACTAATACTCTGATTGAGTGCAGAGGGGAAGTTAACTCAGACAGTGGGGTGATAGTACCTTGTTGCTAATTATAACACTTTCCTTGCACATGCACATTTTTATGACATCCTCAGCCCCCTTGTCTTTCTCATCCAAATAGCCCAGATGCTATTCCAAGACATATACTTGATTTTTAAGTCTTTCTGTTATCTTTCACACTTTTTAGGGAGACTGAGCATTACACAGAGTACTGAAGCAGAATAGGCTGTAAATTACACCATCACAGGCATGTGTAGACATTAAAGTTTAATTCCTTTATCTGCAACAATTTCTAAAAAATTGCATTGTTTTGATTTGGGCTCATCACATAAAGCTTTAGACAAGAAACTGAGGACCCTAATTTTAAATCTATCAGACTCATGCACTAGGTGTGCACAGGGTGAGAAATTGGTACCTGTAGATGGAAAACCACATCCTTGAGTGGGTTGCACTGTATCTGAAAATGCTGATGTGTTGTCATTGACAGAAAGGGGACTTTGAACCCAATTTACCCTGCAGAGGGAATCAAAGTGAAGACAAATGGATTGAGGCTGTTTTATTTCAGCATCCCACCTACACAGGGAATGTACTAATTCCCTGGTTTGCATTGCTAAACACACCCAATGGGCATGAGTTGATCTGACAATAGTACTGAGACAAATTTCAGTCAGAGGAGCCTACTGACAGCATCACTCATGATGAGTTCATGATTGCCACACAGTCTATGATGTCCATTTTTCCCTACACATTTGCACTGTCTGAGCAAGACTGAATACACAGAGACACAGGCTGTGCCTCCTACTTGAGCAAAGAGAGGCATTGGGCAGCAAACACAGTCCTTTCCCTGAGAAAGGTGAGAGCTGCTGGCGCTAAAATTACCAAGAATAAAATTCCTTCACTTTGCCTCATTTTTAAGAGAAAGAAATAATACTTTAAAAAGGTATATTAATCCCCAAGCTTTTACCAGGGCAACTAAAATTCTCTATACTTCTCTATACTTCTCATGAAAATATTATTAAGAATGAGTCTCTTTTACGTGTTCTGTCCCTTGTAAATTCACGTGGTAGCCACCCAAACACTCATGGTCTGACAGATTTCTGAAGAGAGCACTGGGAAAATGTTGCTGTAAGGCTGTCACTGGACACTAACTCCCAAGAGACTACTGTTTCCAGTATTTATGCCTACAACTCGTTCCAGCAGTCACTGGACACATGATAAATACATTTAAGATTAAGGCTCTCTCAGTCCTCCATTTCTGACTCTTTGAACAACATCTCACTTCTGTAAGCAATGAGATTTCTCTTTGACAAATTCACATTTAGCAAAATCAACAAAGTATTTTCAAGTACTTCCAAAACAACTCTACCCGCAGGAGACAGGTTATCTCTTCAACCAAGCATGTCAACAGCCCATCTGACACTTTCCACTATTTGTCCACTCCAGTGGTGACTAGAAAATGCATGCCAAAACCCCAATTTCTTTGGTCAACCTGAGGCCAGTGATGGGTTTTATCCCACATTAGGAGAAAAAGCAGAAGTGGAGCCAAGAAGTCCAACAAATGCCATATTTTTTCCATGGAGCTTTTGGTCTCTTGGTAGGTTCCAAAGATCTGAAATTTCTTTTTCATCATTCAGCTCCCCCAGCACTGGTCTGATATAGTTGGTGGCACAGAGCAATTGCTTTTTAGATGTCCCTAGAGACTAACTTTCAATAAATGTTCTTTCCCAAAAAGCATTTTCCTCTGTGTGGATGTTGTTTACCAGACAGCTAAGAGTTAAGCACAAAGGAAATGGAATTTAATGCCCCTATTCACCAACACATTTGTTGCATTAAAACATTTTTCCCTTATTTACAATAATAAAGAGGCAAGTGCCAAAGTGGTGCTTTGTCCACTAATCAATACATTCAAGACACTATTGGAAAAATCAAAGAAGTAATCCACATGACCAAAAGAGGAGATGTTGCCTTTGGCAATGACATATGGCATTACTGGTTAAAGCCAGGTGTTCATATTTATTGTGGTTCATGTACAAATGAGTATTGAATAGAAAGGAATTGGAGCAAATCAAATCTATCTTCTGTGCTGTTATATACACAGCATCAGGGGAGAGAATAGAAGGAGGAAATATTCAAACACAGATACTTATAAATGGAATATATACTCTAAGGTAGTGTTGCTTTTTAAAATTTTTGAAATTTCAGAATATTATCTGACATCCTGAAACTTTTCCAGGCAATACTAACATTACTTCTGTAACTGACAAAGAGTATGTGCTCTACACTACATCTGTGTCATTACCAGTCCAAATACATGCTCAGCAAAAAAAACAGGGATATAGATTACATTCAGAGCTACAAATCTGTCTGCCTAGAAAATACCACTTCATAAACTTCACACTCCATGAAAGAAAGAGGGTGTTTGTCATAGCTCAATTGCTCCTCCTCTTGCTACTCTGTCTTTTCTCCACTGAAATAAATGCCATTCCACATTTTCACAGGCAAGGCACCTCATGGAAAGGCATGATAAAGCCTGACAATGAAGTTCAAAAGTGTGGGTGGGAAAAATCTAGTACAGAAAGTAATAGGGGGGGAAAGAAGAAAAAAGTAGGCTGTGTGTTCACCTTCAACATTTCCTTCTTTCCACATCCAAACGAATGCATCATCACACATTAAAAAAAAAACCAAAAAAACCCCAAAACAAACAAAAAAAACAAAACTAAAATAATACACTCACAAATAACCAGTACTTGCTCCTTTTTGCTCAGAATTTTCTTCCAGCAGCTGAAAAGCTTACTGACTACTCACAGCCAATTTTCTGGAGCTCCAACATTGTACACATGACAACTGTAGAACAGTTCAGGCTGAAGAAGACCTCTAAGTCCATTGAGGCCAACCCAGCACCACCAAGTCCACCAGTAAAACATGTCCATAAGTGCCACATCTACACAACTTCTAAATACCTCCAGGGCTGGTGACTCAACCACTTCCCTGGGCAGACAGTTCCAATAATTGACAACCCTGCTGGTGTGGAAAATTGTCCTAATATTCAATCTCAACCACCCCTAGCACAACTGGAGGCAGATTCTTTCCTGCATTAGACAGTCATTACCACAGGGAAGGTGAGGATGAGGAGCTAAAGCCAGATAGATCTCTGCCAATGGATTAATTTCTCTGTTCCCTAAGATGCAAAGGGAGAAATTTCCTGTCTTGCCAGTGGGAAAGCATGTCTTCCTGGCCTAGGGATTCCTGGACACATCTTGGGACAGGTGAGAATTGCAACAAGGAGTAGGTCTGGTCTGGCTGAAAGGTAAATCAGCTTTTCCAGCTGGCACCTGGAGCTGTCAATACCCTTAAAACACCTGGGAATTTCTGACAAAAGATCCAATTTGCAGCAGTCACAATGAGTGAGATAGATTGAATCTGTGTTTGTTTCATAGGCCAAGGGACAGGTGTCTTGGCCAAGATCTTCTTGTGCTCAAGGACTTCTTTTTCTCTATTCTTACATCTCCCAGAATGAATGATACTGCAAACACCTGAGAGATCATGCAAACTGAATTGTGCCTCAACACAAACCATCAGTTTCAGCTCAGAAAGTGTTCACACCATGACCATAAATGGTTGCCACTAAACTGCAGTCACTCTCAGCTCTTCTTTCATCCCTGTGGCACACCTTATTTATCATTGCTGCCAAGAGGACACATATCCTCTACACCACTTTGGGCCATGGTCTGTCTTCTCAAAACAGCCATTTCTTACTCTCAGGCACTCTCACCTTTTCATTTTTGGAAAGATGTTCAAGATTATCACATGCTTACAATAAATTTTATCATCTCAAGATAATTAAGCAAATTTAATAGCTATTGTTGTTTCTGTACAGGTTAAAATATTGGTAAGGAACAGCTGCAAAGTTTCAATAAGTTAACTCTTATCTCTGTTAATCATTTTTTTTACCTCCTGCATTTCAAAAGTGGAGGAATTACTACTTTTAAGATTGGTTTAGTTTGTTGGTTAAGTCTTTCATTAATCAGAACCTCTTCATTATAAATTGCTCTCTGATTATTCAGTTTCTGAGCAGGGCAAAATTTATTCAATAATCTTATTTTTTACCCTGATGAAATAATCTGTCTTTGCCACTCACATAGTTTAAGTGGAATGTCATGAAGGGTAAAATGACCATAGAACAATCTGTCCTAAGAAGGGGAATTCCTCCCTGGTGACAGGCAGTTAATTGTTAGCCAACATGCTCTAGTGAGACCATATATGTAAGGTATCATCTTACAGCAGCCTGGGTGCAAGGGGAGAGCTGACTATATGTGGAATCAGCTACTGCATCAAAAAGTTATGTTTCAGTAGGGGAAACTTGGTCTACTTCCCTCCAGCTGACTTAACTGGAATTTTGGATTTCAGTTTTTTGGGTTTTTTTTTCTGTTAATAAGTTCTGGTATTCTGCATTAGATTATCTCTCATTATTTTAAATTTTAATTAAGACACTGATATTACATGTTCTTCCCTACCATTACCCCCTTTCTAGAGATTACAAGTTTACAAGTTCCTAAAGAAATCACAGCTTTAAATTAAACATGTTGGTACAGTATTAGCTGATAAGAAGTTCTCCTAGAGGCCTCAGACTAAATATCTACTTAATTCTTACAGTTCTTTTTCTCTTGACATTTTGATGTTTTACAGTGTGATAGTGATTGAGTTCAGTAAGGGTTAGCCTTTATTTATGTAAATATTTGGAGAGATAAAATTGTTAAGAAATGTTGATCTATTCCAGTAAATGAAAGCACTGTCCTTTCATTAATAAGTAGTTCTCTTAACTTAAATGTCAAAGGTGACAAGTGAAGTATTATTAATAAATAAATAATAGAATATTTTTAGATGGGTGTTTGAATTGTTAAAATAATCACACTAAGTAAATTAATTCTGCAAACTTTTAAACCTCTCCTTTTTTCTCATACTTTGTCTAGTGTCAAGGAAAAGACAGATGTTTAAAAGGACTAGTTCAGTAGCTAGCAAGAAACCATTTCTTTCATGAGGGGAGAGGAAGTGTAGACTAGCCATCATATGAATGGACAGGGTAAAGCATTGGAGGTTCAGGACAAGTTCTGCTGATGCTATCTGACAAGGCAGAGTCACCATTAACCTCTTAAACCTTCTATTATTGTTCTAGAGGAGGCTCTACCATGCCCTGGAGAATTGCAGGCAGATGACTGCTCTCACTCATTGAGAGGAAGAGCTGCAGAGACCTAAGAAGTACCCAGGAAAAAACCTGGGGGAATCTCCCTTTCCTCTCAAGAAGTCCATGATCAGCCAGTGAAAAATGGGAATACTGCACACTCAGCAGGTAATGGAGATGTCATTACATCTGCCTTGACATCTAAGAGGAAAGAGAACATCAGATTCCACTGTGAGCAATGCTGCAGTGCTCAGTTTGGGAGAAGTTGCCTTCTTCCTTTGGCAAGGCAGGCACTTGTACATCAGGAAGGAGCAGGAGCAGGGCTGTTCTAGGAGGGGATAAAACTGGAGCTAAGGACAGCTACACACTACCTGAGGGGCCAGAGTGCTGATAGCAACAGGAGATGAA
The DNA here is from genome assembly GCA_003676055.1 of Chloebia gouldiae. Classification (NCBI taxonomy): domain Eukaryota; kingdom Metazoa; phylum Chordata; class Aves; order Passeriformes; family Passeridae; genus Chloebia; species Chloebia gouldiae. The sequence goes on along the minus strand of QUSF01000009.1, from coordinate 30,186,167 downwards.
AGGGACTGGAAATTAGATAATGCTGGGTCCTGGATATAGCTGAGGTATTTCCAAACTCAGAAAAGTAGTTTCATGTACCAGGGCCCAGATCAATCTGATTATGCTCTTAGTTTCCACCTAGTAAAGAGTTGGTACTAAGGAAAGAAAGGGATTTGAAGATCAAGGAAAAGTGTGGTCATTGAAGGGGAAGTTAAAGGGATATTAGAGCAATAGATCTTGGAAGAATTAGTTTACTTTCTTTTCTTTCCTAATCTTCAGTTAACATCATTGTATTCTGAAAACAAATTACTTCCCTTTTAGAAGAAAGAAACAAAATGTAGTATAAAGCTTATTAAATTTATATAAAGCATATCAGGAAATGGAGAGGTTACTTATCTCGCAGCAGTATTAGCTTGGGCTCAATCTGAACAAAAGCTTTATTTATCAACCTCTAATCTGAATAGCATTTTTGTCCAAAATTGGGTCTCATCCCAAAATATTGGATCATTTGCATTGGCAGATCCCTCATTTATGTCAAATCTCACTTGGCTGATGTATTTCATCTTGCCATCTCATCCCGAAACACAAAACATATAACAAAAGCCTGTTATCTAGAGTAGATTGCATGCATGGGAAGTTTGTCTAGTTCAGTTTCTTGTCTTTTGTGACCCCCTCTTGCAAAACCTTCATAAGGGAGGGAATCTTACAATTAATTTTAGGCATTAACTCTTTCTCTAAGTGTGTAAGACAAGAAAATTTATGAGGAAAAGGGAAAAGGAAAATAAATTCAAAGCTCAAATGGCAGCTCACCTACTCAGCGATTTATTCAGTAACTCAAGCCATTGTTCCTTCCTATACACTGGCTCCTCACAAATATGGAGCCAAATTAGAGGTTTCTATCCTTTCCCTTGAAGTTTCCTGAAAATTGCCTCAAGTTAGTGGAGGACGGTGCCTACAGCTCTCTGCATTTAAAAGCCTTCCACCAAAACTTGCATTTCTCTTGGTCAGTGGGGTTGCCTACTGAGAGAATGTGTTGTGCTCATAAGGAGATGACCCTTTCTCAGCTGATAATCCATGGTGGAATAAGTCCTTACGTGCCTGCAGGATTAATTCCTATGTATCACAGCCAATTGCAGTCATATTTGTATTGCTTGGACACAGAAACTGGTTACCACAAAGGAAATGGGAGAGGAAGGTGTTGTCCTTACAGAAATACTAGCTAGGAATTTCTTCAGAGAAGTGACTGGATTGTTAACCAGCCCTGGTGTTAACTCTTTTGTCCAGAAGGAGCTAACAAAGAACTGGGCTCCAATAGGATTCTTTCCTACTTTCTGCCAACCTAGTTGATGTACAGAGCTGCTTAACAAAAACATCCCCAGTCCACATGAACCAGCCACCATGTAGAATGGAGAATAAAGTTCCAGTTTTTAATCTGTTAAATTTGAGTGAAAAATTAAAACAAGATAGCACCAATAATTGGTACTACTGTTCTGGTTGTCATGAGGACTACAGGTAAGTCTCAGTTGCAGCAAAATTACACATAAATTTTCTGGGAAGTGAAGCGTGTATATGTCCATGTGTAAGTGTTGTTATTTCTACCCAAAGGAATCTCTACATGTGATTAAATTGACATCACCAACAACTGAGGGGCCAAAGTCATACCCTACTCTTTTTCCAGTTGTCTTTCCCCATAACAGCTGCTGCTGATAAACTCAGCAGCAGAAGTTGATGGAAACATCAATGGTACCAAATACTGGAATAACAGGGTGATTATTAGATGCAACTTATCTGGTTGTAATATTAATAAACTGATTACTTCCAGTATGTATTGTATACCTCCAGAAAGTCATCCTCATGTAAACACAACAACAAAAGGTATTCCTTCCTGTATGCATGAAGATTACCCAGATACAGGCAGATGGTTCTGTTTCAGATTGTGTCTCACTAATACGTGCTGCTAACATGCATATATACACATGCCAAACAAAAGATTAATAGACGAGGGGAAAAAATGCATGTAGCAACATCAGTTTTTCAAAACAGAAAATATTTTTCTCCTGGATAGGTCATATCAATCTGGAAATGCATATAAGCCCTGAAATTGCATTATTTTTTCTCCACATCCAGTTCATTTCAGAGAGAGCAAAGGAAGAATATACCTAGCTCTTACCACTTTTAATATAGTTCAAGGGTGGTAAGTCAAAGTTAGAAAATGTGAGGGAACTGCTATTTTCCCAGTGACAGAACTGCTGTTCAAATAGGTGATGACCTGTAACTTTAAACTGTGCAAGACCTTTATGTCACTGCCATTGCATGATACTGTCCAAGATATTTGCTCTGAAGAAACATCAAGTCTTAAATCTTTTTGGAAAACTGAAAAGCATAACTTTTTTGAATTGTAAAGCTGATCTATAAATGGAATATGCCAAAAATATGCCTTTCCTCAAATATTAAAAATTATACTAAAATAACTTTATTGAGAAAGAGGATAATTAATAAATAACACAGAATTTAAATAAGCAGAACAGAAAAATTTTAGCAGTTCAAATTTCTTAGAACTCAGAGAACTGGGTTTTTTTCTTCATACTTTCTAAATATCTTTTTAAACTGGCAGAATTGATATCCATCTTATCCGTTTAATCATTGACTTGTTGCTTAACTTGTCTTGTTACCTAGGCCTTTTAAAGTCAACAGATAATAATATGAAATAAACAAAACCTTTGTCACTTATTCCTACACCAAGCTTTATGTAACTCCCCTAAATATGAGTTGCAATAGAAACCTTTGAACACCGTGCCAGTAAAAGGGACTCTATTGCAAAGAAGCTGATAAAAACTTGTTTGGAATACCATCAATTTATTCCAGGAATTAACTATAATTAACCAGATATTTTAGGTTTCTTGAATGTAATAAATCTCTCTTCTGTTAATATACTGTTCCTTGCTTCTTCAGGTGGAAAATCTTGAACCATAATTGCCTGGATACTGTTTTTTGAGATTACCAGTAAAAGCAGGCAGAGACACATGATTTCTCTAATCACAATGTCAGCCAGCAGGTGCTAAAATGAAATGAGACCTTGACTGCCTTTACACCTGACCTTGGATTATTTCAAGGCAATAAGTGAGGTATGGGAAAGCACTGTTTTCCTGTACCTATGCTTGATCATACCACTTAATTTCACAATTCAATAGTATTTTGGCAATCTACTTTCCAGCTCAGAATTTTAGAAATGAATAAAAAATTTGGTGTGTCTCCATTATTTGCCTTTAGATGGTGGACCATAACTCTGCATACTTCAGCATGTTGAAGACTTGTTTGGAAGAATATCATGGCCCATGGCCCTGGAGAGGAGTTGGTCATCATTCAAAAATCACCTCCTCCAAGTTAAAGAGCAGTCCATCTTTAAAGCATAAATCAAGCAAACTCATCAGGTGGCCCACATGGATGAACAAGGAGTTTCTAACTAAAATCAAGCATAGAAAAGCAGCATAGAAGTGATAGAAGCAGTTTTACATGATCCAGGAGGAATACAGAGTATGCAGTGCATGCAGAGATAGTGTTAACAAAGTTAAAGGCCACACCGTTGCATATGGGAAGAAAAGTGCAGGGCAACAAGAAAGGCTTTTACAGGTGTATAAGCAGCAGAAGGAAAATAAAGGAAAATTTGGGTTTGCTGCTGAATGGGAAGGGGGACTACCTGACAAACATAGAGAAAACCAAGATATTCAATGCTGCCTTTGCCTCAGTCTAATAAGAGCAGCCTCCAGGAATTCCAGGTACCTGAAACCTGCACAAAAGTCCAAGAAAGTCTTGTCCTCTCTGGAGTAGAATACGTTTAAAGAGTATGACTACACAGACTGGACATGAATAGGTCTATGGGTTCTGATGGAATGTACTAAGAGTGTTGAGGGAGCTTCTGATGCCACTGTAAGGCCACTTTCAATTGCCTTTGGAGGGCTATAACTACTGAGAGAGATTCCTGTTGACTGGGGAAAAAATCAAACATCACTCTGGTCTGTAAAAAGGAGGGAAAGCCTTCTATGACAAGAAGACAGGGTCAGTGAACAAGGGCAGAGTTTGAACTTAACAGTGGTTGGTGCAGCTCCTCATGCTGCCATTCAGAGGGATCTTGACAGCTTGTAGAAATGGCCTGAGAGGTATCCTACAAACTTCAACAAATTTCCAATACTACAGCTGGGGAGGAATAGCCCAGTGGAGTAGCCAAATTGACCTAGGCATCTTTCACTAAGACACTAGCTACAGAAACCTATCTCTCCAAAGAAAATATAGTGTCACTAAATTAATTAAAATGTTATGCCACAATTTGGGGAGAACATCAGGTATGGAAACTCAAACTCTACACGAGTTTGGTGAAATTTGGTTGCTCATTCTTAGATATTTCATAGTTTTTTGGGGGAAGCACTAATGAAAATATTACCAGAGGAAATGCTTTGCTTTCTACTAGAGTTTGTACCAGGCATTCCTGATGAGGAAATCTGGATGTGTGGTGTGTTGGGCTGGAAGCCTTGCTGACCTCCAGCTCTTGCAGTAATTTGCTGGCTCAAGAAAATATCTTGTGATATTTTTTTCAAATTAATATTTGTCTGTGTCCTCTGAAACCAGTTCCAGCCACTGACACAAACAGAGAACAACCTGTTAGCAAACTTCTCCTACATGCTTTTTTGAAGAGGCACATCTTTTTGAGGTAAGTCTTTCCCAATAACTTGCATGAGTCAGCGCAATATTTTCTCTGAAAGACATAAAATTGCCCAAGAATCATAGAATAGTTTGGGTTGGAATGGACTTTTAAAAGGTAATCTAAATCCACCCCTGCTGCTCCGAGCATACTCAACTAGACCAAGTTTCTCAGAGCCCCTTCCACCCTGACCTGGAATGCTTCTTGGGCTGGGACACCTACCACCACTCTGGGGAAAAAGGAGGGGGCAAGAGGGGTGCATGGACCAAAGGTACAGCTCAAAGGCAGTGAAGGAGGGTCGGACTAGGAGCACTGATGTATAATGAGCTCCAGGCTTGGGATACATCTTGGGAGAGAGAAGAAATTAGCCCAGGGGCTATTCCTTGTCTCAGGTAAATACAACAGCAGAAGATGCCTGTTGACAAGGGGCATTTTAAGCTGCTCACAATTTTCCACTAAATTGGAATAGAGGTGGTTCCTCGGGAATAGTAAGACTGTGGATGAGGAATGCAGAAAAATTCTTCGAAACACCAGATGTTTCTCATGATCTGACAGTTCCTGTACCCAGGCAGCCAACAAGGGCAGGAGACAGGGATCCTGACTGCAGCTCCCCTCCCAGCTTTGTCAGCAACTTTGCCCTTCAGCCCCGTACAAGTGTGACAGTTTGCTGTGTGCTCTGGCAGAGCAGAGGGAGCAGGACAGGCCAGTGTGGCCTTGACCTTTGGCCAGCCAGGGTAACATTGCAGCTGCCCACCAAGGACCAACAGTTCCAGCCTCTGCTGCCAGGAACCTTGGCACAGAATTTGCCTCTTCCTAGCAAAATAAAATAAAAATAAAGTAAAATAAAATAAAATAAAATAAGGAATATGCTAAAAAGTAAGCCCTTGCTAATTTTGACTTTGGCCCTGGTGTCTAGTGTACCATTCCATCAGTTAGCAAGGGTCAAGGGAGGCCATGAAAGCATTCATGAGAAGCTGCTCATGAAAACAAGAAAATATAAGGTAAAGATAGGGGTCTGGTGTGACTGCAACATTTTTCTTCACTCCATCCAAGCATTGTAACAGGTAAACTTGCAGCCAGTATGGGGCACTGGGAAATGGGAAGTGACCAGTGCAGGACAGACATTACATTCCCTTGCTGAGGGAAAACCTACCTGCTGGGGTTACTCCGAGTTGCCCATGTCTGCCCCACACAGCAGCATTATTCCACAGAAGTAATGTTACATCCATTCACACTGATTGTCCTTCACTTGTTTGTTCTTAATGTAAATCTCTTTCACATCTAAATTCAAGTTTCATGTTAGTGCTATCATTTCCCCTTGTCCAACATAAATCAGCAAGGGCCCATAAGCCACTTCCAGCCTCCTGCAGATTTGTACCAGTACAAACTACACAACTGATCATTGCCAAGTCAAAAATGGGGTCTCTCAGGACTTGCAGACATTTTTCTTTTGATTGCACACCAGAGAAGGAGCAGGGAATAAGCAGATGGGATCAAAGTCCCCTCCCTAGAAGAAGAAAAAGTCCAATTTTTCTTATCTTAAGCACTGTATCAGCAAGTTTCTCCCAGTAATTCCCCTTCTGTTCATTACAGTTATTCCCACCCAAGAGAAAGCACCTGGCATGTTGCTTCTGGTGATGACTACCAGCTTCAGAAAGCAGAGGTATCTTTATTGGGGGTACTCAGATACTTCCTGTTTTATAAACGTCATTGTCTTCCTGGTTAGTGCCTCAAAGATTTGTCAGATATCTCTGGGCCAATGGAGATGTACTTTTCATGAGTTCCAGTGTTTTCCTGACACATATTTAACAAAACAGACAGCTCAAAGGAGTTCTGAATTTGCCATGCAGACAGAAATAAGTCTAAAACAAGGAGTGAAATAGTTGTCAAAAATTTGTACAGCAAGTGTCTGAGCACTGACTTTATTGAGCAGATAAATATGATTATACATAAACAAATTTAGTCTGCTAGCTACTGCAAATATCCAATACAGTAATTAAAGTGAGGGGCAGTACACAACAACGTGGGATGGAGACAACAAAATAAATGGGTCAAGTCTTTTTTGTGATCAAGACTTAAATACCCAAACATTCAGTGTTGGAAAAACGTGTTGGCTGTTATTATGCTATAGATAGTTCAGCATGAAGAAGTATAATCTTACTACATTTCTTACATAAATTTCCTTTCTTACTTATGTAACTTTACATGTAGAAGAGCTGTAAAAAATGATAAATAGTATAAACACAAACCAAAAAAGTTGAGATAAAAAAAGAGACATTTTTTTCTGTCACAGCTAAACATTTTTACCAAATGGAAGTTAAGAAATAACTGATACCAGTATGTAAGTAGTTGAATGCATTTTTACTAGGAAGGCTGTCTTCTACATGGACATATAGAGCTGCAATAGTTTTAGTAGTGCTACTTTTCCAGCAGTATTATCTAATCCAATATAAGCATTTGGAAGACATAAGAATGAGGAATTTTTAATCTCTCAATTTATTCCTGATTTCATGAGACTTAAGCTTTGACATGGGACCTGAGTGAATTCCCTGGACCCTAGGATGATGATGTAGAATATTAGATCTTGGCACATCCTGTATGTTTTTAACTCAAAAAATCTAGAGGACTCCAAGTTCTGTTTCCAGGATTTGAAAATTCATTTCTTATCCATCTTCAGCCTTCTGTCTGCATGGCCTTGTGGTGGCAATTTGCTTTCTCTTTTTCTCTATTCCCCTTTCTACTCTTTAAATAACAAGAAATACTCCTCTTTCTTAAAATACAGATAATTAAATAGAAGTCTAAAATTAAGATCTTCAATGGAAAATAAAGAGAAAAGTAACATAACAAATCTGGTGTTTTACAAAACTTTCCTTAAAATAATGACTAAACTTACAGATCTCTGTAATTGTCAAAAGAAGTCAGTTGGAAACATACATGTGAAGCCTTAACACATTTTGCATGACCTTGAGTTAATTTTTACCTACCTGCTTTCAGTTAATTATGTTACACATGAGACTCCTCCTGGCACTTTGTCAACATCTGGATGCCCTTATTATGTATTTCACCCCAAAGTCTGTATATTCTATTGGACTAAGTGATTATTTCTCTGGAGAAGTTCCTACTCAGGAGAATTTTTCATAATTTCTGTCATGACTTTGTCCTTTCTCACTACAAGAAGCATTTTGTTTTACTATTACAAAAATATAAGAGGATTATTAATTATCATTAAATGTCTACTGGTAATGCCTAAAAAATATAAGCTGTCAAAGAAATAAAAGCTACAGCTTTCTTTGTTAAGAAAGATCAGTAGATAACAACACTGAACAACATATTCCTGGGACTGTATTGCTTTTTTTCATTCCTGTGGACTATTCTACCATTTTAACTTATGGAGAATTGAATCTTCCTCTGGCTTAATTAAAATCTTTATTCAGGTGTATAGTAAATTTTGCTTCCTTCTGCAATCAGAAAGCCATTTCCAAATCAAACTCTGACTTGTATGAGCACTGTCATATTTGAAAATATACAAAAGTTATTCTGAACATGAGACAGAAAAATGTTCAAACAATGCGATAAATGAAGTGTAATCTAGCTACTATTTCTCCATAGAAAATAGCATTTGAATTATTCACATCCACTGCCATTTGAGACATGACTTTTTAGAAGTTTGAGTGGGATATGCCAGTTTCCCTAATTGTTTAAATGTTCCAAATTCTGACATATTTTAAGAAGTCATTTTGTAGGAAAAAACCTCCTCAGTGAGCATATTTCCTTAGACTCCACAAGAAAATTCCTTTGGAGCATGTTGCAGATAGAAGCATCCAGCAAAACTGGAGCTACAAAGTCCATTTGTTCTCAATAGGTTGTCTTTATTCTTTGTCATACATGATTCTGGAAGCCACTGCGTAAATCAAAGGATTTATTAAGTACAGAGATTTCCAGGAGAAAAACCTAGTTTCCAACCAGTGCTGATGTTTACACTTCATGCAATACACCTGAAATATTTAAACAAATGAAAAGGAAAGGGAGAAACCCCAAATATCTCACTCTGAATGCCTGGAAAAGCACTGTGGCATGTATGTAACTTCAACTGGTAAGACTTGATGTATTGGGTTAGTAAACATTAAAATTTAGACAACAGAGACATGGGTTTTTTAAATGAAAAAGTTTGTCCAGATGTTTTTAAGCCATTGCTTTCAATGTATTAAATAATGCTCAAAAATCCACTGAAGCAAACTTCCACTGAACTAAATCAATGCAGCCTGTTTGTGGATACAAAATGATCTTGCTAAACTGAGCTGTGGCTTGTCACTTGTGACAGCTGTGATGCATCTGTAACAGGAATAAATAGCAGCTACACTCACCACAGAAGCAGCCAAGCTCTCATGGGCCAGCTGGCCATTTCCCAGACTGTTGGGATGTTTGTAATTCTTTGTCATAACAACAGCATTCACTTCCTTTGTATTCCTCTTAACGACAGGAAAGTTACCCTTCATCATTAATGGAAATATGATGCTGCTTTTCTCCTTCAGATTATACTTACACAGATTCTTATATTGAATCCTTTCATAATATGGTTTTCCCTATTAGAGTTCCTGTAGCAACTATATGAATGTTACATTATTGGAGAGGAAGGAGGAAGAAGCTGTTTGCTTTGCACATATGCAAAATGGAGGACCTCTTTCTTTTGTAAATTGTGGTGAATGTTGAAAAATAGTTTGACAGCAGCTGGTCCTGCTATTGTGATAGACTAATGAGAATATTTGACCCAAGTCCCTGCCAATTAAATTTCCAAAAGCTGACTATCACCTGAAAGAAATAAGATATTTTCTTATACCTGTTCTAAGTATCAGTAGTGAAATAAGAAACTCTAGTCTTAAATGAGTTTTTGAATTATAAAAAAACATTATTTTCTGACTTAACAGCATAAAGACAAGTTTTTTTGGAGAGGCTTATTGGGGTTTTTTAAAAGCAGGATTGAACTGTACCATTAAATTATCTGCTCATATTGAAAGTCTTCACTCTAGTCAAATTAGGCATTCAACTCACTTTCCTTCTTACTGATATACAGTTGCAAGATTGGATTTTCTTGAGTAGAAGAGACACAAGAGACGTGAACAGAGAATTAGCTAACTTCCCAATATAGCTTTTTGTAGGGAAGATAAATAATCCATGGATTCAAATGAATGTACAAGTGTAATTGCATTTCAATAAAATCACAAAATGCATGTGAAATGTTCAAATCTTGTGTGCATCACAGTGGCTGCACACAATACATGAGAGCAATAATACTGAAACATCACAAAGCACAGCGTAGGCTAGACAAGATAGCTTTCACTTGAATTTAATGAGGCAGTAGTCATGAGAGACAAATTAAATCACTTACTGAAATTATCCATTCTGAAAAGAGTATTAATGCCACAATGAGTCTCTGAGTTGCAGCTAACCGAGATGATACAGCATGCTCCACTGTTTGATTCTAAAAATGGTAGAAAAAGGCTAAAGCCATTTTATACTGTCCAATGTATACCAATGGCAGAGGATAATTACTTTTTTACATAGGTACCCTGTTAACTCTCGAGTGGTACAGTGCTTCATTCATAGCAAGAACAAGACTGAGGCATTGAAAATTTACAGATTCAGAACTAAATACTCCTGTAAGTTCATTCACCTAAATGAGGACTGTTGGTGTTGAGAGCAGGAACTCCATCAGTATAATACAAGACAAATATATTCAAATTACTTCATAATAATGAATTGAGTGAGCATCCTAATCAAAACAGGGCTAATATTTCCTTTTATAAGGATTATTAATATTGCATCACTAATGATGATTTTGTATTCAAAATTATTTCATGCCAGCACAAAATCTTTGGAGGGGGAGAAATTTTACAAGTATCCATTTTATGGTCTTATCCATACTCTGTGGGGTGTGCATATAAAGATATCTGCCAATCAGTTTGTAGGAACTGTTGAAGCAATCCTGTGCCACTTCTGCCATATGTTCCTCTTCCCCTTGTTGTATGACTATTAGTAGTTAATTACAGCCTACTGTCATAAATCTGTGTTTCCCTCTGCTCTAATCTTTCAGCATGAGCTTCTGATTTGACATGGATTAAGCAGTTCAAATGCCACCCTACAGGAATCCTAAAAAGGCAAAGCAGGGCTGCTCACTACAGACTGTGACACCACTGGAGACCCGGGGATTACACAGATCACCGTGGATCCACCATCTGGTATCACTTGTCCTTTCTCTGTTCAGATGACGTGATGAGGGAACTCCTTGCTCCTGCAGTAAGGTCTACAGCTTGCATCAAGCAGGAGCCCTGCCAGGGTTTGTCATCTAACCGGCACAGAAACTCTCCCAAGGTCATATAATGGCTGGGAGAGGATTTAGGATCACTTATCCCAGTCCTATTGTTGTTAGCCTTCTTACACACCACTGGGAGGAAACTATCACCCCTCAAATCTAGCCATGTGGCCAGATGTTATGTAATTGAATAAGACAATAAATGTGAATACTAGATGATTTGGGGCAGCTAGGCAGGAGTCATGGGAGTAGCTGCTACACAAATCTTACGGTTTCAAGTCTTAAGACAAATCTTGAAAATTTCCATTTTCATAATGGTAAGAAGTCTGTTCTTCCATGTCTTGAGTTACTTGCTTTTGCTTCCTCCATTCACTTCTCTGTGCTTCACTATTTTGACTGGTAGCACCATAGGTTTTCTTTGGACTAACAAAAGTTTCATTGTTCATCTCTGTTTCCTCAGCCAGTTCATCCTGATCAATTATGCCACATTTCTCTTCACTGAGGTTTTCGGGGTCAGCCCATTCCTGCTTCTCCCCAGAAGCAAAGATAGCGTAGAATATCACACCACTGTAATGCACCAGGGCTGCAATCAGAAAGACGTTCTGCCATTCTTCACGGGTCTGAAAGAATGGTGCAGGTCGCATTAAGTTTCCAGCAACAAGAAATATCACTTTCCAAATTACACCATGAATTAGCACGTATTGAGGAATGACTGTGATCACTGATTCCTGATGCTGAAGATAGAATAACTTATGAGAACCATTGCAAAGATTTTTTTAAAATATATATAACTACAGCAAATATAATAAAACTTAGGTTTCTTGGTTGTTTTGTTGTTTTTTTTTCTCACAGTAAAGTTTCACTCTTGCATGTGAAGTATTTGTGGAGTTGGAAATGCAGGGATTTCTCTAACAACTACATGAATATTATTGTAGATCAGTGTTTGCTTAGAAACTCTGCCATGGGGGTATGGATGCATTGCAGAGGAATTTTTCTAGCCCTATAAGCATTGCACAGTTGTTTGGAGATACTGCAGAGACTCAGGCTCAGGTGGTATTAAATAATATCTAGCCTGCACAGATAATTAGTTATAATAGCTGAGAATTAGGCCAAGGTAGTATTTAAAAAGTGAATGCTTAAGACAAAAAAAAGCAGCTGCAGAGACCAGCGATGGAATGGCATTCCCAGGGATCTTTGAAATGTCTTAAATTTGTTGCATTACCTAACCATTTTCCTAAAAAACATGGAGAAATGTTACCTTATGTTTTGTCATTGCACCAACGATGAGTGGGCACACCATTCCCGATAGCGTCCCCACGCCATTGGAGATCCCCATCAGAATGCTGGCATAACGAGGGGCTATGTCCAAGTGATTCACATTGAAGCCTACATAAAATGAGAGAAAAACACATACTAAATATCAGCTCAGATAATTATCATTCCTTAGGTAAGGAAAATTGGTCATATTAACTATGGTTGATCACAAGAAGTGACAATTAATTCCAAGTGCATGGTAAAAAATAGGGTAAGAAATAGACTCCTGGGAAAATCCTGCAATAAAAGTTGATAGATAGAAATGGCCAGCTATGCAAGGACCTCATAACTGAGCAGCAAAACCACTTCCCATCTGCAGAAACCTGAAATAATGAAAGACCAGCTGTTACTTTGCTGGTCAATTTTGTTCAATAGATCCATGTTCTTGGCCATCTTCTTGGAAGATCTTCAGTCTTAAGAAAATCTTTAATCTTCATAGCAAAGGAGTTTTTTTCAGTGATGCTGGTACTGATGGTGCCACAAAGCAGCTTGAGACTACATAAAAGTGTTAGAAACATCTCCTGGAGAAGGGCTGGATGTAGGATGCAACAGAGGGAGGGCTGGCAAAGAAAGCAGAAATTGGGTGCTAGGGTTGGGGACAGGATTGCAACTGATAGCCTTTGTGCAACTATTCATTGCAGAGTAATCTCTCTCTCCCTCTCTGTCTTTCATTTTAGCCATACAGTTAAATAGGATGAAAAGGTGACTGACAGTGTAAAAGCATATTAGAAAATAACAGCATAAAGCTGATGCAAATTGGAATCAATAAAGAGCAAGTTCTTTTCAAAGCTTCAGGTATTGTGTGCAATGTGTTTCATAGATACCGATGTAAATTAGTTATGATATAGGAAGAAATAACAAACACCCCATAAGCTGCCACATTAAGAGCAAACAAAATAATATAAATTATGACAGTAAAAACAGTGAGGATAATAACATCAGTTTTATTATGAATAAAAGCAAGAATAAGATTAATTCTTACCTGAAATTGCAAAGCCGCTGAAGCCTACTGCTAACACCAGAAAGGAAATAGCCACACCTTTTGTGTGAGAATAACCAACCACCAAAAGCAAGGTTGCTTCCATCCCAAAGCCTTCCAATTAAAAACATGAGAAAGAATTATATTTAAATTTCTAGTTGCCATGAAAATACTAATAAGCACTATCCAGAGTAGAAGCTCAAAATGAGAGAAAATTATTTTGTATCATTTAACTATTCTTGAACACACTTGGGCTTTGTGCATTTGCAGAAATATTTGTATATTTATTGTTTGAGAATATATTCTTTATTTCTCCTCATTCACTGCTGTATACATGACCCAAACAGTTGGTTAAGTTAATTCACTGTATTCATGAGCAATACAGGAAGACAATTGAGAAATTGAGGATGTGTAAAGGGCAGAAAAATTCACAAACCCACAAACATTTGAGTGAAAGAAGAAAAACACTTGCCTTTAATTTCTCATGCTTGTAGTAATACAGGATGTTCTTGGTAAATGAAACAAAAGAGTATTTTACATACAAGTAAAATACCAACACAACAGGACATTCCTGAGCATCACAGGGAACTTCCAGTCTCTGCCGTTACTGGAAATTAGTATTTTGTAATATGTAAGATTACAAGCCTTCTGTTTTGTTTTGTTTTAATGACACTAATAATATGCCCTGAAATACAATTAATTTAACCATCCTTTCTAAAGATACATAGCCAAGTTATTTGGCATTACTGGCTGCAGGCATCTCTATTTCTAGGAGCCTGTGCCATCTATAAATAATGCAAGCCAGCAACTGGCAGTGGGCAACTAATGACTCCACAGACTGTCTGGCTTGAAATATTTTCTTTAATTCAATATCAATACTATATGTCACTGATTTTTCAGTTCAGTGACTGAATTGGAAACAAATTATTTTGTGCTGAGTTAATATTTTCCTGTTCATCCTTCATTTTTTACCCCCACCCTAAACCTTTCAGCCTTAACTTGCCAGTGGTCTCTGCTGGGAGTATCAAATGGGAACATGGCCAGTTACTTCAGGAATGTCAGGGTTTCTCCAGCACCTTGGCACAGGGTTAACTTTGTCTGTATGAGTTTGCAGGATGAGGTCTATTTGATCATACTATGCCCATTCAATTATTAACCAGACTTCTTGTCTCCTCCCTCTTTAAAAGCATGCTCATATGAGTAAGGATTTATGTCATGAGGCATCAGCTCTCCACTTGATGCTTCAGATTAACCACCTATAAACGCAATCTTGAATAAATTCTCTCTTGTCAAAATTAAACATGGATGAAACTATGATACTTGCATTGACTGCAGTACACAATTGAAATGTCATATTTTCATAATCCAATAGTACCTCCACAGTTCATGACCTTCCTTACAGTGGTAGTAGTTAAGATCTTCCTGCTCCGTAAGAAGTCAGCTAGCTGCCCTCCAATGGGCACAATGATTGTCATGACCATGTGAGGAACTGCTGACAAAAGGCCAACCTGCAGTTAGAAAAATGCAAGCTTTACTGTCATTTCTCCTTCTAGATTTAGGGGCAAGAGAACAGGAACCATAATGTTTCTTCACCACTTTTCCCCTTTATCTGATTACAGCAGATGCTCAAAACTGGGTGAGGGAAGAAAGATCTTGTGTCCCAAGAGGAGAAATCAGGACACAAGTGAATCTCACCTTAGAAATGCCATGCAATATCCTGTCCATATTAAATTCTATCGTAGACATCAAAAAGCCCTGTCATATGTGTCCTGATACTGGAATTCTCTATCTTGGCTTTCAGCTGTGTTTATATATTTTTCTTATTTATGTTCTCAAGAACCTCCTTCCTGAACAACAAATCAATCCCTGTTACCTGCCTCTGTGTAAAGGAAGGAAGCATCTGCAGCATAAAACCTGACATCATTAAATAATTTTACAAATAACTAAATAATCATACATGTAAAATGTGAATTTATTCTTGTGGGATTACCGACTACAAACTGATGTTCAGCCTCTTTTCATTTTCACAGAATCCAAGAATCCCATAAAGGTTGAGGTTGGAAGGAGCCTCCTTCTGCTCAAGCTGGACTACCTAGAGGATATTGCCCAGAAATGTGTCCAGACAGCTTCTGGATATCTCCAGGAAATTACACATCCATTCTGGGGAACCTGTTGCAGTGTGCAGTCATCCTCTTAGTAAAAAAGTGTTTCCTCATGTTCAGAAGGAACCTCCCATGTTCCAGTTTGTGCCCTACTGAGCACAAAGGTCAGCTCAGAGCACTACTGAAAAGACCCAATTTTTGTCTTCTTTACACTCTCCCTTCAGATATTTGTACATATGGATGAGAACCCTGCTGAGCCTTCTCTTCTCCAGGCTAAACAGTTCCAGCTCTCTCAGCCTTTTCTCATAGGAGAAATATTTCCACTTCTTCATGGCACTTCATTGGACTCTCTCCAGTATGAGCACGTCTCTCTTGTACTTTGGAGCCTGGAACTGGACACAGTACTTCAGGTGTGCCCTCACCAGTGCTGCATAGAGGGGGAAGATCACCTCCTACTCCCTGATGGCCTTTGCATGATGCAGCCCTGGATACCATTAGTCTTTATTGCAAGGACACACTGCTGGCTCATGTCCAGCCTGGTGTTCAGCAGGACTCCCATGCATGGGCTTGTTCCTCCCCAGGTGTAGGACTTTACACTTTCCCTTACTGGGCTCCATGGGGCTCCTGTCAGCCTCCTTCACCAGCCTGCCATGGCTCCTCTGTACAGCAGCACAACCCTGCAGTGTAGCAGCCACTGCCCCTACTTTTGTGTCATCTGCAAACCTGCTGAGGGCACACTCTGCTGCATCATCCAGGTCATTAATGAAGATGTCAAATAGGATCAGACTCAGTACAACCCCTGAGACAGTTTTAGTGATCAGCATGTCATCTTCTAGAAGCTTTTCTTTGAAGCACTAGTTTAGCGAGAAGTTTGTGTTTACTTTCAGCAGTGTGCAACCTCATTACATTGACAGTTGGTTTTACACTGGTTTTAAATTAGTGAGGTTCACAGAGATACAACTCTAGTATTAATGAAAAGCAGCTCAGAATAAATAGATGTATTTTTCCTAATATCCCTCTTCTTCACCTCCATGCTGTACTTGGCCAGTTAGACTGTCATTGCTACCATGCCACAACCATTGCTTCTCTTGCAGAACATGGGCACACAGTGCTCCCAGAACAGATAAATAATTATCTTCTTTGTTATCAGCCTTAGACTTACTTGAAAATAATTACCACATAGTATGTATGCATGCTAAATGAAAGAGTTTTAAAACTTTTCTAAAACAATTATTATGTATTCCTCATTCATGCTCTGAAGAGGAAGTGCAACAATTCTGATTTTAATGAAAAGGGGGGTGGCATGGAATACAAACCTATAAAGAATTTGATCTTCATTGCTAATGAAAAGTCACAAAAATCAAGAAGAGGATAAAAATTACCTGGTTAAATGTGGAACAGTCAACATTAAACAAAATGTACATTTCTATTTCCTTAGAGGTTTTTAATTATATATGAGGGCTATTAATCAACTATTTCCCAAAATAACTTCTCAATTCTTTCATTTTTCTAAAAATTTGATGCTCACATACTTTTACTTCTATCAGGTCAGCAGAAATATGTCATCCCAAATACTGGGAGTAATCTACTGTAATGATTCCAGGTCTATCTTGTTCTCCTCAAATAACTAAACCATAGCACTAAGAGTCATGCCCAATTATTTCTTTAACATCTCCAGGTATGATGTTCACCTCCTCTCTGGGCAGACCATTCCAATATTTTAACACCCTTTCAGTGAAGAAATTCTTCCTGATGTTCAACCTGAACCTCCCCTGCTGTATCTCCTAGGTCATTGCTTATTCTCAGACATTTACCTTGCTTATTGCAAATCCAAAAACTTCTTCAAAGTAAGCAGGCTGACTTATAAGGAGCAAATAGAAGGTCCAGCTTCTGCAGAAGTTTGCCACAATTATTGCATAAACTGGCATTGAAGTGAAAAATCTCCTCCAGGGAGTACTAAATTTCTAGGGGAAAAAAACACACAAAATTGGGTAGATAGAGGCAAAACAAAGAACCGGTATATTTAATTATCAAGCCTATTAGGTACATTGCATACAACTTACATCACAGATCACTTAAAATGCAAGTGAAATACTGGCAAAAAAAGAGGTAGAGAAATTTTCATAGAACAGTTAGTATTCTTAAGGTGGATACTGCACTAATATTGCCCTGCTCACTAAAATTATATGAGGTCTTCTGGAATCCTGATATTGAGATAACAAGATTAGTTAAAGAATCAAAGAAAGCCGGAGAAAACCTTGTGCCATTCTCTGCTTTTTGGCATGATGCAGTTTGAGACATTCTGCTGAAAGGAGTGGGAAAAAAGGGTTGTCCAAGCTAAGACACATGCACTAGTGCAGCAACAAGCAACTACCTGCTTCAACCTAATTAGTTTAATTCAGAAAAAAAAAAGGCCTGTGGTACAGAATTTAATTTCTGTAACTTGCTTTTTTGGCATTTTCAATTAGTATTGTGCTCCAATACTCCATGCAGCAGGAAACATACTTCAGAGACCTATTGATTTTTAATAGAATTCCAATCAGAAGCTGAAATACGTAGCTATGGCAAAACACATTGATATTCTCTTTTTTGAAAAAAAAATATTAATTGTGCTCTATGGGCCACCATACATTTGCAGTTGTGTATGTACCCATGAAGTAGGTGCCAGTTTCCTCTGCAGTAAAACCATCAAGGAAAATCCATGACCTGGAACAAGTGTGTTTGTGTCTCCAGCCAAGACTTGATCATCCAAATTTCAGATGCATGCCCAAAAAGACAGTCTGGTATTTTACACTCCTAGCACAGCTGTTATCCAAAACACGTAGAGGAAAAAATTGGAGTTACTTTGTTCCAGAATGTTCAAAATGGAAAGCTAAGAATGAACAAGAAACACCTTTGTTTTTCACTACTGTCAAAAAAAAGTTGTCTAAGGGAATGGAGGGAAGTTTGATGGGAAAATAGGTTTTAACTCAAAGTTTCCAGGATCTTCTCAGAGAGATGATGAGAAGCCTTAAAGAACCTGAGCTGCTGTGAGAGTCAGCAGGGCAGAAACCCAGTCCTTAAGCTATTAGATTTGCAATCATCCTTAATAGGAGTTCAAAAGGCAGCTGGATAATTCAGTATCTGCAGTCAGATTCTTATTTAGCTAAATCCATGAATATTTTTTAGAACAAGTATGACAGTTACTCAAGAGCAGGAGACCAGAATGTGTGGTTCCCCCTCCCAACCCATCCCTTCCCTCCCTAGGTCAGAGAAGCTCCATAAACCAGGAGCTTAAACAGCATTACATTTTCCTGTACTCATCTGGTCCAGCTGCAAGAGCCTGATTCTGTAATTTTCTTGAAAGGAAAACCCCTATTTCTGCTAACAGTATCCATCCAGTCATATGCTCATCTGCAAAGTGCTCACAAATGACAATAAGGAAAGCCTTTTTTTACTTACGCTTGCATTAGCTAGGCTGGCTCCTTCTCCTATACTTGTTTCTATATATATCCTTTCTTCATTGGTTATTGTTGGATGTGCAGCAGGGCTCTCATAGGCATGAAGCAGCCAAAACACATACCAAACAATCCCAAACATTCCTGAAGAGGCAGGAAAAGCAACTTGTTTTCAAAGTCAATAAAGCTACACTTCAGTATCTGCAAGCCTTGAAGTTTGTTTCAAGTGTCAGTTAAACAAAACCTGCTAAGAAATTATGCCCAGGGAAGTAACAAAATATGGCAACTAACTCTGTGTATATTGTATGCCTGCTTGCAAAGCATTTGAGCACTTTGTCACTTTTATTACGTTATGCATGGGGGCAAAGAAAAGGCAGGAAGAAAACTCTGTAGAACCTAGGGAAAAAAAGAGATGAGCCATAAAGTGGTGGCAATCTGTAATGAAGGGACTTCACTGTAAGACGGCAATGGCAAATCTTGTGCTGAGTCCTGTATTTCCAGGGAAGAGAGAGAAAACCCACTTTAACTGGGCTGCTGGTGAGCAAAGCTGCTTGCAGCCACCTCTGCTATACACTGTGAGGGGAAGAATGAGGCACCACAGATCAGCCACAAGGCCATACCCATGGGACCACTTTGTAAAGTGGCACTGCTTTATTAAAGATGGACAGCATGGGGAAGATTTCTCAGGACAGAAGTTTTCAGGTCCCTTTGGCTCCCTGTCAGCAACATTTGCTGTGACTTTTGCTGTTAGTGTGCACTCTGGGGAAGGTCCCACACAAGTGTGTGTGCTGCAGGGGAACCTTTGCAACTGCATCCAATCCTGTCCCTGGGTGACCATGGATTGCAGCCTGGCCATTACAGTTTTACAACCTTTTGTAACAGATGATTATGAAATGAAAGCTCTCAGAATCTGCAATAAGTAGGGAATTTGCAACCTCTTCATTAATCAAAACAACTTTAATCCATCCTTGTTAGACAGGTTTTAGTAAACAACTGTCAGTACTGACCTAGTGGCAGATGTCCTTCATGTTAAGGAACTCACCATAAATATAAAAGACTGATGACCATCCTATGTACTGTACCAGCACACCTGCCAGGGGCATGGCCACCACCGCGCCTGCGTAAGACCCTGAAGAGAAAACAGAGCAGTAAAACATGTCAGCTGTGGTAGGTGTGCCCAGCTTTCAGAGCAGCTGATCCAAGTGCTCAGGCGAGCAGAACTGAGGGATGTGTTTGACTGATTTTTTATGAACTTAGAGAAGAGGATGAAAGCTGCAAAATTTTGTCTGGGGTGACAGAAAGCACTGACCTTTCATGCATCACCAGTCTCATTTTGCAGAGTTGTGCCCTCTATGGAAATAGGATTTGCAAATCCAAGACTGATGACAGACGACTACAGAGGCACATACCATGTGTGTGCTCTTGAGCAGGAAATCCTGCCTGGCACAGCAGTGTGTGAGGTGAGTTTTGGAGGAGAAAATGGACCGAGTTTCAAAAGCTTCATGGAGGAATCCTGATGACTGCGGATATGTTGGGAGGCTTTTGTCATGGCCCTAGACCCATGATCACACAAGCACTGGTAGCAGAGAGGGTGTTCAAACCAACCCTGAGTCTGTGTAACCATGTTTAATTCATATCAGCAACATAAACAGCTGGAATAAATAGCCAAATGTTCACAGGGGGATAAAAGAGGAGAAAAATGTGGTCTGTGCCAAGGTTTTTGATTGGGAAATACATAATACTGGTGAAATATGTTTCTAAGTGTCTCATGGAAAAAGATGAGTATTTAAGTGCAATCTAGATAATAGGTTTCAGTGCAAGACAGTGCCAATGGCTTTACATGTTACTCTGAATTATTCTAGGAAATGAGATACTTGTGGTTTTGATAGTACATGTTTTGTTAATAAACACTTTTAATGCTCTACTCATTAGCAAATACTTCCCTGCAATGAAAAACTTTTCCCTCATCTTCATGTAATTAATTTTTCCTACAGCTTTCCTACAGAAAAGCCCTAGGCCAAAATGTAGATAAAAAACCCAGGAACTTGCTTAACCTGGATTTTCCTAATTTTTCCATTGCTCCTATACACCTTTCAAGTGCAAGTATCAGTGATCTGTAGCCACTAAAATGAGTGTCAAGCTGAAGGATGGATTCTTCTCTAGAGATCCCATGCTAGGAATTTCAAGGAGGGAACACTGAGAGTGGAGAGGTTTTTCTTTGGGTCTTTTGTTCTCCAGGAAGTGAAAACACCTAAATAATTAAAACCTGAAGCCATATGCAGTAAAAACAAAATTCCTATAATATACAAACATGGGGCTTTTTCCATTTGCTTCACTCTTCCTTTTATTCTTTATCTTGTTTTTTAATGCTGTATTTTCTACAGCCATACAACTCTACTGCTGATGGACAGAATTTTTTTCCTGTGACTTTTACATTTTCACTGAACATTTTCTCCTACAGACATTCATCTTCACCTGTCAGCATTGGAAAGGAACACAGAGAAGAGAGAAAAGTATATGTCTGATCATAACTCAAAACAGAATGAAGCAGGACAGCTGCTGGCAAGAAGTTACATCACCTCCACTACAGTATATTGAGCAACCAGCCTAAAGTACTGAAGCCTTTTTTGGATAATTTTAAAATGTTGCTTGTTTAGGGACACCCATTGAATATGCATAATAAATGGAATCCCTAAGGATGATGCAAATAAGAAATACAATATAATTTCTCTCATGTGAACCTCTAGACCCATTTTAGTTTATTATGAGAGCCATTTTGAGTGTTGGCTTTAAATGATAAAATGAGGACTCACAAGCTCCTAAGCTTAGGGTACAAGGTGCAAGGGCAGAGGGTCTGTGCAGCTTCTTCAAATAATGAAATTAATAAAATAAATCTAATAAGGATACATGCTTACATGAACCATATAAGCCCACCAACTCACCACAGAATGAAGTGGTAGCCAACCTGCTTCTCTCCAGCGGCGGGGCCCACTTACTCCACATCCCGTGGCAGGCTGGGTACGTGACACCCTGGCAGACATTTCACACATCACATGATTTGCTTTCACTGCATTCCGCTTGAACTAGTTGCTGATGCTATTCCTACTGCTTAGGTGTTTGTCGCCATGGAATTATATAGGAAGGGTAAGATAAGTCTGGAAGAACTCAATTGTTTGAGTATGAAGATGTCACACTAATCTGAATTACCTATTACCTGAATAGTAGTATGTTCTGAGGTAAAAACAGTGCTTAGTATATGCAGTTGATGGCACAAGAAAACTAAAATAACGCAAACTGCAGCACCAGAAACATACATTTTTCTTTACTTTAAGTAAACTTAGAAACATAAATCAGTATAATGAAGAATTAGAAACTCAAAATGAGCAGCAAGTAAAACCGTATATTGATCAGAAATCCTGATCGAAAGAAATCTTACAGCTTCTAGAACCAAATCTCAAAATTAAACTCAGTTTGAAAGGACCAAAATCATGTGTGCTCCTACCTCCACCAAACCTTGAAGAATTCTTACAAACATCACACAGCCATAATGCACTCTTGCTGCAGAAGGGATGATCATGTTCAGTGTAGATGTTAGAAAGATAGCTGCGCCAAATACTCTATGGAGAAAAGTAGCATGAAAGGGAATATAATTATTGCCTATGGTCCAGAAGTGTTTTCATGTTCCACTTCATAAATATTTATGAACTTATTTTAAAATACATTGTTGCTATTCTTTTTTTTTTCTTTTAATAAGTATTTAAATTGTTTGCATTTCAGTCTCTGAAAACCTGTTCACAGGAAATATACGTGACTTCATTTTTGTGTGTGATCTTATTCACAGTAGGATTAGCAGTTGTGTTATAGCATGAAAAATTTACAATCAGAGGACAACACTGTTTTATCTAAATTCTCTACGCCTCTTGACAAAAGCAACAATCCATGCCTAGAGAGCTTATTATCTGAGTCACAAGAAAGCATTAAATAGATGAGCACAAAAGCAAAGAAGCTGAGCAGGCTTCTATATAAATCAATTCCTTTGACACTTCTCTAACTGACAAAGGAACTGATTTATATAGAAAACAGTCTGAAAATATGAATTTGAATACAAAGCCTACAGTCATATCTTGACATTTAGGAGATTGCTTTAAAAGCCAAGTAAACATTTAACTGAGAAATAAGTATTATCTCTCTGTTGTGATCCCTGAAGAAGACATCTGCCTTTTGCTTTCTTACCACTAATAGAAGCATCAGGTCTGTTATCATAACACTATTGACTCAGGGAACTACAGCAAATCATGTGAATTAATAACCATGTGAAAGAAAAAAACTGTAACAAAGAGAACGTGTTTAATTATCCAAACAGCTATCGCTATAAACTGAGTTTCCAATCTCTGCTACTTCTTTTAATGCCAACTCTTAATATGCCTAGGTTGTAAATGAATCATTTATACTGACTTAGAACCAGTCACTCTTCTGCTACTATTTAAAGGGTTGAGCATTGTTTCCACAGAGACAGCATCTTTTCCTCCATTCATTGCCATTTATCCCAAAGAATTTCGTCTCTACTTTGACAAGAAATATTCTAGGTTTTTTCAATTCATTCACATATTCTTCTGTCCTAACTACCACGATTCCTGGGCAGCTGCCACTTTTGGATCAAGACAGACTTCTTCAGCTACAGACTACTCTGCCCAGCAGGATGCTCTTACTGAAAACTGATATCAAGAGGTGCCTTATGTTTCATGCATCCACCAAGCAATTCAGAAATCACATTTAGACGTGTTTGAGGATAAGCAGCAGGTTAAAGGGATGTTGTCAGTAAATGGTTAATTAACTTTTTGGTGGAATGCAGATCTACATCAGTTTGGGTGAATGTATTGAGTAAATTACATAGTGTTAGAGGGGTTTGGTGCAAACCCATAATGCACTCAAGATTTTCAGACATTATGAGATCTATTTGAATCCCTCACTATTATAGATAATGATGTGCATTAGAGAAGTGCCTGGGGTCGATCATCCATATGCACAGTTTAAACAAGTGGCAAAGGAGTCTTTACATAAATCTGTAAGGTCACTATTAGCATAGAATCTCATTTCCGGAATGCAGTTGGGACAAAAGGAAGTTTTTCTTCTTTCTAGGGCTGGTAGGTTCATTGGCCACAGAATCCCTGCTTTTCTGCCCTGTGTCTTAGCAAATAAACTCTTTGAAACTGAAACCTGGCACCACTGGTGAACCTACCTAAGCTGAAATTGGTTGGGTAAACAAGGAATAAAGGAAAAACATGGACTTAGTGAATCCTATTACTGCAAATAGAAATTCTCTTTGAACTCAGCTCTTGAGTTGCTTTTGTTCCTCAGCAAATTTTTCTCCTAAACCCAGTTATGATGGGCAAATCCATAATGTGATGTTGAGGTATAGTATTAGATTGAGTTGGAAACTCTCACAGGGACAAATGCAGAGCTTTCTGTACTTGTGCACAGCCTGTACTTAAGGAAACACTCTGCTGACAGAACACATCAAGTTATGGTATAAACATGGTTATTTTACTGTTTGCAAGTATATTAAGGAAACAAAAGCTAAACTAATAATTTGCTGAATTATTCAGCCAACAGTGTGCACATCTGTGTTTTGGAGCCCTTCTGCTGCAAAAGCTGGTGGCAAGACTAGAAAGGCTGGAGAAGTGATTAAGCCTTGCTAATTTGCTTGGCTTACTCAGCAGACAGGAAAATATTCTGCCTAGGCACTGTTATATAGTAAAGAAATGAAAAATTGAGGATGAGAACAGCGCTGAAGAAGCAGTGAAAACCAAACTCAGAGTAACTTTTGGTTATGGACAGAAGGGGAGTGGGACTGAACAGTCTGGGCAATTCTATGGGATGACTCTGTTCTGGGGAAATTTCCACAAGCATGTATGGGTGGAAAGAATATCCAGGCAGTCTTGTAACCCCTTCAGCTCTTTGCAGAATGCAGAAAGCAAAGTACTTTGAATTGGGGCAAAGTACAACATAAAACTGGTCTTAAGGATCCTTTCCAGTTCTGACACTATTTGTAGATAAGTCACATCTTGTTTGCAGAGAATGAAGTTAGTACCAGCCATCTTTTTTTTTTTTTAATCTAAAGATCCGAAGTACCCTTAATATGCACATCTCATAAACTCATTCACAACCAGCTGTCTTCAGACAACTCCCTCTCTCTTGTGATAATATTCAAAGTTCTGAAGACCTTTTGAAGTAAAGTCCAAAGTCAAAGTTAACATTGACAAAATTAGCTAGTTTTTCTTATTCACATTTTCAAAAGCAGTTGATTTTAAACAATAATTAAAATTGGCTGACAAACACATTGATCATTAAAAAAAACCCAAAACTGTACAGATTCTCTGACTTCACCAAGCAGAAATCAGAAGGCTCTATTAGAAGTTCTATGCAATCTTAATTAAAGTCAGTGCTGTATCCAGCCTTGGCAAGGATATTTGTGTGCATGAGGATAATTGGTGACTTCATATCATAAATAGTTCTGTAATTCTTTTATTCCCAGCTTCAGTCCACAGGAACTGTGGACTGTTAAAGAAGACCAAAGGAAGACCAAACACTTCAGGAAAGCTATTGTTTGGTTTGGTTAAGTTGAGGTAAAAAGTCACTCTTGACTATGGCAGCTTCTTAAAGACAAATGTTTTAATCATTGTTGGAAACATTATGTGTGATTTTCCTTGAACTCTCCAGAAAGCATTGTTTAGAGAAGAAATGTGTAAATATTTGAGATGAACAAATTAAATTGAAAAAATCAGCAACAGACCCATAATGGAAGTCTTGTCATC
The DNA here is from genome assembly GCA_003676055.1 of Chloebia gouldiae. Classification (NCBI taxonomy): domain Eukaryota; kingdom Metazoa; phylum Chordata; class Aves; order Passeriformes; family Passeridae; genus Chloebia; species Chloebia gouldiae. The sequence goes on along the minus strand of QUSF01000009.1, from coordinate 30,160,535 downwards.
TGAAAGAATTTTTGATTAATTATTACCAATTATTAATTATAATGATTAATTATTATTAATCATAATTATTGATAAATACTGAATGTTCAGCTTCAGATGTGCATTTCTGAAACACTGATTTGCTATTTTAGTAATTCCCATTTATGCAGTGTAATACAATTGTGAGGCTCTAAAGCTTAATTCATTTGCTTGTTGTTTTCTTACCTGTTAGCAGCCAATTTGTTTGAGATGAATCCTCCTGGAATTTGTGTCACAATGTAACCCCAGAAAAAAGAGCCATGAATGAGTCCTACAGTCTCTGGATCCCAGTTGAATTGGGCTGTCTGTAAAGGAAATGGGACACATGCTGCAAGATAAAGCATACTCATTGTAAGATAACTATTGCTTAGAAGTCACATAGAAGTCACCCTGTGCTCCAAATAAAGCCTCTTTACTGAGCTGGCTGCTCAGGATTGATGAGCTTGAAAGCCTCCAGTTAAAGCAAAAGGATGTTTAATTCCCCTGTGAGATTACTGCTCTTGCTCTTAAGAGTGGGAAAGGTTTCAGCTATAAAGTAGTTAATGGTGGACCTTCAAGTTTGCCACTTGCCACTGCTTCCCCCTGGTCTCCTTAAACTTGAAGCCTTTGCTTTCAAGACTGCTCAGAGTTATAAGAAGGACCTGTTACCTTTCAATGGACATATCCATTTTCCCAAGATTATCAAGGTTGTTTACATAATTTCAGTTAATTTGCTTCATGGTCAGATTTGTTCATGGTTCTCCCTGGCAGGGCCCAACTCTGATCATCCACTGTCAGCATTAAATGGCATGGAGCAGAAAAGAGTTGGAGCCAAGGAGAACAGCTGAAGACAAAACAATCTGAAAATAAAACCAGGTAACACTACCAGTGACTAGTTTATTTTTTGTTAGAAGTGATGCCAGTGTAGCCAGTTGTCACTAAAATACCACAGAGAACTAGCAACTGTAGTGATAAGCATTAGCATCTCTTTTTTTGATATTACTTTCTGCATGTTAAAAGAAAAACAAGTTGTCAGACTACACTGATTTTTTGCTCACGAAGAGCAAACTGAAAAACAGCTCATTGTTTGACCTACAGCCAGATGGTATTAATTAGCCAGACATGTTTACAGAAGGCTAAAGGGTTTCCCTGCCCAACAATACACATTTTGATGTGTCCCACTTTCCTGTGCTGAAGCACTTTTGTTTAAACACCTAACTTTATGCTAGCAATTTCCAGTTGAGTTTTTAGGTAGTGTTAATTTCTGAAGGCAGAAACCATGAGATATGGAAAAAGGTTCCTCCTGATTCAGGAGATGCTCATGCCCAAACAATATGAGTTTAGATTTGTGGAAGAAATTTACTCCCATTTTCTGAAATTACCTCTTCTGAGCTTCCCAACCTATGCAGGCACATACTTTCTCTTGCTTAAGTACAGAACCTGCTGGAACTTGGGGACCAGCAGGTCCCGTACTTAAGCAGGACCATGGGGAGCAAGGAGCAAGGATTAGACTGAATAAATACAAATTCAGCAGGAAGTCTAAGCATGGCTCCTATGATCGTGAGTCATGGAAACAGGCATACTTTTAACAATGGAAATGTATGATAGATATTTTCTGCACACTTCTTTACAAAAAGTTAAAAGATGTAGGAGAAAAGCTGGTGAATATTTGCACAGTATTTCATTCAAGAGTCAAGATTCCTATGAATTTCTTAGGCCAAAAACATTCAAAATATAACTAAAAATGTCAATAAGTAGAGGAAATGTAGAGATTCAAGTTCATAAAACCCATAAATAGACACTTGACATCACAGCCAAATACCGAGGGAGGATGGGGAATGCTAAGGTATGGATTGAACCAGCTGGGGTGCATTGATAAAGCTATGTAGGATCTGCAGTGGACCATATACCATCCACTGCAAATTTGAAAATATCTTGGCACCTAGCTCTTAATAGCTCCAGACAACAATCTACATTGTCAAAAACCTGATGCCTTATTGCCAGTGACTGCTTTAAGATCATGAAAATTATCCACTGATATGAATGTAGTGGTTGCAGCCCTACATAAAATAATTGATAATTCCTTCTGCAGCAGCATCAGAGCACATTTCCCTGAGAGAGATTAAGGAGCAAAAGCTTCTGCTGACACAGAAAAATCTGCCTACAACTGACAGATCAGGGACTTGGGAGACATGCAAATTAATTCAGTTCTCATTTCTGGTACTTATATCCTCTCTATGACACTGCAAATCCTAGCTCTTGAAGATTTTTATGTGAATTCATCACATAAATAGGAATTAAGTGCTTGCACATCTATGTGCATCAAGACTGATGTGTCTCCCTCCTTCTGTTTTTTTAATCTGTGTATACACAGGACTTTGTTACGCGGCATTTGGGCGATCTCGCAACGCGATCTGCTCAGAGCAGCGAAAGGAAGACGTTTTCTCACCCGCAGCTCTGGCTTTCCATTGACATAGACAGTGTTGTTGTTGACCATCTCCACGATGGCCACGCCCAGGTTGCACCTGATGCCGAAGGAGATGCAGAAGCCCAGGCCGCTCATGATGGCGATGATGTAGCGCTTGGGCAGGCCGCAGCAGTGGCACTCGCACGGCGCGGGCCGGCGCCCGCTCGCCGCCACGGGCCGCCCCTCCGCCGTCAGCTCAAGGGGTTCCTCCTCCACATTGGTGCCATCGATCTTCCTAAAGAGATGAGGGAAGAAAAAATGACGGTGGCCTGTTGTCTCAGTAAGATTCGCTGAAAGTGGATGGACAGTTCCATGCTCCGGTCACTCCTGTTGAGAGGTGCTTGTCTCCTGGTAGTGAGGCGAGTTAATGCTGGACAGGCTGGGAAAGGTTAGCAGAGACTACACTTTTTCCTGAATGACTTCTGAAGGTTGCACATCTGAGCCATCTAGCCAGACAGCCAGCTGCAACAATTTCAGCATGTTCACAACATGAGCATCTAACTGGAGGTGTGTTGTGATAAATTTGACAGGTTCTTTGGAAAATTTACATTTAAATTAATCATAATTTCTAACTAGATCAACTAAGCAGAGCTGCCAGAATGTTTCAAGAAAAAATACAAATACAACATAAAACATGGTTTCACTCAGCCCCAAACTTCCTGGAATTTGTTTTCTCCTGTGAGACAAAAATCAAAGGTGTACAGCAGAGGAGAAACCTCTCTGGCTTCAGATTCCCTTATTAAAGACACAAAAAAGACAGGCCCAGACTTTCTCTGCCTGGAGGCATTTGAAGTCACAGGTTCCCTCTTCTCTGAAGTACCCTGCCACTATAAGGACTTCATTTGCTCCAAAGTGAACCCCTGCAACTCCTATTGTGGAACGTGTAAAATACTTACTATGAAATGAGATCTGAAGACAGAGGGGCTTTCTGGGCAGTAAATCCACCATTCCTCATCAGCAGAGGCTGAAATGGCTTTGCCTGGGATCAAATTTGGTGTGGCAACTGCAGTGCAGCTAGGAAGAGCTAGGAGGGAAGATGCCAGGGATGGGGCCTGAATGGGAGCAAATGACACCCGGTTATATCAGCCTGTGAGAGGTTGGCCATCAGCTAACACAGGAGTGCAGCTCCTCAGGCTTTACATATCCAGCCTTTTCTTTTCCTACAGGCAATCTACCTGGGATATTCATATTAAACAAAACAGCACCTCCATGCAATCTGGAATTGCATGATAGGTGCAATTAAAATTTAATTTGGTCTCTCAATCTGATTAGAGCTATTAATGTTGTGCTGCAGGACCAGGCAGTGGTAGGGAAGGTGAGGTAAGAGAGAACTAGACACACCCACCAGACCAGAACTAAATAATTCCTTTTCTAACATTACCTTTCCAGGTCTATTTTAAAATGCGGATTATGTTTTTTTTGACAGACTGAAACACTTAAGGACATGGCTAGCTGTGAATACGTTACTAACCCACTGAACACTAACCATGAGCTTAAGGTTAAGCCTTTACTAAGAGAGGCCGTGATCAGCAGCCTTTCAGTTTTGGCATCACCATGAAGCAATGAGCTCAGGATCCAACTCTTTTTGTGCCTGCCACGGAGTACTTTGAAAATATGCACAGTTAATTAATCTAAAGGAAGCCCAGCTTGCCATGTAAAATGATGAGATTATTTCATTCACTCTTTCCTGATAAGAAATAACTTATTTTCCTTCTTCTACACATCTGGCTGAGTCTATTTGAAACCTAATGTATATATTTGATATGCATGTGAAACATCAGTTTTCAGTATGAAAATCAACTTAAACAAATGCTGGGTTGGATTTTTTGGGACAGTGTTGGTTTAATCACCACTTTTCCCAGTTGCTTTAAGTCTAATGTACTATCCATAACCTAACAGATAGTACTCTGCACTATACAGTTTGCACATGTTCCACTTAAAAATCTCATCATTTTTAGGCTCTAGAGCTAACTAGAGCATCATTTAATATATTATTCCTTTTTACATCACAATATAAACTCATTACTTCAACCATAGTCTTAGCAAAAAGAAAATAATCATGCTACAGTCCCTCAGCTCATGTTTTCAAGAAACACTAGAATCACAGTCTTTTGGGTCAGGTGGGAACTCCTGGGATTATTGTATTTAATTCCTTTCTCAAACCAGTGCTCACTGCAAAGTTAGATCCTTAGCTCATTGTCAGACTGGAGCAAAGACTTTCCATTCAAGCAAGGTAACACAGAAAATGTGATTTTACTCTGGTGTTATTGGGGATGATGGAGATCTTATGATTCACCTGTAGGGAAACCGTATTTGTTAATGAAATGAGAGTACAAAGACTAATTCAGTCAGGCACTTGAAAAAGAAGATAGCATATATTCTATGCTCTATGTGTTAATAGAGGTAAGTATAAACAGAATGAGATACCAAAATAAAGACATCAGGAAGTGAAAAAACAATTGAATTTTTTAGAACTGTTGTCATCCGCAAAGTATTATTAACAAACCAAAAGAAATAATTTGTCTTCCTTTAACCAAATATAAGATATTGATGGAATTAAGTCAATTAACAATTTTCCAAATATTACCAGGGTCTATTTATAAGAGAGACATTAGACTTTAGGGGGTGCATTAATTTGGGCAGCTGGCAAAGATTAGACACTTCATGCAAAGCCAAAACATCTGGATGTTTTCAGCTGGCTGTCAATTCAGATAGTCATGAAAACATCATTCTGCTCCAAATTCAGTGCTAGAAGTGGTGACCTAAGACTAGAACTGTGGACCAATATGTCTCTGCAGAGAAATTAATTATCCTGCTATTGTATTTGACTAAGTAAAAGCAAGTTGAGGACTGATCCACCACCCCAAATCCACACAGGAAATTTCCTACTTCCAGAAATTAGTTTCAATGCCTCTGTACTGGATTTGTCTTGGAGAAAACTATTTTTTGGTAGCAGTCCAAACACATAGATATTGGAGCAGTGCAGACATTCACACAGCCAGTGTCTGCACTGCTTTTTTGGTTTTATTTTATTGAACAGGTACCTAATCAAAATATGCCAACTCCATGAAATTATGAGAAATTTATCTTCCAATTGATCCATATAATTTCATAGTGTCAATGAATATTTTTACTAGTTGTAGACCAATGACTTAGAAGAAAACTGCTTTAGGACCAATGCTCTCCTCTAATTATCAGCCTCATGCAGGAGATGCAGGCATACATTTTCCTGCACAGGAAATGTTCACTCCATAGATCTGTTTTTCCTTTTTTCAGCAAATGTACAAGACTTGGCAAGTAAGGAGAGTTATTTGAATCTGCATCCATATTCTATGCTTAAATATCATAATAACTTTATGCAAAATTTCTCTTTTTTATTGAATGCCTACTCTGGCATATACAGAATTTTGAAAGCATGAAAGAATTTTTAAAAATACCTGTCACTAATAAATAAAATCCCTAGAGCACATATACATTCAGCAGTCTGTATTTAAGGGAGTTTTAGCAGAGGAATTAGTTCTTTGTTTAAATGATAAATTGGTGTACTAGAATTTAGTTTCATTTTATTAAAAACTCATTGATTCTATAGTAACAGGCAAATGTTAATATCTGTTATGTTAAAATACATTCTAGAATGGATTTCATCAGATGTGGCAGTCTTTCACAGGCAGCTGGAGCACAATCATATACAATGTTCAAAGCTCACACCTACAAATGCAGTAAATACAATGATCCCTGCATAACTTCAGAAACCTATACAGTAATTATCCAGAAATATCATTAATCCAAAAGCAGATACAATCTCATAAGATCTTATTAATTCTTAGGGATTTGTCCAGGTGATAATTTTTCATAATAAATCCTGTGCTTGATGCATTGGTACCAAATCCCGGCACAAATATCCAAACTCTCTCGAGTTCCCCAGGGCATGGGACCTCTCTTGCTGGTTTCTGCATGGTATTCCCATGATACCCACCACAAGGCTCAGACCCCGAGGGACTGCATGTCCCAGGTGCTGCACTCCTGGGCAGTCTCTCCTCAGTCAGTGGTGGAGCACTGAGGGATGCTTGTCCCTGGGTGCTGCGGTTCACGAGCGCACTGAGCCCTGGCACTGACCGCGCTACAGAGGCACAGCTCGTGCTTCAGCTGGGTCTGCACAGCCCACGCTGTGTTCACAGCACTGCACGGTCTGGGAGGCACCAAACTCCCGCTGGTTTTGCACAAAGGGAAAATCTTAGAGGAATGACTCCATGATCCAGCACAGCTAGAGGAGTCTTGTCCAATGCAAGTGTCTATCAGCCAGCTTCAAGGTACAGTTTTCAGCAATTTAGGCTAATTCACCAAGGGGCATCTACAGCAGTCAGAACTACCCCTATCAGGGCTACACTTCATACAGCAGCCATGTGGCATGGCCCAAATACCTTTTTACATTAAAAGTGACAATATTAGGCTGTAAACCCTCTTAGACACTTCCCACTTCATTAGGAAGCCCACAGCTGCCGTTAGCTGGCCCTGAAATCCTGAAATTTTTGGAGTATGCAGAGCCTAAGATCTTTAGTCTGCCATTTTCCTTGACTGCAGTAAGTTCACAGAAGGACCAAAGTGTTTGTGTCTGTCAATAAGATCTGCATTAAATCCTTCTTTTCTGAGAAACATAATGATGACAAAGCCACAACTCTGATATTCAAGCCTTGAATTCTCTAATATTTTTTTACTGCCCCACCATATAAAATTTATCAAGAAAAAGAAACCACTTTTGCATAAAAAAATTATACAAAGCATTTACAACATTTTCTAAAACATCTTCTAAGATCTCCCAAATTAAACAGCTGTCAACAGCCTAAAGAAAGGATGGATCTTGAGTCTCTCAGTTCAGTCCCCCCAGTCCCCCCTTCCAGTATCCAGACACCCTAAGGTCACCTCTTGTGAGCAGAGCTGACTGCTCACAGCACCCACCAAATAAGCACACCTGTGAGGAGGCAGTAAGCTGCTTTATGCTGCTTGTGCTTTAGCACTTGAGCTGGACTATGAATAATTGCTATAGAGCAGCTGCTCTTGCCAGGCATCCACTTCTGGGTCTGCTCTCCTGTTTGCAAGACAGAGGAAATGTGGCAGGAAGGCATAGACCAGTCATATTTACCAAAGCTTAAACATATTTTTCTACCCACTTTGGCAGTTTTGACATCAACACACCACAGTCAGTGAAGTCACACTTGGAGGTCTAATCAAGGATGTGCATTATAATAATTCATCAAATTGTGATGAAGACTAGAAGAGAAACCAAATTCTTTGATGATTTTCACCACATTAAAGACAATTGGATTGGATGAAGAGCAAAGTTAAGGTTGCAGCTTGTTATACATGTATAGGTATATGTACCACCGCATAAAAGCACAAGTCCAGGCTCTCATTTGTAGACTTAGAGAATGACTTTCATATTAAAAACATGCATGTTTCATTCATTTATGGAAACTTTCAAATATGACTGCATATTTCCTATAGGACTGCTCAAGTTGCAGCAATTCTTACTTAGATCTGACTGCAGACATAGTAAAAAGATTTATAGTTTCGACTATTTCCTCTGCTGATTAGTACACCTGTGGAAGGCTCTGAGATACCTATGTTTAAAATAGAAAATAATTAAGTTAAACAAACTTTCTTGTATCTCAAGTGATATTTAGATTAATTTGATTCAGGTGCAATGTTGCTGAAGTTGGCTGCCTCTATTATCAGCTGTGTAGGAACTAGCATATGAGCTTTAATACATGACTACAAGAGGAGAGCAATATAGATAATCTAAAGTGAGCCCAGTGTGCCACATCACATATTCACTAGATACAAACTTTACAGATATTTGGTAAATTGGCCAGCAGAGCAAAGTGCATTTATCATTAAATAAATGACTTGAATCAATGTTCTAAAAGATAAACAGATTTCCTGGAATTACTGTAAAGTACTGTAAAAGTAAAAAAAAAAGAAAGACATCAGGCTTCATCTATAACATTGTAAATTAGAAAAAGTTAAGTAGAAACTGTGTAGAACACAGATACTCTGTTCACATGATAAAGCATCTGAATAAATGCAGTATGATATGTGTAAACTCTTCTAAATTTTCTTGTTAGCAAAGGCTTGGTGAGATATACCAATAACTCTTTCTTGACTCAAAATAACATTCCCAATAGAAGGCAGAGAGGTGGATATGAAAGCAAATACAATTCAGTCACAAGAAACACCTTCAGTTACAATTTGGCCTGATCCACACAAAGATTTAAAACACAACATCAATCATGGAAGAAATGCCACTAACCCCTCTGGCTCTCATCTATTGATTACACAAATAAGTGTTGTCAGTAGCCATTACAAACAGAAATAATCTTCTATTTAAGGGAGAAATATCTTTCCCTTATGAAACTGGTAATTTCTTACATCAGAATTTAATTTCTCTAAAAATAAGAATCCTCCATTTCTTGGTTCATAAAACCATCAGGTTAAGATCAAAATCTTAAATCTTTTTTTCTGCTTTTGATAGAAAACAGCTGCTTCTACTTATTCTCCCTCTAATTTGCTAGTGTCAGTAAACTCTCACATACACATCTCTATTCAATACATTTTCTCTTACTGATTTGGAACAAGTTTTTAAAAACCCCAGACCTGTAATTTAGGAACATTAAGTCTAATTTTAAGAGTGGCATCACTGAGAGTGTTAATTCCCATTAAATTATTGCTTTTTCTCATGCAAGCTAAACCACAGAATTAGTCACATTTAATTATTTAAAGGTTTTTTTAATTAAACTTAATTCAAGCTTTTTTTAATATTAGAACATTATTTCATAATTTATTTTCATCTTCCTTGTTTAATATAAATATTCTATGATCTACAGTCATATGTTGTTGTAAGTGCTCCTTTTACATCTTCTGTCTTACAGCAAGCTGTCTTACTCTCTCTACTCTGATATTAATTTTGCAACTCAATATTCTGTTTTATGTTTATACATTTTTTCTATATTGCATTTCTCTTAATAAATTTAATCAATGGACGTGTCTGGGAATTTTCTGTTGGATTTTACCTTCTCAGATTCCCCAGCGATTCACTAATTGTGTTCTTCACCTCTTCCTTTCCTGGGTTAAAAAATCTTTCTTTCAGTGAACCAAGCCCTTTGAAAGGCATTTTGTCTTTCTTCTTCAGTAAATCCCTTATGTTAACGAGCATTCACTTCTTCTGTCATATTTCCCAATGCCAGAGCCGGGAGCCTCCACCAGTCCCTTCGGTGACTTCTGCAACAACAACCAGTTGCTCAGGAAAGGAGTAGGTAAAAAAATAATAATAAAAAAAAAATCAAGTCAGATCTTGCAAAGCCAGAAGGGAAAAGCTGTGGAGCGAAGCCCCCCCAGAAGCAGCGAGGGGCTCGGCAGGCCCTTGGAGCAGCGCTGGGTCGGTCCCTGCGCGGGGCAGCGGCTGCGGGGCTGCGCTGGGAGCTGCAGGTGCTGCTCAGGCCAGCGTCCCTGGGCAGGACCAGCCGCCTGCTCCACAGGCAAACCTCAGCCTGGCTCGCTGGGGCTCATCCTCAGTGCATCCCTCCCTCCTTTCTTCCCTCCCTCCCTCCCCTGCCTCTTTCGCACCGAGATCCTGGGCAGGGTGGTGCTATAGTAACAGACACAATACCTGTCCTCAAGCCACTCCAGTTCACTAATAAGACCTCATCTATGGCAGTGGCCAGAAGTTTATTAAATATTTACGAGTTCTTTCTGCAGGGAGGGAATTATTGCAAGCTACAGTTCCCATTCACTGTGTACCCCCCACCCAGGGGAGGCTCCCTGCCCCAACACCCTTGCTGGTTTGAACCCAAAGCTGCCTTCCCATGCCTGGTCATTTATTATTGATGTTGCTGGGCCCTTGGGCAGACAAACATGCAGGGGCATTGGTGCAATGCTGTTTGAATTAGCAATGGAAGACCAGCCATAAACTGAATCCATTGCCTTTTTGAAAGACAAAGTGTCTCAAAGAGTTGAGCCAGTCTAACTCAGTGTGACTTCATGACAACAAAACTCTTCCTCATGTGGCAGAAAGGACTTAATGAAAACTCTTGTGGAAATGCAGCCTGCCACTCCACTCATCATTGGTTACAGTCAAATGAAGAATTTCTGCTTTTGGCAAGGCCTCAGATATTGGATTTGGGTTATGGACAGTTAAAAAAAAAAGAAAACAAAAAGAAAAAACAAAATAAAACACACACACAAAAAAACCAAAAAACAAAAAACAAACAAACAAACAAAAAAAAAACCAAAAAGAAAAAAAACCCCCAACAACAACAACAAAAAAAAAAACAAAAAAGAACCAAAACCAAAAACAAAACCAAAGCCACAAACCATTTCATATATTGCCTCTCCTATCAGTCTCTCTCTTCAAGTGAGGGGGAAGGCAGAAACTCTGCAGATTGTTAGAAAAATGGAGATCTTTCTGTTTGGCACATTACCTCACTCCTACAAGAAAAGTGAAATTAAGAACCTGTCAGTGCTTCATCAGGCCACCAGCACAGTAAGAATTGACTTTCCCTGGAAGTCCCCAGCTGGGAGTTGCCATGTGGAGGGCAGGCAGCTGCCCACCCACCAACCCCAGCTCCTGTTCTGCCACAGGCCACCTGGTGTCCCTGAGCCAGTGGCTGTGACTGAAACTTCCCTCCTGCCCTTCTTCCAGGCTCAGGGGCCACACTTTCCCCCTAACTTCTGTTCAGAGCTTGGTCTACCCAGACTCTACAGAAACTGAGAAGAAAAAATGAAACCCAGAAAGAGATTCCTCCAGAGAAAAAAAAACTGGATCTGAATTCTTTTAACTTAAAAGCTCCTCATTTAAATTCACATTGAAAACACCTCATGGGTGTTTGAACTGAGTGAGTAGGTTTGAGTGGGATGTAAATCTGGACCAAAGCTGTGCAAAGACTATCCATGCATGGCTCCATTCCTCTCCTAGCTCCTTGTAAGAACACCAAATCTCTGGGTATTAGAATTCTCCATAATGCAAACATCAAATGTCTGGATTATCCCAGCTCCACTTTGAGGAAGGTGATTTTGGAAAATACATTTTCTCAGGGTTATGTGAGGCAGGCAAGGAGCTTTCACTGAAATCCTTTATTCCTAGCATGAACCAGGAGGGAAGAAGAGAGAGAGAGGAAGCATACTTGGGAGCTGAGAGTTTGGCTTTTCTGCAGTCTCTTTTGTTGCAGCACTGGTTAGAGTTTCTTTCTCCTTTTTGAATTATTCATGTGATGTAGAGAAGCGTTGGCTCAGCACAGCCAACACATTTGTCCCTGCAGAACAGTCCTCCCATAGCAAGAATTTAGAACATGAGCACCTCCAGATCTCAGCACTACCTATCCACATGCCTCTGGCAGGGCTTCTCTGGGCGTGTTTCTCTCTAGGTGGATTGAACAGCAACTGCTTTCACTGCCAACTCAAGGACTGACCAGTGACTGCAGCACATCCCACTGTCCTGGGAGCAGCTGCACCTCCTCCTCCTCAGTGTGACTTCTCCAAACTGAGAAAAAAGGAATTCCTCCTGGTTTCTCACTCCAGACTCCTAATCCTGGTTTACCACTGGGGTGTGTGGACAGGCAAAGCAGTGAAGTCACCACAGTGGCAAGGCCCAACATGACCAGGTGTGCTCATTAAAGCAGCCTCTCCACTTTTCACACTGAAAATGAACCCCAACAGGCCAGCTGTCAGACACCAGAGGCACAAATGGGTTTGGGAATATATACATGTGAAACTACAAACCGAAACTGTCTTCCATGTAAACAAACATGTACTTGCTGGCATTTAAGATAGTATCCTGAATGCTCTCATGGCAGCTGAACACCTGAAACCATGGGAGAACCTGTCTCCAAACTGGAAATGGTGCAAACTCCAGTGCAAGGAATTGACTTTGGAAGACTAGAACTCAGGTTGGGAAGCGGTGTTCAAAACCCATACCTGCCAGCAGCCTTGGATAAGAGGGTTTTATCTTGCCCATATTTCTGGTCTTCTGGTCCTGGTTTTGATAAAGAGAGCACAGAGCAGACACAAGAAAGGAGTTATGCTTAAAATGTAGTGTTTTTTTCACTTATCCATACATTCTCTATGAAGATGTCTGAAGTCTGTCCTCCATGCATTTGGGGCTGATTCAAGTGGCTCCCTCAGAGATCTATCTTGGCTGGCCCCTGGCAGAGTACGTTCCCCTCAAGGATGTGAAGGTCTCCCATTAGAAATACCACTTGCCTCACCATTAACAGAATTACACTTTTCTCACAGCAGGTTTCCTCTCTCCCTCCTCTTTACTCTTGGCAATCCTCCACTTCCTGCATGTCTGCAGTGCTACAGTGGTAGCCCCTTTTGAAATTCACTGATCCTTTCTCTAAGGTGTAAAGAAAGTGTTACTCACTCCTGCTTTTCTGTGGGGAAGCAGCTGGACAGGAGCAGAGCTGCTTCTCTGTTTCCTCCTCCTCAGGCTCACAGGGTAACAAACTGCCTGGATTCCAAAACACTGCTGCAGAGACTGTCACAGCAGCTTGGCAGTGTCCTGCTCCTGCTGGGGCACCATCCACAGGGGCACTGCCCAATTCCCAACAAGAATGTGCTGGATGAGGCCATGGCAGCCCCTGCGGGACTAATCCCAGCACACATTTTGGAGCATCAGCTGAGGAACTCATCCTTGCTAAGACCAAACATGATAGCCCTTATAGACCCAGCTGTCCTTGGTATATATTTTTCTTTCCTGTTTTAACCTGTGCACTAATTTTTGGTTTTTTTGTAATTGTGATTCTCCTTTTGCTATCTCAAACCTCTTTAAAACACAATGTATTACATAATTTCATTTTAAGTCTTGCTGTTAGCAAGCTGGGGCTAAGTCCAAGACACAGCATTTGCCTGCACTTATATGAAAATATTTTGCAAAATTAAAACTATATGGCCCACATAGCTTGTAGATACTACTGAAACTACAGACTCCTATCCCCAGAGACAACTAGTAAGTGTATTAAAACCATATTTTAGACCCAATACAGACCTAAACCAGCATGCAGACAGCCACTGCTGAGCACTCCTACACTATCACTACCTCAGATGTTCAAGAGTAAAGTGAGCTGCAAAAACACTTGAAACTGGTCAAGTGCATGTACAGGAGATGTGCCTTCCTAAAAGAGCTGTGCCTTGCAGACAAAGGGCTTGATTCAGAGTGGTAGCAAGCTCTTAAGAAAACCAAGCTTGCAGAACTAGCAATAAACATCACTTATGTGGAAGAATACTTTCTACAGGTAAATGTAGAAAAGTAAATGTACACCTAATTTGTTAGTTATTTCTTTTGTTGAAAAGCCTTGAAATACCATCTTTTGGCTGCTCCTACTGATGATTCCTTAACATAATGGACGGGGTAAAATCTTTGCCATATTTAAAAGAGATTTTTGCTACTGCTTTCAGTGCAGACTGGATAGCATACCCATTTCATGTGCTGCTTGTCTTGCAAACAGTCACTTCTCCCAATGCTTGTAAAATATAGAATTTTGATCTCTTTACAAATATTAAATTATCACAGTAATTGACACAGAAAATTTGACTGCCTCCCTCTCAATTAAAATCAATTTAACCTTATGGTGTCTCTGCTGAATTAACATAAAGATGCATCACTTTGTGCAGTGATCAGCCTTCAAAATAACCAAAGGCTGCTGGACTCCTCCGGTGGAAATACACAAGAATAACTTTGTCAATTTTTAATCAGTTTCTTTTCAGTTCAAGGCATGTGATCACATCTTTGCTGCTTGTGAGATGATTTTTAGATCATAGTTTGCTCTTGTTATTTGGAGGAACCTTCTTTTGTTAAAGCAAGATGACTTTGCCTTTTTAGCTCTTACCAAGAGCTCAAAGGCTAGAAAATCCAGACTTATTCAAATTCCTCATCACAGTCATTCAATTTAGCAAAACAGTAATTTACAACAAAAAACAAACACAGAGAAAAGAAACATTCCAATAAGAGTGTTAAGACTAACTTAAATCAAAGCTCCAGCAGCTGTCCAGCAGCAGCAGCAGGGTTTAGAGTAAATGATTCATATAGTCCTTCAGATTTGGAAACCTATGGCTTTACATCTACAATTTTCTGCCATAAATGAAGATAGATTCAAAGACTTCAGAATCCTGATCTCTATTTTACCATATATGAAATCTGAGTGCTTTCCTGCCAGGTTGAAATGCTTCATGTTGAGTCAGCCCAAATCGTCAGATGTCATGTTTGTTTCCCTGATAACTGCAGCAAAATCAGCACTAATTCCAAGTGTTTTAAAAAAATCCCTCTTTAGTTGCTTTAGATCCTGATCAGATCACTGGTAGGAAAGACATCTGATCGCAGCTGGACACAAAATAAAAATAATGGCTCCTAGATTGCTGATAACATATAAAGTAACAATGGAAATAATATATGGAGCAATGGAAATATATTTCTAATTATAATTTTCCTTACTGAAAGCTGATAATTAAGTACTAATTTCTTACCTTACACTGTAAGAAGGCTTTTAAAACATTTCTATGTGGAAAGATCCTACGTGAAGTATGTCTGTTCTTCCCCAAAAAGAAAATGCGCAGAGTTTCTACACCATTGCAGTAGTATAGATATATTTGATGATGATTTCTGTGCATACAGGAATGTAGTTTGTTAATTAAAAATAGGTCCTTTTTTACTTTCACAAAACTGTATAAGGAAAGTCTTGTAGCTGGACAAGAACATTTCTATAATGTTTGAAAGTTACTTGAAAGTTTCTTGGGTTATAGTGACACCTTATGGCAGTTTTAGTGTACCTTACAGATCATTTTGAAATTAACATTTTACAGCTTGTCACTATCGGTAAGGAACTGCTTTGATGTTTTTAGAAATCTTTTCGTTACAAGTTACTCAAAGGATCATTCCACCTCTTCAAATTTGTGTTTTCCCTTTTCCTCTTACTAGAAAAATACATTTTACAGTCTTTGGTATTATCTTCTCTCCATGTTTAACAGATAACCTGTGCCAGGCAGTAGAGTTAAAACATCCTATTCTTAACTAGCTGTGGCGATATCCAGTTTGTGAATAGTCTCTTACTTGATTGAGTCACTAAATTTTAGCATGTAGCTCATTGCATTTTTCTTATCCTATATCTGAACTTTTTAAAAGAAAACATCATTACAGAAGTTAACAACATTTTTTTTCCCTTTAAATACTTTTGGAAATCAAAACTGTGGGGCATGATAATAAAACTCACTACTACATGAAGATCAGAATTTATAAAACCTGCCTTCCTGGGGCTCTCCCTTACGTGAATTTTCCAGTGTCTAACCAGAGCTATCTCTACCTACAGCTCTTCCCTCACCTGAGATGCAAAGTTGGTCCCTCTAATGAGGCAACAATTACCATAAAACTTACTTCTTTATCTTTGGTATTTTAATAACACTTTCATCAAACAAGGGTGGAAAGTGGGCCAACAGGTTTGAAGTTGCAAAGGGCTGAGAAGGAATAAGAGAGAAGGATAACTGAGCAGTCACATTAATCTTAAAAACAGAGATGAAAATCTACAAATTCTCAAGCTGAATTGTTAATGCTGAACTGCAGTTAGGGCTTAATTATGTTAGAATAAAATAAGTTCCAGAATACCTTTCATGTAACCTTTTCTGGTTTTAAAATTTACATAGAGACAGCTTAAATTATAAACATTTTTTTCTTTGCGGAAGATATTTGTTTTAAATCAATATCTTAAGTGTCAACTGTTAAGTCAAATCTCTTACAATCTGTAAATTAAAAAATTAAAACCCACATGCTTTTGCCATACTTTTAAAGGTATTTCCATTGCTAAGCTATCTGAAATCACTGGCGAAACACCTAGCATCACCTGCAGCTCTTTTGAAAGAATGGAAAGGAAACCAGTTGTATTTCAATTTAAACCCACTTGTTTTTCAAAACTAAGAAACTGAGCAACGCAAAAAGCAAAACCTCTTCCCTCACAATACCTGTATTAAAACATACTTTAGAAAAATGAACTTAAACAACACTATCTTCTTGAAAGACACAGGGACTAGTAACTCAGTTCAGGACAGTACTTTTAATTACTATTACTTTTGTTCAAATAAATTTTGTTTTAAAACACACAGATTTAATAATTTTCCTTTCTAATGTCTAATCTGTATGCATATTTACATGTTAATATTTGACCTACCTTTCATCAGAAAATGTCTGCTACGGCAAAACAAGGAGTGGGGGAAAAAATGTGACATTCAAATTCCTCATCACAGACATTCAATGTAACAAAATAGTAATTTACAACAACAAAAAAAAACAATCACAGAGAAATGAAACATTCCAATAAGAGTGTTAAGACTACATTAAATCGAAGCTCAAGCAGCTGTCCATCAGGCTCTTTCATAAAACAGCATCCACCAGCACTCCTGGCACAGGCTGCAGGAATGTGGAGAAGGCAGGCAGGAGGCAGTTTCAAAGAAAATAGGTCCAACTCTGCAGGGTAGACACTAGATACTCTAGCATTTTGCAGATGACAGTTTCCACTGTCCTTCCTGTTTTGTTTTGGTTTTTTTTTTTCCCCTCAGCAGTTCCCTGAACTCTGCCTCTCTGCACTGACGGGTTGCTGTATCACTGTGACATCTGGATTCAATAATCCTTCAGGTCACTCACCTGCAGCTGCTTTTAACATTTCTACTTCAGGCTCACGCTGCCTGTAGAATAGAAGACAAGGCAAACAGATGCCTACTCCACTGTCTTGCCAGAGCTGGACCATCAAGCTGAGATGCAGAGCCTCATGTTAGGCTCCCTTCTGCAGCCAAAAATCAGGCTGTCACTGTCATAAATTCAGCATTCCTTTACCAAGCATCACCAGGAAAAAGGAAATTCTCAGAAGCCCCTGAGTTTTTTCCTCCTTCTAATTCTACAGCCATGCACTGCTTGGGAGCACTGATGCAGAAAAAAAAAATCAAGGAGAAAGTAAATGCAAGAAATGGCTTCACCAGAAAGAGCCTAGAAAAGTAGCAGGAACATATTAAAAGGAAAATTCTGACAAAGGAAGTGCTACATGTGGGATTGAGCTCAGTTAAATTGAAAATTATGTGTGAAGGGAGACACAAAATTTAAGGCACACTTATTTAATCTCTGCAATGTGCAGGAAATCACAGCTTTGTCCTACCTATGTCATGAATAGAATAAGGTAACACTTCCTACCCAGTAGCCAGTTAATGATCTGGTTAGCTTAAGAAATATTTAGTGTTTGCTAAATCAAAGAATTTCAGCTGTATGGCTCCAGTTTGCAAAATGTGGCAATGAAGATATTGCAACAGGTATTTGCTATTTCACTGCAAATCTTTTATTGGTAATCGTTGTAAATCAGTAAGACTTGAGCAATGAATTCTTTAGGAAGCATAAAACCAGTAAGGATTCAAACTGAAAAATAGAAAAAAACAGCTGATTTATCAGTTTCCTGCTTGCCAGATAATAAAAAATAATAGATAAACAATAATTTAATCCTGCACAAAATTATTAAAATGCTAGTACTTTATACTGAAATCACTCCAATTACAGAAATGACATTTAGTATCAATCAAGTCGGAACATTACACATAAAATACTTCTGTTGATAGTTTTATAGAACAGATCAAGAATTTTAAGCACAGCTTGCATCAAAATTGTATATAGTTCTACAAATACTTTAATTTTTTTCCTATTTTGTAGCCAAGTAAAGCCAGGGTTTGTAGCATAAGGCTATTTGAGGAAGCTCTACAATTGAAGCTCCCATTCAATAACAAAAGTATGAAAATTATATTCTAGTCTAATTTTATTTTTTCCTGGTTTGCCTGCTTTGATTTTCTAAGATTTTCATTGTAAGTCACAATCCTTGTAATACACAATTATTTTTGGAAATTCTTAAAAAATAAAAATAGTGAAAATATCTATCTGGTGCCAAGTTAGGATAGATTCTTCAAGTGAAACTTACAGTAACTACAGAGGCATCTGATTGCTTCATTAGCATTTTCTTATTTGCAATATTTGAAGTCACTGCTGTGACATTGGTTAAAATGCTTATTAACAGCTTTGGTGCCATAGGTGAGCATTTATTTGATCTGCATGGCAACAGCAGGAGTTGCAATGCTAGTTTTTTTTTAGTTCTCTGCTCTAATATTTGATTTTTCTGTTCAGAAAATAAGCAGTAATTCTTCTGAGTGGTGTTTGGTTCTGAAGTCACCTGCTGGAAAGCAAGCTCTTCCAAGGTTTTGATTTTGCTTACTCTTAAAAGTACTAGGTTGCATCAAGGAGACACAGAGACTGAGAGACTGACATGAACAAAGGCTGCCTGTGTCGTAACTTCAGATCCCAAACCCCTTGTTACTCAGGTAAAAGATAATGTTTTCATTGATGTAGTTACAAATGGAGGTTCTTCCTTGATTATTTGGCTAATTATTGCAGGAGAGTGTAAAACCTAGTCTTTTGATGTTGTGCAAAAGATGAAGCATTTTAAGAAATTCCATCATAAAAAGCCAAATAATAATAAAGGCACAAGCAAGACAATGAAATAAAACAGCCTTTAAAAAATTGGTACATAAATATAGGTAGGTCATTAAACTTCTACCATTTCTGAGTTTCCAAGCATTCCACACCCACCCTGTCTTAATTTGCAGGAAGAAACTGCAGTACATCTGTAATAGTACAGTTCAAAGGCAGGTGTCCAACAGAGGAAAAATAAGTTTTTTTAAAAAAAAGTCTACGGTTTAAATTTTATGTCTAGAATACTTACTAAATTATTTTAGAGCTTGAATAACTAGTATTTTTTTTAGCTGCTCTTGGGTTTGTGCATGGGTAAGAGTATATCTGAATTCCTGCTTTGTCAGTTTGGCACAGGAAATCAGAATTTACCTTGTTACCTTATGAACCATTTTTCAATCCTCTGAGCAACTGCAGTGGTCTCCAGCTGGTAACACAGCTCTACAAATGCTGACATAAAAAAGATTAATCTAAAGTTCTGGTGTATAACAAATCCAAAGGCTGGACTAGAGATATTTAAGTGATGAAATACAGACAATTAACTGCCAATATCAAAGGATTCCAGGCAAAGAAAAAACATCTGCAAATATTTCCAGCTTCCCTGTCTGAAAGCTGGATTTATGAAAGGATTTATAAAATGTCAACTTTACTCCACAACAAACCAAGCCAGAACATCTAGATTTCAGCACTTGAAACCTTCTAGCTTAAGAAACAAGTAGGAGTTATGGATCCTACCAATATCCAGAAATGGAGAGAAAAAGAACATAAGGACACACCAGTCAGATCAGGACTGTGATTAGCTGAGTAAATTAATGGAGGCATTTTCTCAGCAGGGCGCTGGCAGATGAGAGGACTGTGCTCACTCGGTGGATACAGCTGTGGAGGGAAAGGGGCTGCTGTCATCCTCAGCAAGTGAAAACAAAGAACTGAAGCCAGCTGATGTTACCTTTCCATTTTCACCTAATCTATCTTTTTCTTATTTTACTCTCTTCTCCCACACCATGTCTGGCCAACAATGATGTTTCTGATCAGATCAGACATCAGATGTCTTGTACTTGAACAATTTATACCACACAAAAAGCTGAGAACTACATTTCTTCAGAGTGCTGGCAAACTCTAACCTGCCAAAGTAGTGTATCTTGAAACTCAGGTTTAGAGAAAGGGCTGGTTTCTGGGTCAATGAGCTCTGAAAATGCAATTTGACATCACTATGTGTCATCAGAAAGAGTAAATGCTAATTTTAGAAGCATCTAGTGTAGCAATTTTTTCCCCAGAACTTTAATCCACTGCATGAAGGCAATATGTGATGACGTTTTACAAATGTCTGGACAGCGATCTCTAAGAAATTAACTCAGAAGTACACAGGATAAAATGTATTTCAAACAAAATGTACAGGGAAAAGTTTTCTACAGAAGTTACTGTTAGTTAATTTAAATAAAATTATCAATAAAAATATCTTCCAACATGAAAATATGAAAATTCATTTATTTCCATAGGCAACCTAATTCAGAGTACAAAGTGATGTGTATTTCCCAAAACTGTCACTGTACCTTTTACATAGCTTTAAAGTAACTGATCTAAAAGTTGATACAAGAATAATTTTGGTTTTGAAAAGCTGTCCAATAAACCAGATATACACTAATGCCATGCTATGACAGTTCTATTTATGAATCACAGCTGACACAACAACAGTATCACTATAAATCTCATGAGAATTTTAATGTTTTACAATCAGAACATAAAACCGCCACTAGTAACAGACTGTACAATTAGACAAATAAACAAGTATTAAATATTTTGCACAAGGCCTGAGTTCACTATAACACATTTTGATTTACAGCTTCATCTCAGAAATCTGTACAGCAGTTAGACCTATTCCAGAGAACTTGAAGACAATTCAACTTCAGGGCTCATTTGTTATGTTGATACAAGGGTAAGCCTGAAAGGCAAGAGCATTTGGTGTATGAATCCAAGGTTTTACTGCTTTGTGTAATTTTCTTGAAAAGCAGTCAAAACCTAATGGAAGGTAATGTACAAGGCAGAACCTCACTTGAAAATCAGCTAACTCATCTGAAATTCTCTAGATAGGTTTCCTCACAGCTTTCCAAAGGAAAATTTCACAATGAACATATAAAATGCAGCATATCTCTTAACAAAGAAAAAGAAGGGTTACATATACAACAGGGTCTTTTTTCTGTACTCCCCTTCCCTATGCTTCTTTCATTGGAAATGGCACAAATCACCAATATCCCACCCAACCCCAATTAAAAAAACCCTAATCAGTAAGCAAAAGTCACTCCAAAATCCAAAAACTTCATCGTAATGCAAGATCCAGTGTTCATAAACTTATGTTTATAAAACTTTCCTTTTCTGCTCAAGTCACACAGATGCAGGCAGACTAAGCATGTATTATTTATAATAAATATCATATAATTCTTAGTCTGTATGGAAGCTTTATCAAATTTGATTCAAATCTAACTTCTCATTTAATCTGGTCTTTTTTTGGTGCAGATGAACTGAAAAAAATCTCAAAATCCTATAATCTAGAATATAATCACACTTACCTCTCTACAGACACAGATACATTACAACAAAGGTTATAATACAAAAGTCAACATACATTTTTCTTACTTTAAAAGGCAATCAGGGTTTTTGTTAAGGTTCCACATAAATGTGAACCAGTTGTTGCTAAAAAGACAAAACAGAAAAGGAAAGTTTTAAAGAATAAGGCTTGAAATGTTGTGTACCTACACATCCAAAAATTCACCCTTTACTTGGGGTACTCAACACCTGTGTAAGGCCACAACTTCCCCACAACACTTCTTATTCACAGTGAGGAGAACATAGTATCTTCACTAATAAAAAAACCCCCAGTATCTACCCATGCTCCCAGAGAATTCCTCTCCCCAATTGGTGGACTCCTTTACTTTCAAAAGACTCCACTGGTACTGCTGCTCTCCTGCATAAGCACGTTCCAAGGGCTGTTCTGTGCCTTATTCACACCACTTGTGTGATGAAAAGAACAGAAGATTGGTTCCCTCCTCCAGTGACACCTGTGCCATTTCATTCCTGTTTTTTCTCAGGAGTCAGAACAAAGGGTTTCTAAGCCAATCTGAAACTCAGTAGTTTTAAGATTATCCATTAGCCCAAGCAGAAAAGGTTTTTCAAGCCTCTTTAATACAATCCTTCCCTCCAGCAGGATTAGTTTGTTTTCTGTGACCGAGTTTTGAGAGGATGCTTCAGACACTTTCATACTTAAACCCAAATGGAACCAAGAGCTCAAATACGGAAAACACTTGGTGCAGTCACGTTCATTTAGCATACACCAGAGCAGCCAAAGCACAACTGATGTTAAGATGTGCAGCTATTTTCACTTAACTTCTCCTTCTGTAGAAAACATAGAAGAATCACTTAAAGAATAGGAGTTTATGCCCTTTCCTTTACCTCCCCTTTACATTTACCTCCCCTTTACAAATGAATGTAAATTAGATGGGCTGGGCACTTCAGCCCAGTCCCTGTCCTCATTTCCACAGCAGAATGAACACATGCTCACAGTGGGTGAACAGAGTGGGTACACAGTGGCTGCTGTAATGATATAACCTGACAGGCTTTCACATTTTTTCATTTGAATTAGGTTGAATATGAAGGGCAGAAATTTAGTGTAATTTACTGTCTTCCTCAAGGCATTGTAAAGAATAACTTATTACCAGGTTACTATTTAATTAACAGCATTTGTAGTTTCTTAATCAGGTACCAATTTCAAACCTGTTCTCTGCTTTGCTTTACATGAGGACTAGGCAGACCCTCTGCTTCAGGCCAAGCTAAATGTAGCACTACTTTCCATCCAAGTTCAGCCATAGGAGGCTTCTGGAATACCCACATTTTATAACATTGTCCCTTCCCCTTTGTCTTTCCCAAAAACCAACCTGGATGTCAAGCACAACTCCTGCTCTCAAACAATTTATTCTGGCCACAAAACAAGTCTTCTAGCCTCTTGCACGGCCTCAGAATCACAACTTTTAAGTGGAGAGATCAGTTGGCCAAGGATTCCTAAAGAAAAACTATGGTAGCAGGAGCCAAGTAGCACATGGCCATTGTGACTTACCTCTTGCAAGTCCTCTTTCCTTTAAGTTAAGAAGAAATAATTCAATAACTTAAAACACACTGAGTTTCCTGACACACTAAGCAAGAAGCAATTATGGGATTGAAAAAGGGATTGGGCTCACTGCTTTTGTTTTTTTTTTTTCTTAAATTTTTAAATAACTGGAAGATTTTGTTAGAGCTTCTTTAAGTACCCTAAGTTTTTTTTTTTTTGTCATTCTTCTACTCTGGACATTCTGAAAATTGCAGCAAACAAGAGAAATCAAAGTTATGCTTTCAAATATAAATGGAAAAAAGTCCTATTGCTCGGGTCAGAATTGCATTTCATTACCGTTTCATAAAAGAGCTTATTTTAATTTGAACATATAGGATTTTTTTTTTTTGTTCTTACAGAATAGATTATGTTCTGATATACCCCATGCCAAAAGCACATACCCCAAACTGCACAGTTTAGGAGGTCTAGTATATGAAATCACATCAATTTTTTTTCCACTTTCCCTGCAATAGGTTAAACTAAATCCAGTTCTGAAAAGCTCCCAGTCCAGTGAGATCAGTGACTGAAACCCCAGTTCAGGACACTGACTTTAAGACTGCCTTTGCCATAGATGTATTAATTTAATACACTGTAGAGTCCTATTAGATGTTTTTAGTATAAACTTATTTTTCAAATAATTTAGAAGAACGTAGATTCAAGTAATTCTTCAAGGGCTTCCCTTAGGTTACCCTAAGAAAACACAGCTTCAAAGCATTGACATAAAAGAAGACATAAGTGTGATTGAGAATGTAGAGTGCCAGCAACCAGAAATGAACTTAAATAGTTCAACAGTTCTAGTATTGTACTTAAAATATCCATGTAGATTTAACATAACCTACAATGCTTACCATGAATATTAAGCATCACAATGTTTTCCAGACCACAAATTTATTGGTCCCAGGTATTTTAAAATAATAGGACTAACACAGCAGCTATAATACATAATTCTTTAAGAAATATGCTTAATGCTATCATGGCTCAGAACTGTGGAAGTATAACAAAGTACAAGTCATATTTACAGCATAAGGCCCTTTTGGTTTCTTAAGCAGCAAACAAAAGCTTCTTCAGTGAAAGGCTTGGAAAAATAAAGCAGGTAGGCTTTCTATAAAAAAGGTAACTAGTTCTTTCCTTCTCAAAATAACCATTTATAGTCTTCAAAATACTAGGTAAGAAAGCTCTTGAAATTCTTAGGAAAAAAAAAAATTAAGAACTCAACAGTAGTATCTGGCAGAGCAGAGATTCCACCATGGGCAAGCTGAACATACACCTTCTGGAAGTAGAAGAAACTACTATTTGGATTTCTGGAGACCTTTATTGAATTTAGAATAATACAATAAAAAGGATCTGCAATACCTGTGTATTTATCATACTCTAGAGCTTACAAATCCATATTTGAGAAATCACTTCATGTCAATCTATCCTTCATAAGGACTTGATTTAAACCAAAAGTAAAATGAAATAGTTCACTCCAGTCAAGGCAATTTATGGCAGTCTGCTTTTTCAGAAAACCCTGTGCAAATCGTATAATTGTCTCAATTGAGCCAAAAATGATTAATTCATTCAAGATATTTCTGTGTAACTGTGTAATGTGTGTTTAGTTACACAGTTGGGGCAGCCAACATGTGAATTTTACATTTACATTCATTTTTTGAGGTTTCATAACTACAGGGGTTTTTTCACATCAGTTAGAAGCAGTATCATACTAGCTAAAACAATGGAATATACAGTAAATGTGATGAAATCACCACATGTATTTTAAAATCCTGCTTAAGTGGTATGTTGCTTTTGCTATGGGGCTTGTAACAAGGATCTGAATTATAAAAGAGATTGTAAACCAGCATGACCTTTGAAGCAGTGCTCTTACTCTGTCCCAAACTTGAATCAAATTATAGAACAACTTATACCTGATGAATCTTGTTTACTACCACATTCATTACATTAGCTTACATGAGAGAAGAAAGTCAAAATATGCTCCCTTCTTAGTCTCACCCACAGTTATTGGTTGGAGTGCTCTCTGTATAAAATTTGGCTATCAAAATTTTTAGGCCAGCGTAAGAATTTTCTTTTTGTGAACTGTCACAGGACAAAATGACAGCTTGTGATAAATTCAGGCAACAAGAGTAATTCTCCAGGTTTGCATCCAATAGCAGCATTATCCCATAAGCATTTTTGCTGAACTTAAAATTTTGTAGGAAATTTCATTGGACTTGACCAAGTTCACCTCTGACTAATTTCAATATACTTATTTTTCAGATGAATATACACATCCTACCTTCAGCACTCTCATGTTGGTAAAGAGACAGGAAATCTTTAGCATGTAAGATGACTTTGCACTTACACAATTCCACTGCAATACCAGGTGAATGAAACATCAGCCTTTTTTCTTGCCCAAAAGTCTTTACTTTGCTGGGTTGAAAGTTTCCCCGAGTCATACTTTTATTCATCAAAACAAGATGTTAATCAGCTTACCCATGATCCAAATTTCATCAATCTTTGAAGAAAGAAAACAAAACACTTTACCCAAAAAGATCTTTTAAGTCATTGCTAGCTGAGCTGCTGTTTGTCATTGTGTTTGCTGGTTGTGCAAAATTCTGAGGAGAAAAGAAAGGATTACCCTGTATACCAAAGCCTGGCTGTGCTAGCATGTTCATCTGAGGTCCCAAGGCTGTATTGCTCGTATTTGGGGACCCTGGTGGTGGCACAAACTGATTAACCCACTGGCTTGATTTCTGTTGAGCCAACTGCTTCATGCTAACTTTGGGTTTTTGAGGACCAAAAAGATTATCTAAAGCAGACATATCTGGGGGTCTGTTTTGTTGTGTCAGTGGAGAGATTGCAGATGCAGCATTCATAGGACTGTAATTTGGCATACTGGCAGGTGGTACCATGTTCATCTTGTTTGCTCCTGTTGCACTTGGGCCACTGAAGAAATTCTGAGTAGCGAGACCTGCTCCCATGGTGAATCCAGCAGTCTGAAACCCCATATTTGTATTTAGTCCATTTGTCATATTTCTCTTTGTGTTGTCAATGGGTGATGAAAATCCCATTCCAACACCCATAGAAGGAATAGAAGAGAAGCTGTTTGAAGATGCAACTTGAGCTTGGTTGATAGGACGGCTGGTCAAAGATGACATATTGTCTATCAAGGTATCTGTCAAATCTTTTGTCTGCAGAACACAAAATGCAGTTAAATGTTTTACCTGTACAGACACTCTGGCAACAATATTTTATTGTTATCCCTGCAGACCTGGTATTAGTTTTTCAGAAATTAGAATGCACTGCATGGAATTGGACATGAAATGTAATAACACTCAAGAGAAATTACACTATTTGTATTCTTTACTACTTAGAATTGTCATGCATCTTTAATTTGACATCTAAGACTACACACAAAGCACTACTGTGAGTGTTTGCTTAAATGCCCCATTCCTATTCCCAAATCCTATATATACTTCCTTAATAAACTCTTCAGAGAAAAATCCTTTCTTAGTATGTCCTTTTTCCTTACCTAGTACAATGACCTTCTGATAATAATGATACCCTTGGAAACTCTAGCAATTTAAAAAGTGGGAATATTGCTAATGATGAAAATGGAAGGCACATCAAAATTTAATTTAGCTTTTCTCAGCTGTGCCACTGTACCACCAGAGAAAAAAAGTGACTCACAGGAGTCAAAAAATGCTAAATGCATACACAGCCCTTGAAAAAGCATCAGAGCCTCAATGGAAACAGTGCAGTTGTTTGTTCTCTCTCACCTGCTTCACTGGAGGTGTTATTGTAGTTGCTTGGGGCTTAAGAGGTTGCTGGCTTTTCAGTTTCTGTGCCTGTTCTTGTTCTTTAGCTAACTTTTGCTTCTCTTCCAGTGTAAGTGAGGCCTTTAAAAGGGAAAGTACTGGTAGTAAGTTGCACAAAATGTTTATTCCAACATTCATATTTTTATTTCATACTAGCACTGTTTCAATAATATGTGGTAAGCAATACAATTACTTACACAAAAGAGAAAGGCAATAAGTGAAATCTACTATAAGATTTACCATATTGCTAGAAAGTACCTCAAGCAAATAAATATATTATTAAGACCAGCATGATGATAAATTTGGGCAGATCTCAAATAAAAGAGACATCAGCAAAACCACATTAGCTTTGTTTCCTTAATGTTGGGCATAAGAAAGCGTTCTTCACAGTTTTTGTTTTTATATGGTTACTAACTTGATCTAGAAATGCAATGACCATGGAGTTGAAAAGGGAATTTCATTTTAAAACTGTTCAAGAGTCTTTTGAGGATTTTAACTCCATTTTTAATATTGAAGGATGAAATAATTAAATCATTCCCCCTTAGTGTAAAATTAATGCAAGGATTCAGATAATTAGAAGGAGAAATGATAAAGCCTATAGATTTTGGGGAGCCATTTCCATAATTCTTAGTACAAAAAGAATTTTACAATACTTAAAAGCTTATGTTTACTGTATTACTGCTTATATTTTATGCTGTTTTTCCTTCGCTTCTTGTATTTAAAAACATATTGACTGTTTTCACTTAACTTTGTAAGGTACAGTAAAAGTTAGTCTCAGCTACTACTTAAAATTCTACATTTTATCTTCATTTCTCTTTGTCATTTTATCATAAGGATTCCTATTTTACTTCTCCTATCTATATCCAGTGGTGAAGTTTCAGTTTCATTTAAATCTATAATTAAGGAGAAAGAAAATTACCACAAATTTACAATCCTAATTGCTGCCTACTTCAAACAAAAATATTTTCAAGGAAAGGCTTACATGGAAATTGAAGGATATGATTTGAATGTTTTTCATGGACCTTCTCATGTGACTATAGAATGTGGTGTGCTATATATAAAAACAGTTAATTTTTCTACTAAAGCTTTAAATATGGTACCTATTTACATACACTCTTTTTCTGCAACCCTATCAGCCTTGTATTAGACAGAAGGAGAAAAAAATTACAAAATAAAGTAAAGCACACCTTTCTCTGTAT
The DNA here is from genome assembly GCA_003676055.1 of Chloebia gouldiae. Classification (NCBI taxonomy): domain Eukaryota; kingdom Metazoa; phylum Chordata; class Aves; order Passeriformes; family Passeridae; genus Chloebia; species Chloebia gouldiae. The sequence goes on along the minus strand of QUSF01000009.1, from coordinate 30,132,412 downwards.
TGATGACATCTCATTCTCTTTACTATCAGATCCACTAGTCAGAAGGTCGGTTCCATTATTGAATACCTTGTCAATCTGTTTAAGTTCAAAGAAAAAAACCTTCATTATTTGAAATACTGTAATTTAAAAACTACATAAATATCAACTAAGTGACCTTAAATTTCAATATTCTATGTGTAAGTTACATATTGTTACTTACTTGATTGCCTGTACCACTCGATCTTGCCTCTTCAGCCCCACTCATTTGGTTGGCTATGTCCAAGGACCTATATAGTGCAGAGTATATTACAACAAGACAACTTTGCAACCACATCCACAACATTAATCTAACAATGCAGATCATTCTTCTGCATTTAAATAACACCAAACTATTGCACTGAGAGCAACCACTTCTATATAATGCCTTCAGGAGACTGGCAAATGTTCCTATGAGACATAGTAAACATCTCCTAATAATTTCCCATGGTCTTCATTTCTCCCTTTGAACAGGGTGACCTAGACTACATATATCCCAAATTATTTTGTGTCAGAAATCTCACCTCATATCAGGCCCCATAAAATAGCTCCAAATACTTCAAAATATCACAGCCTTCTAAAAGGCTGCAATGTTTATGTTTCTCCAATATGGTTTATTTCTCAGCAACTACAGGAAAGCATCTTAGCACATAGAAGCAGATCGCCTAACAACTGTGCTTATTTGAGATAATTCTCAACTACTCAACTTAGAATTACCTTACTGTTTTATTGCTATGGCTAGAGTTCCCTAACATTTGCCAAAAAATGACTACTTCTGCAATACAAACATTAACACTTACTTCTGTTGCTCTTGCATGACATGGAGTTGCTCAAGTTTTGTTTTATGCTCTGCTTCCAATTTATTTAGCATATCTCTTATAACACAAATAAAAGAATTGAACTGGAAAAGAAATACATAAGTTTGGATTTTGCAGTGATGGAATTCAGATAGGTGTAACTTAGCAGGTAATACCTCAAAAACCTACAATACACAATGTAAAATAAAGTGTAGATTTTTAAATTATTTATATTCCACCGTCGTTATTACCATGCATTAGGTAGCATATTATAAGCAGAGTGCATACTGAAACAGGGAAAAATACATGCCACTAAAAAAACTGAAATAGGCCAATGTAGACAAAACCTCCACATACTAGTATTGCCAGATTAATTTTCAAGCAAACAAGCCAACCTATTATTCCCTTTCCCAATATTTCATAGCAACATAGCATTTTATTGTAATACTTATTATGTTTGTAGCTAACTGCTTTTGCAGGGTATTTGGAAGGTGACAGTGTTATTTTGAAATTTTACACCAGATCAGTTAAATGTACTAAAAAATAACAAGCTTCAAACACAGAAATACTGTAGAATTGGGAAGGGTTTTTGTATTGCTTATTTTCACAAGAGACATAGAAATGTAGTAATGTATGAATTTTTTTATGACAACAGATTAAATTTATTCTCTGGTAATTGTAAAAGAAAAGCATGCAAAACAGTCACGTTCCTACCTGATTGAGATTGAGATTGTTCTCAATACTAAGAGGAATCAGATGGGGCAATACTTTCCCTGCAAGCTGTTCTTTGGTAATTCCCAACTTCTTGTGAGTAAATGTACATTTGTAAATACCTAACACAGAAGACCAAAATAGGAGAAACTGTTAAGTTTGGTAAGCAATGCAAACAAACTCAAAGTAGCACACTCATATATGTATTGATCATCTGAGTAACCACTGTGTCTGTGTGCAAGCAGGGACAAACACGACCAAGAGAATCTTAAAGGCTAAGTACTGATCCACAAGAAACAGCAAGAGGCTTTGCTACAGTTCAGAACAAGATGTCCAAATTCATACTTTGCAGCTACGAAACCTATCTGAGAATATGCATCTTTGAATAGACGATGTGCAAGTGATTTGCCACAAACTGACACCCTGCCACTTGAGGAATCAAGCTGCATCAACTAAGGATGTGCCCTCTCCTGGCACACATGTAGGTAGGATTAACTATCATCCTGCTCTCTGATTTGTTTTTGCAAACACTTTTAGCTAGAAGGTTTGGACTGTTACATGCAGTATCAGAACTTATGCATAATTTTTAGCGGTTTTAAAAATCACTGAAAAAAGAATCCTGGCAGGCATGAGAGATCCAGTGTCAAGCCCAAACACTCTGTAGTGTTTCTGACAGGAAGAGTCCTCTGCTTAAATAGTCCAGGTTCTGGTGGCAAACACTGAACATATTAGCATAAAAGACACAGCAGCTTTCCTCACTTTTTATGGTAGTAAAACAGAGCTGTCACCAAGACAAAGACAGTGAAGGATGGTATTGTGATTCTGGAAGAAAGGAGAGCCTGAGTACATAAAACTTATTTCAGCCCATCATTTCCAAAGTAGGATTCACCTACTCTCTGTATCTGAGTAGAATACAGAATTAACACAACTAAAGCAAAAAACAGAGTCTCTTATTCTTAGATAGTAAATAAAAGTCAAAGCTGGAAGGGTTTAGGGAAACAGGCAGTTTCAGATCAGTACAGATAAGATGCCTTGTTGCTGGTTTTGAGCAAATAAAAATAATGCTACCATCACATATTAGTACAGCATTTAATGAGGGTTACTGGCAGTGCAGCTGAGCTGTTACAACTGGTCTACACCACTTTGGTGTCAGGAGGAGAAGTAGTCACTGTCTTCTAGACTTGGCCAAGGAGTCACAACTGCTCCTTGGCAGTGGCTCTGGTCATCCAAACTCCTTAAGCCCATTCAATTTGCTAAAAATCACACACCCTACAATAAGCAAGCACCAAGTGCCAGCAGGAAAGCTCAAGTGGGAGCAAGTTTCCCCTTCCAGAAGTACCAAGCCATTAGATTTTGTTAGTTGTTTTGGGAGACCTCACCCAGAGACTGTGTTCCATTTCTGCCCACAGGCACAAATGTGTGCCTACATATCTAACAAAATGAGTCTAACAAAACCTGCAGTAAAGAACAGCAGATTTTTACCATCATTTATAGCATCTCCTATACAAGAGTGGTAAAAGAAGGCAACAGTAACATCTCAAAAGCTCCAGCATCTGAAAGATGACAGTTCATATATTCCTCTGAAAAAAAGCCTCTCTGACTGTGAAGCACCCAGTCCATGTAAGTGTCACAGCCCAAGAACTGCAGTGAGTACTCAGAACTGCACCAGGCCCTGAGGATTGAAAATATATGTACTAGTGTTCAAATGTCATACATAAGGTAACTGAACAAGAACATACTCAAGAATCAGAAGTTTTTAATAGTCATTTTAGGGACACACTATGCAAACATGTTCAATGGTAACACAGAAAGCTCGCAGATTTACAGTATCAAAGAATAAAAGAGAAAGTTGGAAGTATGAGTTACCTAAAATTCCCATAAGCACTGCAGGTTCCTTTGATGGAATTTGTTGTAGAAAAGGTAAAATATCATCAAGCACAAACCATTTATCCAAGTACTCCAAAATCTTGCCCAAACACACTAGTGAGTTTACCCGGACCTGTGAAGTATGATAAGAATTACACAAACTCTTTATTTACAGAAAATAAAACAAAACAAATTTACAAAACTCATAAGAAAATCTTTATACCGAAAAATTCAAGACAAGTTAAAAAATGCTTTTGTATCTTGAAAGAAAAACGCTGTTTTTATGCTAACAAAAACTTAGCTTTCTGCATGGCAGACATTGTCAATGTGTATCACAGTGGAACTCACTTCAGTAATTTTCACAGTATTACTAACATAGTAAGTTGTTAACAACTTTAAAAATTGTTAGAGCAAAGAAATGGTGCTTCTGCACTTTCAAGAAGTTTTCAAAAAATTCAGTAAGAAATGAAAACACAATGATTGGCTTTTCTTTAAAGACACACTGTAAACTCAGAAGTAATTAAAGGTTACAACATTTTCTGAACATTGGAAAATGTTACTACGATACTCACAGCAAGAGAAGAAGTTTGCAAACATGCATTTTTAATTCTTGGAATTAATGAATTTTTCATTGATGGGTAATCTATTAAATTGGCAAACGTGGGAATTATGTTTAGGCAAAGCTCCTAAAAAAGAAATCCACATAAGTTTAAAAATAAATATGCATATTTATTATAAAATTAGTACTACTATAACTCAATATCAGTTAGTTTGAAATGTCTTCTTAAGCTTTCCTCTTAAGGAAATATTTAAGGAAATATGTTCAACTAAGCTGCCCTTAATATATCAAACTGACTTAAAAATAGACAGAATAATAAAGCATCATGTTATGTATACCGAACCTTCAAAAATAGATTTTTGAAAATAAGAGCATTCATAAACTAGTAATATTTAAACAGCAAGAATATCTTGCATTTTTCACAAGGCTCCTTTATACCAAACTCAGCTTTTCAAACTATCAATCTCCTACATAAATCAAGAAAATTTCAATGAGTACTATCAATAATACTGCAGTACAATGACAGACTGAATGATAAAATATCATGTCAAGATTAATCATACTTTAGCAACAGAGAAAAAAATAAACACACAATTTCAGCCTAGTCTCAAAAAAAAAAAAAAGAAAGACAGTAATACTAAGTATATGCTGTAAGTAAAGGTAAACACTTCAGTAACCAAAGTATTAATGGAGAAAGAAACTCATGACTGATACTTAGAAACAAAAACCTTTGTCCCTAATATTACAAGGGCTTTGCAAAGGCAGAAGTCACACCTGATTATCCAAAACCGCCTTTGAGAAATACTTTGTTTCTTTATCTCTCACTCCTGAATGCTTTTGGGTAACTGGAAGTTAATTGCTGCTGAATGATTAAAAAAAAAAAAAAAAAACCCAGAAGAACTTTAGAAAGGTAGAGAAAGCCTAAGGAAAAAAAAACAAAAAAAACATGGACATATCACCAGAATGAATATTAATATGATTTTACAGCACATCAGGTCTCCTGAGGTAACTGTCAGCACAGATGTTCTCACCAGCAGGAGCTCAGAAAAAGCCACCTCTCACAAACTGGTACAAGCATGCATGCCTGCATGGTTTCTGCTGCACAGGCAGTGAAATATAAATGCATATCCTACTTTCTGCTATGGTGCCTAGTAGGAATCTAAGGCAAGAGCATTAGAACAGTCAAGTGGTTACCTTCCTGGAAAACAATGGAACTAAATTTTATTTTACCAGAAACAAATGTTCTTTAATAAAGCATTCATCTCTTTCAACATTCAGGCATATTATACAGTTTTGTCTTTTCAAGTGAACAAACACATGAGTATACACAAAGTTGGCATGTCAGCTGAAAGAGGAAAAAGAAAGTTTTAATAAAGGCTGCAACTTCTATACCTGGATCTGAATTGAAGGTGCTTCCAAGGCTCTATAAACCATCGGTAGAACACTGTTCTTTATTTCATCTGGTGGGGTTTTGGTTAGAAGCAAGTCCATTTTTTGCAGGAAGATTAACAATATCTAATCAAAGAAAGACAATTCAGAAGCCAAAAGTTTTAACTGCAAAGGATATATTTACAATTTAAAGTGTGATGTATCATATCAAAAAACTTCAGAAGTTTTCTTATAACTCAGTAAATGTGATCACTTACCATGTTGCTTGCCTGAAGGCATGGAAGACAAAAAACACTTTGACATGTTATTGCATTTTAAACACAGCAAAAACAAATCAAACAAAATAGGCATGTTCTAGATTAATTCTTCTGAAATAATAAATCATAATGACTCAGTAAGGAGATCTAGTTTCTACTTACAAGAACTCATAAATAGTTCTTGTTTCTCTTTATGATCTTTTGTTACTATATACCCACAGAAGACTTTTATACATACATCACTGTAACAAAAGCTGAACTTCCAAAAAACTGTAACTCAAATTCTGTCCTCAAAGCACTTGATCACAACTCCACATATACAAGCTGTATTCCATGTGTCTAAAATCAAAATAAGGACATAATAAAAATAATATTATGGCTACTAGATGGACAAAAAAGCCTTTCGTCTATTTAATATAGAAATAGCGTATCATAAAATTAAAAATATCTCAAACAAAATATTCACATCACATTAACTTAAAAAAAACCCACTAGAATAGCACATATGCATAGTAGGATCCATCTTGCTTAAGAGGAGCCATTTAAAGGTTAAATAAACACTATTTTAAATCACTCAGCCAGCTCAGGCTCAAATACAGAGCACTATGTAACGCATAAGATTCCTATCACAGCTTGGATAGGTGCTAGAGGGGACAGTGAGCATCCATTGATAGTAGAACTCCTTTCAGAAAATAGGTTAAATTGGAGGGATAAATTATGTTTAAAAGTATCACATTTAAAACAAAAAGCCAATTATTTTATAGGAAGACTGAAGTTTTTGTCTAAAAATACATAGCAATCAGTGCTTCTATGTCAAATAAACAGAAGCACTGAAATGTAGAAACAGAAATGTAGAAGGACCCCATTACAAATTTCCCCCTTTTATTTATTCCCCCCTTCTCTTTACAGAGAAAAAAAAAAACAGATTTTTATAGTGCAGCTAATATGTGTTTTCTTATTGGAAATGTAAAATTTCCCAAACTGCACACACACACACAGAATCATTCATTCCATGAACAGTGATTCTGATGTAATATCCCCATATTTGAGACAATCAGGGTGAAATGGACAGGACCAATTTTAAAGTTACATTTTATGTTTTCTTTCAATACACAGTCTTTGTCCTAAACTTGAGTTTTTAAGACTTACATGTTCTCTTAACACCTATTCTTCTCTAACAGCCCTAACCATGTAATATTGTGTAATTACAGTTTCTAGGATCCTATTTGATATTTTTTATCTATTGAGGTAAAAAGTAAGACGGTACAGTCACAGATGCATACACACCATTTAATTGCTGCAATTAACAGCAACAGCACTCTAAGTAATAATGCTTCATTCATTAATGCAGAGCCCAGTACTTGTCAGGGAACACTTCTGTGTAGTGAATTAGAAAATGAATTTATAGCACATCCTATGCTGTCTAGGGAATCCTGTAGATAAAAATTAAGGGTTTGTCTGGGAAGTTATGTCAGAGTAAGCTAGGATGTTAACGTACAGCACACATTACTCCACACTGACCCCAAGAAAAAACTTATCTAAATATTACATTTTCATATTATGAATTCCCTTACAAAAAGACATTGAGAACACTAGCTAAATTTCTTCATATTGAACTAGAGCAGCTTTCCTATGATGCATTCGTTTCCTAATTTGGATATCCTATTAAAGTCAAGCAACAGACTCCTCATACAAATCTGTAACATCTTGAAAGAGTATTTGGAAGAAACACTGGCATCTTCCCTGAATGCCCTTCTGTAGGGGTTACAAGCACACAGAAACTAGACATTTCTGCCTTGTACAAAGATAGTCATACCTGTGTCAGAACTCATCCCTGTATGGGCCACCAACTGTTTACTGTTAGTTTATTATCTTACTGTAAGACTTTCATACCTTCTCTCTGAGTTCTCATGGGCAGCTCCTCGCAGCACTGACTCCTTTTCTCTTTCTTCTGCATGGCTGGCTGACTTCTTCCTGTCCCTAACACAAACACCTGACCCTTTCTGTCCCCAGCAGCACATACTGACCCTGACTGTCCCTAACACACACACCTGACCCTTGCTCCCCACAGCAGCAGAACCAGCTGACCCACTCTTTATACCACCCATCCTTACTGGACACAGCTGTGACCTATTAAAGGCAGGGCTGCTCCTACTCTTTGGTAATCAGTACAGCTGCAACTCCTCAGGGGCAAGATTGCCTTCAGCACTGTCTCCATTCTCCTTCAATCCATCCTCCCACACACCTGGAAATCCATCCTCTGGCACTCTGAACCTCTGTAATTTTTTCCAGAATTCCTGATATATTAACTTTGAAAACATGACCTAGATTATTTAAACTTTGCCATACTAAAAAGACCATAGAAATAATAGTTGAATAAGACATATAGTACTTTGTATTAAAAAGACCAGCGTAAGAATTTAACAGTGTCTAGACAGTCACAGAAAAACTTCGCAAAGATACATCTTCATGAGTTGGCTCCAAGTTTGTATTTTGCTTCCTTCATCTCTCAAGATATAAACTAGCTTTTGTGTCCATTATACTCCAGATGTAACTTTGCTACAAACTTTTTGCAGCAAGGATTGTGTCACAAATCTAATGCTAAAGGCAGCAGAACACAGAGTTACCTTTCAGGATGACATGCACAAATGAGACGTTCACTGGCTTTTGCTTTGTTAAACATTGACTTTTTTCAAGACAAAAAAACTAACATAAAACTTCAGTGTACCAAGGATAAACAGTATTTAGTAGTTCAAATTTCCTGAAGTATTCTCAGTTAGACAGCTGTCCCCTTCCCTGCCTCCACAGTGTAATGACAATTCTCTGGTCCAGTTTTCTGAAACCCAGAAATAAAAGGTCTGCTATGTTTACCTAACCCTTTAAGTGCTCTGCAGAAAAATAATGGCATACAGGAGTGAGCTTCAAGGAATGCACACCTATCTCTCATCTGTAGAGTCACAATGCCCTACTTTTCAACAGACTTCTCAGGAATCATCATGGTGATAATAAAAGGATGCAAATTTTTGCTCCTTTACAGTAACAACTATGTCTTAATACTTTTATACATTTAAACAGCAGGGAAAACAGCATATTTTACTTACACATTACATCTGTCAAATAAAAATGAAATTCATTTCACCAATTTTTGCACAGTCCTCATACAAATACTACTCTTAATATGAATAAATAGTACTTCTTAGAGAGTGTCAAAGCTACAGCTTTTCTACCCCATGATCCCAGTGTCAGCAAACTGGATACAAGCAAAAAACCCCAGGTTCATCTATTGGTAGAATATATGTAGTGTACAACCCTGCTTGGATTGCCAGATATGTATTAAAATGCTTACAAATTTATCTTCTACAATCAACCAAAACAAAGTGGTAAATTAAACCGTTTTTGCAAATCTCATCTCATCTATAAATGCAATATACCCTCAGAACCCATCTAAACAAGCAGAGGTAGAGGCTTTGAGAATTTCCTGGAAAAAACTATTTTGAATGAATCATGACTAACTGCCTGGACAACTACAGAGCAGACTGGGCAATGAGTTAGAAGCTGGAAAAGGGAAATAGAACAATTAGATTTTTCACGGAAAACAAAACCAAAGACAAAAATTGTAATATGAATAATATTAACATACCTGGATTGGTTCTTGCTGCTTAAAAACAGGACCAAGATCAGGTAGAATGAGCTTGATATATTCTTCTTTGGTGCACTCCTCAGCAATTAATAGAACATTAGGCAAGACAAAGGGTACCATATCCGGATTCACAAATTCAGAAGTCAAGCAAGGCAAAATTCGTTGAATTATAACACGCTGAAAGAAAAAAATAATCCCAAGTATGAATCATGTACTGCACTGCAGTAAGTTATCATTGTGCCAATTCAGCAGCTTTTGTATTAGCCTGATATTTACAAAAAAGCAGACAGATGATTTTCAGTTTTGATCTCTTATTGGCACAGTACATTGTAGTTAATTTACACTGTGCTACTCTGCTTAATTTTCTCTGTTTGCACTCAAAACTAACAACTGTGAAGAACAACAAAAAGCAATTAACAGTACAGAAAATAGGACTTTGAGCCACACACGAGTTATGCAAACCATACTCCATATGCTTTCTTTAAAAATACCCCAACAAGACCCTTAAAAATACCCTATATACCCTCTGAATTAGTAATTTATTGTTTCTGTACCCCATCATTCACTGAATAAACAAACACATAATCCTACTATACCTTCCTGCAAAACTCCAGATACATTCCCTAAACAGGATTCTGAAAACTGTGGATGTCTACTGTAGCATTAGACATCCTTAAATGCTTTTGAAGTCAATAAACAAAATATATGGTTCAAGGGCACATTAACTTCCCTCATAAAACATACTTTCAAGACATAAAAAGACAAAAATAATGCCCTAAAGATAATTTGGTCAATCAGCGGCTGTCTAAAGTTAGGTGAAATACATGCCACTTATTTCCAAATTCAAAGCAGCAACCATTTCTGAGCAAATGAAAAAATTACTAAATTAAAAAGAATAGAGTATTAACTTAGGAATCTAAATGTTGCACAGTGTAGTGCAAAACTTGAGTAAAAATACAGAAATTTAATGCACTGGTTGAGAAGCTCAGTTATTCTATTTTGTACTAAACTAATACTACTTTTCTATCACATATGCATTACGGCTTATATAAATTAAGGTATACCACAAAAGGAAAGGGAGCCAGTCTAGACACACTGCTTAACACTACACAGGGGAAATATGCAATGACAGGCATTTAACTTTGAGATTTCTGACCACTGCCAGCACAAGAAAGCACTTAGTCTACTGAGGGAAGGAAACTTTGCATCATTCAACACTGAAGTACTGCCTTGCTAAGAAAAAACTTGAAGCAATCTTATAGCAAGAAAAGGTGGCAAATTGGTTTCAAAGAGCTATGATGGCATTTGGAAACATAGGGAAAGCCTTGTAAGTGGAGAGAAGACAACTCCCTTTCAAAGTGGGATGAACTACAACAGGACACGCAAATGATGGTTCCTTATTTGGCTTATTTGCCATTTTCCATTTAAAGTATTACTGATTGCCAAGGAATACTTCCAGAATAAGCATGTTCAAATCTCCCTTTATTTCCTTCTACTCTATTCTAACAGTCTCACAGCAATCTATTATGGTAAAATACTGCAGGAAGTCCAGCATTCTAAGAGTCAAAATGCTAAGATGTTCATATATTTTTCAACTTGCTATTACAAGACATCATTCAGACATACCTTAGGTAGTTTCGGCAGAACTTTTGGTAGTCCTTTAAAAAACTGTGATTTCTGCAGGTTATCCCTTTGAAATAATGAATCAAAATACTGAAGCGTCATTGCTCCTACATCATCGAAGAATGGTATCTAAAAATAAGATTAGAAGTTTGTGATCTGCAGGGGGACAACACTGATACTGCTACAATAATTCCAAAATATAATAATCATCTATCTACCATTTCAATGCACGACAGTAATCCCTTACAATGACGTGTCTGCAACTAACAATTAGAAAACTAAATTTTTGCACACAACTAAATTTTTGTAGTAAAATATTCAGAAACAGGTTGATTATTAGGACAATTTTCCTAGAATTTTTCAAAAACTAATGCATGTTATGTGCATCTAAGTTAAAACATTATTTCATATACAGTAAGTGGTTTACCAAAAAAAAAGTAATGAAAAATAAAAACTTGGAACAAATATTCTTCTAGGAATAATTATCGCTATATTATCTTCCAACACAGGATTACCTATTAGGATTACCCGTCCACATCTGGCTCCCACCCCTGGAAACTCCAGAAAACCCCAGAACCTCTGATATCTCTACCCTATGATTCAGTGTGCAGTTATGGTAAAAGACACTCAACATCTTTATAAAACCATACTTCTTAATACAACCCCTCACAGATTTATTTGTTGTAGTCCTTCAGACATTTGAGTTGATACCTGCCAATTCCCTCACTCCCATCTTTCAGCATATTGGTGCACAAAACCATCACCTGCTCCCTCTCCCTTCTTCACCCACTGTTTCTTTCAACAGTTAAAACACTGATTCCTATCTCTGCATACCATCTTTTAACACCACAGCAAACAAATAAAATCCTTTAGCAAAGCAAATCTATAAGCAAGAATCTGAAAGGCTATCAGATTGGAGAAAATAGGGCATAAGACAAGGGAAGAACAACGCTACTTTCAGATAGGAAAATGGAGCAACAATTTTGCCAAATTAAAACTTACATCATATCCTACTTGCAATTAAATTTTGCTTTGTTAGGGCAAACTATTTCTGAATATAATTTATTGTTCTGCATATTGAAAAAATACAGCAAAATCTTAGGCCAAAAGTTAATCCGTATGTTTATTGCCCTTTATCATTTTCTCACTTTCAAATCCTTCCAATCTGATTTTAAAGTCCGAAATGTAAAAAATCATAGCGCCGAAAAACTTCCAGTTGAATGGAAAGGAATAAAACAGTGCTGCATTGAAAAATTTTTAATAACTGAATAATTTTTCTAAATTCTGTCTCAGCACCCACAAATTTATATTTTTCCATATAAAAAAATGTCAGCATAAGGATAACCTTTGGCATCAGCTAGCATTACATCTAAATGGTTAAAAAATATTTAGCATTTCAAATAAAATGATTAACAGAAAACACTTCAAAATAGTTCTACAAATCAAACACTAATTTCTCTCTTTCCTATGGATACTGTATTTTCCATGGACTGACCTTAGTCATTTGATCTGCATCTGGTCTGACTGCCGGAGCTACGTTTAGGAGTAGCTTTACATGCTCACGCACCTCCTCAGGTATGTTCTCAAGAGTACTGGAGCTTAAACGGCTCAGCTGTGGAAGTAATTCAAGCATGAACACCATGAAGTCAGAAAACCCTGCAAGTAACTATTTCCAATATACAGCAGGTCTACACTTTGTTCTCTTGATGGTTTCTCTACCCATGCATTTGATATCCCTCCCTTCTTGCTCACAGTCTTTCTGTTTCCCAAGTGTCTACCTCTTTTAGGTCCCACCCCTGTTTTTTCAACTTCCCACTGCAGTTCAGGTTATCAGACAACACAAACATGGTATTTTAAACAGGCATTTTAAAATGTCATTATCTGACACATATTTAATGTGTTGTCTGCACACATTAAAACACAGTACATACTGTGTGGCAATGGGCACCCAAAGAAGTTACAACCAAGGAAACCTGCATATAAACAGATATTATGTCAGTTGATCCAATTAACTGTGACACTGTCCTCTGCTAATATTCACAGTCCACAAAGGATAGTGGTGAAATAGTGATAGCTACATGGATACCAACTGCCATGTCAAGTGATCAAATCACTCTAAACCCAGCCCTCTTCTACCCAGTCCTACATAAGTAATTCACTTCCAGGTGTTTCATACTGTTCACCCCAACAGGTAAGCATTATTTCACAAGACCAGCATTCAACAGGTTAACAGAGAAATCAGTTGAAAAATCCAATTTTTACTATATAAAGTTGGTACATGTAACCTTGTCTAAACATATTTTTATTTCTCATATTTTGCTACAATTCTTTTTCTTGTTGTAACAACAGTATGCAGGGTAAGATAACATTGTCAGATGGTTTATGTTGGAGCACTGATAGTTTTCTCAATATTTAAATCTATTTGACAGTAACAACTTTTCAAATATGAATCAATAAACAATAACCATAAAAAGAACAAATACCTGGTCCAGCTGTCTACTAAAGCTTTTATAAATATCTTGCTTGTTGACCTCAAAAATTGGTTTCCCTTTATTAAACACTGCATACATAACAGCTCCCAGAGAGTACATATCACTGGCTGTCTCACAGCTCACAGAGAGAATATATTCTGGTGCCAGATACTCAGGATTTGGAAGACACAAGGATGGCAAGTTTGGATCCCATTCCTTACAAGGGAACTTTGGCTACAAGAGAAGTATGAGAAGTGAAACAAAGTACATTTATCAAGGATTTTTAAATACTATTTTCAAAGAGAAATTCAAGCAGCAAAATATAATTAAGACACTCAAATTCAATTATGAATCAAACAGCAACACAGTAAGGCTAAACTGTTAAGAATCTCTGTCTGTAGTTTAGAGTGATTTGCAGATGCAATTTTATCTGAATATTAGAGCTGGAAAGTGTAATTTAAAATCAAAGCACTGCTGTAATGAGGAAACATGAGCTATGAGGGAATTAATTTTCAAAGGTATCAGCCAGGCATTGAATAAGTGCAACACACTAAGTTAGACTTGCAAGTCATCCAATATGAAGGGGAGCAAAAGTGGCACAGGCTCCAGCCTCTGTTTGAAACCATCACTAGTCTACTGTGACCCCACTGAGCCCACTCAGTCTCTTTGCCTGAGACAATCAAATGCAGTGCTTCAATCCAGACCTGTGCCATATGTTCTAACTACTGACCAAGAAAATACAGAGGTAAATAGTAAATAAATGTTTATATACAGGGATGCAAAATCATGAAACTAGTTTCAGGCAAAGACCTGAATTTGAAACTGAATGATGATAAATATAAAGATTATTACCTCCTGTTCAGATGGATTTGTTGATTGGATACAAAAATCAAAGCCCATAATTTTCCATGCTCCACTCTTATTCAAGATTATATTTTCAGGAGTAATATTTCCATGGACCATTTTGACACTGCTATGCAAAAATGACAAACCTTCAGAAACCTGTTCATAAAAGATCATTATTCAGGTTAAATATTTCCCCAAACATCCTACGAGACAGCTACAAAAATTCTGTTCTTATGGTCACAGTTAAGTTCCAAAGTTAACAAAGAAACAATTTTTCATATTTTAGCCTATGCCTTAAAAATTATGCATTAAGGAAACTAAACACAGATGGGTAATCAAATGGTGAGATTATAATGTTAATTAACTATCACAGTATGTGGTGGTGCATTCCCCACTCCTCTCAGGCCACACCATCTCAGAAGAACATAATGCTTTATGAAGCTGGTCAACATATTCACCAAACAAAACGTGGGAGCTAATAGTTCTCCACAGAACATAAAGAAAAGATTCACATATGGAAGAGACAGCTGTAGCATAGACATTTACATGGAAAATAAAAATTAGCTGAAGTTTCTATTTTACATGTCAGAACAATCAAAAAAAGAGTAGCAGCTTAGAGCTTTCTAGTGTTTATCCCCTTTTACACTTAGAGTGATCAGGGCACTATTATCTCTCACCTCACCATTGTTTGATTTACTATAGGCAGACAAAACTTCGACAGTGTACTGACTTCATTTTTAAAAAATCATTAGTACTAAAACCAGAAAAAAATTATAAATACAACCTGTACCATACCTGAAGCAAACCATATTTGGTCTCCACGTCATAAAGTTTGTATTCTTTAATGTCTGATGGTAAAGGAGAAGGTAGGTTGTCCCAGCTGCCAAGAACATTAGCTAAACTTGCACAGACTGGTTCTGTACAAAATGCCAAGCAATCCCTGTATAGGAAATGCATTGAAAATTTTCTTGTACATAAATGTAATATATCTCTTGACTGCAAATAAAGAACCATACAAACACCATATATATTGCCAAAGCACCTGGTGCTACCAAAAGCCATGTTATAATTCAGGTTTTGAATTATTTTAATATTATACTAAAGAGAAATACATAAATGTCTGAAATTTAAAAAAATACTAGAATTAGGATAATTTATTCTCCAACATTCACATAAACTGCTAATGATTCACACAATGTTTAGTAACTTTTTTTTTAAAAACAATTCTATCCTTGTCCTGATCCAGGACAAATCGATTAAATAATTCTTACTACTATTAGGCCTGTAAAATCAGACTTCTACATATGCCTAAAACCAACATGCCCCTAACTGAAGCAGCACTTAATGAGGTCAGACAATGATCAGAAACTAAGTTAATATACAGGAGCACCTGAATATTCTTTTACTTTGACAACTGTTAGAGAATATCTGCAAACACAAATACACATTTGTTATATGAACTGCAGTTTGCATGTGAAGTGACTGTTCTCTAAATTATTTTACTGATTTTTTTTTCTTAATGAAAAATTAATGGTCTTGCTTATGCATTTTTGCATCAGTTGTGTTTGAAAAGCACAGAAGAAGCAAATTTCCATACTTAAGGACTGGTCGTAACACTGTCAAAATTTCAAATTTCAAAATTGGTCCTGAAACCAATATATGTCTCAATTCCACAAACTCCATGCAACACAGACAGAGTATTTCTTTACATCCACTGCTCTGCACAGCAGTGAAGGCCCTGGACAGCCATTGCAATTCACTCCTTAATTGGTTTAAAGGGCTTTTTTTGAGGAAGCACTACATGGATGGTAGCACACATACCTGCTTTAAGGATCATTAATTCATCAGAACACTAAATATTGCATCAGTATGAACACAGAGAACAGAAACCAAGTAACAGTAACAAAGATACATTTTTGAATACCAAGTTATAGGCAAGAAGACAGAATCGAACTTTTGATCACTCCATAAAAACATCAAGACACCTCTAAGCATGAAACTACCACATATGTTTTTAGTACTTCAATCATTAACAAGCTTGACCTCTGAAGTAAAATAAGGCCACTGAAACATGCCAATCTCTTACTATCCATCTAGACTTTAGTTTTATCTACTGCCTCTCTAGAAGTAAAACAACTGAAAAGTAAAAAACATTGAATGCTAAGTGTCAGCCAACCTAATAATTTTTTTGCTCGGTTTCCTCCCTCCTATTCTGATAATGACATACTTTTCATGTTTCTATTACTATAACTAGGGTTGTAAAACTTGTTTCTGTTATAAACACAAGTCAAAATGAGAACATAGAAGGACAAGTACTTTCTTTTCAGTCTGACTTCAACTTTACCACAGAGATTATCCATTTAGTTATGGTTAAGGCACAGATGAAAATACCAGAGAACAGTTATTCTGTGGTTTTCAGAACAAACTCCCTGATTACTGCTGTTTTGAGGGAATAAAAAGATGACTGTTTATTTTTTACTTGAGGAGGTAATTAAAAAAAGGGGCCCAAAAGCCACAGTATTGGAGGGATGCAGTAAGTCTAATAAAATAGCAGAGTATTGCAGAAGGTGATGTCTGCCATCAGAGCAGATGCCTTAGGAGTGAATAAAATCAACATGAAATTCAGAGTAATAAGATAAAAACATTTTAAAAAATAAAAAATAAAAAGTGACAGATAAAAATACATAGGCTTTCTACAGGGAAACAATGTAAAAAATGCAATGCAAATTATAAGGGACAATTCATACTACTACTATTTTTAAAGGGTAGGAATGATATTATGAATTAACCCATAATTTGGGGGTTTTTTTATCATTTTCTTCATTAACAACCTAAATATAAATTAAAAATGTTTTCCAGTGCTGTTAATGGAATTCAAGACCACTTATAAATAAACATACTAATATTAAATATTTAGTATAAATAAGGAGTTACTCATATAAATGCATGTTAAGAGGTTTTACATCATATGTATTACGTACATTTATATTAAATATAACTATATTGGATACCAGTAATTTGTAGTAGAAACATTTGATTAATAGTGGAAAAACTATCTACACACTAGGGTCAGAAAGGTATGGACTTTCTTTCCATATCTACTTCAGCCCTCCAGGTGCATCAACTATCTATTTGCATTATAAAGGAGAAATATAATGGGTGACCTGCAGTTCTTCACAAATGTGTGTTACTTTGAGGAAACACAAAAGAAGAAAAAAGGAAGAAAAAAAAATATTAGGTACAGTCTAGCTAGAAGCCCATGAGAGATTTCTTCAACAATAAGCACTCTGGAAAGACCTGAAATCCTAAAACAATCTTATAGCATGCCTGCACAAGGTTACACACACATATATTCTACATAAAACTTTATTTTGCAACTCTTCTCCAAAAACTGTTACATCCATTTCTGGCACAGCATGCAACTGTACAGGCTTTTTGCTTCCAGTGTTTCTACCAGCAGCTGAGTGTGCCGAGTATGGAAACAAAAACAGCAGAAGCAAAGTGTAAGGCATTACTAAAAACTCACAAACAAGAACTCTGATGTAATTACACTGTTACTTCTACTCAAAGGGCTTAAATGGTTCGCAAGAACACCACCAAAACTTTCTTAAAGGTATGAATCTTGATGTTTTCTTCTGAAGGGCAAAGTTCAGGGGAAAATTTGCTGAGTCAACTGGAAAACTGTGACAATTTTAGGAAGAAGCCTGAGGTATACTCTGGGATTACACACACTATAATTTGAGATGACCCTAGGCCATTTAGCACATAATAGTTTATCTACTGTTGTAGCATACTGAGAGCTGTCTTGAACTACCTAATTGATCTTCTTTAGGCCATTGTAAGGGACCTACTAGATCATAGGTGCAATGACAACTTTGAACCACTGTTAATGTGAAATCTGTTTAGCACTGGAGGAAAGATAGATATGAATATGCAAGTGCAGCTTAATCCAATAAACCTGTCTCAAAGCAGGCATTGCAAAGATGAAGAAGCATTCCTACGGTATTCTCAGCTCCTAGAAACCATTTTGAAAAAGTCAACACAGAAAGGAAGGACATTATATAATGAATCTTTATCAGGCTACAAGTTAGGATCACAGAACTGCTGGGGTTAGAAAGCACCTCTGGAAATATCTAGTCCAACTCCCTTCCTCTCTGGGGAAAAAAACCCTAAAACCTCCAAGATCTTCTTTGGTAGTATCAGGATCAGCTTCCTATTCTAATATGAAACTTTGATTTTTTTTGTTAGATTTGAGTGCCCTGTTATCCCTACAGCTGAACAATAAATCTGTAAGACTAACCACCTATGTTTCCTAGTGACCAAACTTTCATAAATCAAATAAGCACTACTGAAGAACATGCTGAATTTTGTCTCCCTCGATTGGCACCTGAGGGACTTTTCAATATATATTTAGCTACAACACATACAATTTATCAAAAATCCCTAATCTCACATGTACTAAATACATCTCATACATGGAACAAAATGTATGAATAAGGTTTTGAGAGAAAACTATTTTAAGAGAGTTCTTTAAACACAAAATTGATTAAAGCACCAAATTTTCATGCTGTAATGGTTATGTGTAGCCTTACAGCTGCAACTGGACTAAAATCAAGCAATATATTATTAAATTTGCTTCACACCCAAACTGCATTCTGTGATGGGGGGGAATATGGGGGTAGGGTGAATACCTTGTCTTATAAATAAATACACTAAACTTGAATCTCATCAGATGTATGTATTGAATGTTCCAAACAGTTTACATCCACAACTGAAACAATGATTAAAAGTAACTGTTCTCTACTTTACTACAGCTTACCTGGACTCTTCTAATGGATGTTGAACAGTAAGTAGTCTAGGGTGTCGAAGCCTAGTTAGCTGTTGAACACCTCGTTTTAAGGAATCAATAATCTGATCTTTTTCAAATTTTTGGTACTTGTCTATTAGCTTCTTATCAAAGACAAAAACAGCCACTTCCTGAAAATAAGAGACAGAATTCACTCAGTATATAACACAGCCAGAACCTAAGTCTATACACAATTATATACAAATATGTTTGTTGAATCAACAGTACAATCCCAACAATACAATAACCAAACAAAGAAACTGACTTTTTCTTACTTAGTCTCAGTCATGGAAGAAGTTACTGTAAATAAACTCTGAAATAGACATTTGGAATTAAGGTACTAATGCTCCTTTATTGTATGAACAGTAATGTGTAAACTATAACCTCTACCTACAAAGTGACAAAGCAGCAGATTCACAGTCAGAAATCAGCTTGATTTAAAGTAGATGAAAGCATTTATATCAACTATGAATAGTTAAAATAATCTGAGTATACATCAAGTGTTGCTTTATTAAACCAGGTCCTGTCTCAGTGTTCTGCTCCAAAGCAGTATGATCTGACAAAACAGTCACAGTAGTCTATTAACTGATCAGACCATTCACATGATAAAACACTAAGAATTTTGTAATGCTTAAAGATGTGTAAAAAGAAGTCACAAAAATTTTAAAAACAGAGAAATCCTCTCCAACTTCTGCAACTGGAGCAGGAGATAATTAAGAAATTTGTATGAAACTTTGAAATTACAAAGGTCGATGTAAAATAAAAAATTCTATTACATTACAATCTGGGAAGTTATTAATGTGAAATGTAACTACTGATGAAAAAAAGAAATTAAAAACTTTCATCATGAAACAGACTTTTATTTCCTGCTCCAATAGCATTATTAATAATAATAAAGGTTAGAAAGCAGTAGAAAATAATATGAAAA
Organism: Chloebia gouldiae; assembly: GCA_003676055.1. Classification (NCBI taxonomy): domain Eukaryota; kingdom Metazoa; phylum Chordata; class Aves; order Passeriformes; family Passeridae; genus Chloebia; species Chloebia gouldiae. The sequence goes on along the minus strand of QUSF01000009.1, from coordinate 30,112,464 downwards.
TACAGTGTGCAGTCCCAAGAGGAACTCGATGCTCTTTTACTGCACATTTTATAACCATTACTCTAATTAAAATCTCACAGGAACAGCTTCATTATTAATTAAATAAAACCCTATGAACTTTTAGAAATAGGCTATCCACAATATGAAATTCAGCCCAAAACACAGAAGAATTGGTTTTTAGCTATTTTCATTAAGCCCTTAACAGGTGAATACTTGTAACTAACTCAACTAAGCACACTTTTCCTGCCTCTATTTCCTGCCTCTATCCATAATGGCTCCTTGCTCCAGCTTGTAGGTGTGATGTATCAAATATGAACACAAGGCAGAGAGGAGCAATGACAGGGGATGGAAGACATGCACTGAGAAGTACATGACCAATAACAAAATTTCAAACTAAGATTTCACTTCTGAATAAACTTCTGTTTGATGACAATTGAAAAAAATCAGAAAGTGAGTATTTAAATCAGCTATGGCTTGAATATTTTGTGATGGGTCTAAGTAAGTGCTATTGGTGCTTGCTGCAATCCTGCATGGTTTGTTTAGACTCCTAATTTCCTGCTCCTGGCAGATGAGAACACAATTTGTGCTTCAGATCTTTAACCAGACGACTCAAGGACATTAGCTCCCTTTTGACTGTCTGTAGCCTTGTTGTTGGGACTTACCTTCTGAATTCTGCTAGCTTTACAACTCAGCTGACAAGTGCTTTGTGACCTTAGCCTATATATTTATGATTGCACTTTCTAAGCAGAAGGACAAGTGCCATATTGTGCCAAAAAAAGTGTAAGTGCATAAAGTCTAAGTTAATAAATCTAAGATGAGCTGAAATACATACTGTGAAATTATACATCTATATATAACCAGAGTGACTCATAAATCTTTCAAACAAACAACAGCAGATCAGCTATGAAATAGCACCAGACAAACATATGCACAGGTAAATAATTTCCTCACATTCTGCTAGGTTGTTACTAAGTCACCTACACAGTATGCAAGGAAAAAAAAGGTACATTAAAAAAAAAACTAACAGATAAATATTCAGATATCCTGGAAAAGCAGCAAGGCAGGAACCAGGCAGCCCTTGCAAGAGAAGAATAAAGTTATAGATATCTACTGCCACCAGAGATGGAGTATTTGTAACTGCCCATTGGCTCAAAATAGGAACAAAAATAATCCTGAAAACAAAGATTTCTGATGGGAACTACTGCTGTAATGTTAAAATCTCCAAATTTAAGTCATTGTAGCCAGATAAAAACAACTAAACTATTACTTGTGTTGTGGCAAAGAGACAACAACGGGGGTAATTAAGCTCTTACATCCTGCTTGTCTGATTACAATACACATTGCAAAAAAACCTTATAGCTTCAGGTTACACACTTGTAATACAGCAAATACGTGCAACTTCACAAAAGTGACTGCTATCACCTGGAAAATGACAGCTAGCCCAAAGAACATTCAGAAGGTACAGGGAAGAGAAATAAAAAATAATGTTAAAGAACATATATTGCAGAACAACACACCATAAGTTGAATTGCTGCACAATTTGTTTTGCAATGACAAAGTGAATGTTGACATGATGTTACCTAACTGGTAATGTTAATAATGAATGGTGACTGCATGTCAAAAGACCAGCCATCTGAAATTCCATGCAGTACAACTGTTGCTGTATTTTCCATTACTAATGATGGCATACAGCTGCACAGATGTTAGTCAGAGTTTACAGATATATTGAAGGACCATGTGGAACATTTGAACTAAAACTTTGTAAAACTGTTGGTCAGAACACCCATTGAAGGCTTGAAAAACGTGATTGAGAGGAATCTGGTTACATATACTCTGTCGACTATACAGTGAAATAAACTTGCTACAACTCTCCAGACCTTAAGGACATATCTGCTACAGGTCAAATGCTTACTAGGAATATAGATTGTATAAAACCTATCAAAATTACCATGCTTCCAATGTTATCACTTTGTATAGCTGAGTAAGATCAAAAAAAAAGCCCCAAACAACTGCTATGCTGGGTAAATTCAGTAAATAAAAGATGCACAGAGCTCTGCAACAGCTAAAAAAATGCATGAAAACAGGACAAAAGTACCTGATTAAACTTTATTCAAATTCTGTCACACAGAATCAGATCACACATTCTTTGCAGATTATTTATTCTGTGTATTATATATATCTATTTGATAATGTTTATTTGCCTATGAGCTAACAGATGGTATAAACATTTTCCAAAGGCATTCCTTTGTGTCCATTTCTTTCTGGTACATGTGCAGCAAGCTGATGCATTGTCTAAATAATGTCACATCACTTAGCATTATGTTTACCTCAAGACTGTAACTCATTAACACTTCTATTTACACTTCCAAAATTGTATTTCCTCCCTGAATTTAAAAAGACTTTTCATATTTCTCCAGTGTAACAAAATAATTTTCTGCAATAACAATTCTTAAACTCTGTTTTTGGCAAACCTTCTTCTGAAGTGACAGTCCCACATTAATTTACACATGTGACTTCAAGTAAGTCAAAAGTTTGAGTTTTGGTGCTCTAAACCCTAATACTTTAGGGAAACTAAAAAGGAACAATACTGATCTGATAGCAGCACATGGAAAGCATAACTAACTTCCTTCACAACCTCCTCCTCCATCCCATGCCTTCCTGTTACAGTATCTCTTAGCTTAAAGTTTCTAACTGCTCAATTTCTGTATGGTAGCTGAGCAAAAAACTACAGTGTTGTTTGCTGACAAAAAATTATAACATACTTCGTGGTTATTTTAAACTGTAAAAAGCCAGAATTGTTACCAAAAAAAAAGCTGCAAACTGCAACAAACTAAACAAACTGGGGAATCAATCTATGGTAAAGCAAACTTCTTCCTTCTTGTCAGATCACTTTTAACTCAGATGAATTCTTGATCTTGGTTCCAAATTGTATGCTATGAATACAGAACCACTTGTTTCTCCAACAAAAGGCTTAAAGCAAGTATCACTTACATAGCTGAGAACAATGTACTTAAATAGTGCTGAGTTCTTTGTGTCATTTCACTACCCTTAACGTCAGTCTGTCCAGTCTACTTTAACTGCCACTTACCAACTGCTACCAACCAATCTTTCATCTAACGTTTATAAACACAGGTCTTTACTTGATAACTCACCTGCTTTGTTGATTTTTTAGTTCCATTAAATATCTTCCAAGCAAGACCATTACCTCCACTGGCAATATGTCGCCCGACATCGAATTCCCTGGTGACGGGATTTCCCATGACGGCACTGGTGACATCAGCCGTCACCTTCGTGACGGTGCTCTTCAGCTTGTTCAGCATGGACTCCATGGTTTCAATTTGCACCAATGGCTTATCCTATAAAGACAAGAAAACAAAGGTTTCACAGTCCTCTCAATTTAACCATTCCTTGAAAACTGTAATCAAATAATGCGCAAAGGATTTATATACTGTCCCTCGGGACAGGAAAGGTTCACACCCTGTTATTAGTATTCATCAAAAAGAGAAACACATCTGAAAGAAAACAGACTCCTTTAATTTCAGTGCTCACAGAATTACTAATTTGTCTGAAGCAAAGGATTGTTTAAGATTCCCAGACCAGCAAAATAATGGATGTGTATTATACAGACAGCAAGTAAAAAACAGAAATATTCTTTCCTATGCAATGTTTTTCAAAATACAAGCTAAAAATTCAGTATTTTGCCCATCAGACTGCTGACATTACCATTTGCATGATGCAGCTGTTAATTAACTTAAGTATTAAGTGAAGGGGAAGGAAACGAGAAACCATCTTTTTATGCTTTACCAAAATTGTGCAAGGAAGCTTTTCTCATACCACCTTTCAAGTTTTAGAGCTAAAAGACTGTGGCAGCTTCCAATTTACTTCATCTTCCCCTGTAGTGCGGCTTTTCAGAGTTTTCTGTATTTCCTTAATAAATCTGACTTGCCTATTCTGACAGATACAAGTTCTGAAGCCTGTGTCCCATTTATACAATTGTTTCTCTGATAATGTATGCACAGGAAAGAATGAAGGCAGCAAACAAACAGCAAAAAACCCAGAAAGATATATTATTACAAGAAATTAATTTTACTTTATGATTCATGATCTGGAAAAATACATGCAAGTCCTCACTATGCAGCCCTACACCAAACTCCTATGAAGACACTGGCTAATATCCCTGTATAAAGAAACTTTTCATTAACCTGATAAATAGGTACAAACAAGGATCATGGATTATTCTAAAAAGGAGCTATAGACATTTCCAGCTCTCAGCAATTTTATTCAGCAGCTATTCTGTGGGCAAACTCTATATGCTAAAAGACTATAAAATCAATCCTAATGAGTTTAAGATAATCCCAAATCTAATTTACTTGGGTTTAGATCTCATGCTTTTTCCATTGTTTTGCTCACTCCCAGCCATCAAATCTTCTCTAGTACCAATGCAACACCATCTTGTTAGGACTCTCAAAACTAATAAAACACTTTGCAAAATTAACTGCAGGAATATTACAAAAAAATGCATGTGCATGCATGTTCAAATTCCTTTGTGCAAATCTGAAAGGAAGCTTTTCTACAGAGATGGTGGGAAAATGGTGTAGTATTCACTAAATCAGAAGTGTCCTCTGCTGTGGGTGACAGACTTACTGTAGTGAGTAGCCTGTAAAAGCCACTAGGTGAGAATGTCAACATCATTCCAATATCTAAAGTGCTAGAATTTAAAATTCAAGCCTGGTAGACCCTGTCCAACCTGTTCCCCTCCAGCCTGACAGTAGGCAAACTACTGTTTAATTTAGCTTCTGAGCAAGCTGTACCAAGGAACTTATTTTTCAATAAGCAGATGGGGTTTAAAGTTTCATCCACCTAACTGTACATTTGTAGAAATCCTCTTATCAATATTTGAATGTAAGCTAAAATAGTATATTTTGCTTCATAAAAACAATTGCTTCAGTAAAAAAATCTATATATGTCAACAGGAACAATGTAGCTAGAAAATCCATGCCCCACCAAAAATATCTGTTCTGGATAGTACCTCTAATACCACAAATCATGACAAGTTAACCACATCTGAAATACACAAGTCTAGTTCTTAACTGTAGGGAAACTTGCTTGTTCAGTTAAGACTGGTCTAGTATTTCCAAAAAAAAAAAAAAAAAAAACCAAAAAAAAAACCACCAAAAAAAACCAAGTAGCAATAAAGTCAGTCACCCACAATAAAATTTGTATTTCAAGTTGAAAGGTAATAAATGAGACAAATACAAAATCTGAAGTATAACACTGTCTGGATAAGCAACATAGGACATGCAATAAATGTTTAAGAACTCTTCCTGTTTGAATTTCACGAGTAATATTAATGCTACTGATTCTGAGTCCGTGAAACCTGGAACTAATGCTAAAAAATTCTGAATGTTCAATGTTTTTTCCTGAATGCCCCTCACAATCAGTAATGGTTTTTATGCTGATGTACATCAGCAATCATACAGCAGCATGATGAGAACAATCACTTAGCAAGGTAGTAAGCAACACCAACACTGCACACAGAAAGAAGGCAAAACATTCAAAATGTTGAAATACAGGCTGTTGAAATCCAAAGCAAAGACTGTACACCATTTTTCAAGTCTCACTCATAAAAAAAAAACTGCATAATGCAAACCCAGCAATTTATCCTCAAACTAATTCGTAGCTTCACCTGATGTATGGCTGTGGGTGCACACTGTACAGCAGTACAACATACACTACTGCTATTCTGAACTACAACAAGCTGGGATCCCCCTTTGGGAACCAAGGCCAGCAGGCTGGTGCACAGCAACTTCATGCCATCCCAACCGCATCATATCCACCTGCCCCAAGCAAGGATCAATCCACAGAACTAAGTGCTGGAACAACTCAACCACAGCAAACAAAAAGACAAAACTCCAGCGTTTTTAAAGCAAAACCAGTCTTTTGCATTTGTTACAAAAACATCGAGAGGGTCAAAAGCAATGAAGCACTGTGCAAGGCTGCTCTAGCTGCACCTCACCTTCTTAACTTTCATGCACCATTCCGGTTCTGAGCTTCAGCTAAATCCCTACCAAAACCTCACGGAACGAGATCCATGAGCAGGATTCTTCTGCTGTCGCCTGGTGACAGGTGAAACCCAGCCCGTGCGTTGCACAAACCCGGTCAGCCTCCTGCGGGTCAGCCCTCCCGGACGAAGTATTTGCTGTTATTTACATGGCGAGCGGACTCGCACGGCTCCGCGGGGCCGCTGCCTGCGCTCCCAGCTCCGCGGGGCAGCCGGAGCGGCGGCCGCGGCACGGGCGGCAGGTGAGCGCGGTCCGCCGGCTCGGGCAGCTCAGCGCTCCCCTCCCGGCCCTGCCCGCGCCGCGATCGAGCCTCCGGGGCGGCCCTTCCCCTCCCGCCCTCCGCGCCGGCACCGGGACCCGAGACCACCGCCCCCGCGGAGCCGGCCGGCCCCGCCCGCCCCGCGCAGCGCCACAGGCCACGGCCAGCCGCTGTCGACCCGGGCCGCGGCCTCTCACCTCAGCCCGCGGGAAGCTGCCGGCGCAGCGCCCGCTGCCCGTCGCCCTGTGGGCCCGGCGGGCCGCCTGTCACGCCGGCTCCGTCTCTCGCTCGGACCCCGTCCTGCCGCGGCTACTCCATAGTGACGGCGGCAGCCTCGGCGGCGGAGCTCGGCTCACTTCCGACCCGCAGGGGCGGCGCTGGGCGCGGCGGGGCGGCGGGCGGGAAGTGATGCGCTCCGGCGGCTTCCGCCAGCGGCCCGCCGCGGCCATGGCGGGGTATTTGACTCCGCGCTTCAGGAGGATCCGCAGCCAGAGCGAGTTGCGGGCGAGCGGGCGGCGCCGAGGTGGGCGCAGAGCGGCATCCTCGTCTCTGCGCTGCAGCAGCTTTTCCCCTGCAGAGTCGGAGCGGAGCGGGCTGCGAGGGGCGGCCCCTGCCCCTTGTGGCACCTCCGGCTGCCGGTGCCGCGGGCCGGGGCGGGCAGAACTGGGCTAGGGAGGCTCGGCAGCCGAACGGGGGGGACTGGAGCTTCCCCGGCCGTACTCCTGGAGCTCAGCTTACGGGGGATGCCGCTGTTAGGGCTGGGCGGGGAGCCGGGCTGGGTGTTTTCGCCCGGGAGGCAGGAGCGGTCACTGCACTACCGACACTCGTTTGTCGTCTGCGCGGTGTGTGAGTATAAGCTGGGGCTGCTCAGCCGGGAGAAGAGAAAGCTCGGGGGTGTTTCTGAAAGTATCTAAAGAGAGAGTGCAAAGAGGATGGAGGCAGACTCCTTTCAGTGGTACCCAGAGAGGTTGCGATATCGTGTGTGGACATCTCAGCATCTGGAAATACTCAAAACCTGGTTCTGGGCGACCAGCTCTGGGTGGCCTTGCTTGAGCAGGGAGGTTGGACCAGGTAGACCCCAGAGGTCCCTGCAAGCCTCGGCTGTTTTGTGATTCTCTAATGACTTAATGTGTATGTACATAGCGCATTCATAAAATGTGTGGTTATAACAATGACAAAAAAACCCTCACCTTTTTAGTGGATTTTTGTTCTCTTCTCTTGACTCTACCATAGTGGGTGTGAGTCAGCTTACACAAAGGACTGAGTAATGAAATATTATCTTTGTCAAACTCAGCTGATTATTAAATATTTTTTTAAAAATATAAAACTAAAATCACTGTGTATTTTTAAAGTGTTAAAGTAAAGGTTTATAAATTTGTAAAACTTTCATATAAAAACTTTGCAGACTGCGATGGTCCTTTTCAAGCAACTCAGCTGTGGAACAGTATTATACATGCCCTTCACAATCAAGTGGAAATCAAACGACGTAGACAGCACCTGAAAACATATAGAAACTGTTTCACTGGCTCCAATGCTGTTGATGTGGTACTGAGCCATCTTATGCAAAGCATGTACCTAAGCTGCAACGATATTTCTCGGCTGAAGGGGGTCCGTGTATGCCAAGCGTTGATGGATCACAAAGTGTTTGAGCCAGTTGGAGCCAGGCTTTATTTATTCAAGAATGGGAAGGAAACAGAATTTGAAGACACGGACACTAGTCTCTATAGATTTGTAAATAGCAGTCTTGATCCTCTTCTTCCGAGAAAGAATAAGGATAATGGAAGCTTATCTCCTGAGCAAATCTGCAAACAGAAAACAAAACAATATTCCAAGTGAGTTTAATCTGAACCATTCTAATTTTTGTCTTTTTTAAAAGAAGTTAAAGGGGGTTACCTTTAAATGAAGCTATGTCTGACTAAACCAGGTGTTGGAGACTTTGAAAAGTCTGTGCCAGTTTTCAGAAATGTCATGTCTAAATTGTAGATGCTTCCAGGTATTTTTGAGTAAAGTATTTTGATCTGCCATTTGTTATTTGGAGTAGAGTCTGGCACAGTAGCATAAGCCTAGGAATAAATTGGTTTTGCTATCAATTGTGGTGAAATCTGAGACTTGGCACAAATAAGTTAGTTACTGAAAGCCAGTTAACAAAGTAGAACTAGCAAATATTATTTGGAATCAATATCCTTGCCCTTTCCACAAAACAGATGTGGATGAATTATAGTAGCAGGATAGACTCCAGATATAATGAAGCCCTAAAGTTCTGATTTAAGAGCAATTTAGTAAGTAACAGAAAAACAAATGTATTCTAATAGTATGTTGTACATGTTTTTTTTTCCCTCCCTAAGCAGAACAAAGTGTGGCACAACACTTTCAAACCCCTTAGCACTGGAAGCAGCTGATAAAAAGAGGATTGAGGAGCTTCTTCAATCAATATATGTTCATGCATCTCTACCTCCAAAGATCATGTTTAATGAACCAACTTGCCTGCTTTCAAAAGGAGGTGAGAATTGAATTTTTCTTTTTAAAACTTGATGGTTCTTCACTGTATCTTCGAGCAACTGCCCCATTTCTGTTAAACAATGCTCCACAGAGACTTAGATTTAACCTGTCACTAATGACAAAGTATCTAAATGAGTGTTAAAGGGGTTAATGCTTGCAGTAACTAAACAGAAGGAAACAGAACAGGGTTATGTTTTTGCATAATGGTGCTATTTATGAAAACACTACTTCAGAAGTAGGTCTTAAGATTAAGACTATCTTTATTATGTGTGTCCTTTGCTTTTCACTTGTCTTTTTTTTTCCCTTCTACTAATTAGTTTATTCTGAATCCTAATATGATGGGGGAGACTTTTTTTTTAGAATTCCTATTTTGATTCCTTCTTACCCAACACAGCAACTTCACACTATGCTGTTACCATGTTTTCTTTGAACACTTAAAAGATTCTTTAGTGAGTAAAAACAATGGCTAGTTGTTTACATAAGATCTTATTTCTGAGGGTTTTTTGTTTGTTTATGTTATCAGTAATAGAAGATGTCTGGAAACAGCAAACTCTGCTAAGACTGCTGCAGTTAATTGATGTTCCCCTTCTAGAAGATATCTTGGTGTCTTCAGTGAAGACAAAATCAGACAGTTTTGGCAAAGAAGAAGACATGATTATCTCAAATACTTTCCTGGACAGAGAGGTTACGTGTAGCTTAAACTTGCCCAAGTAAGTTATACATCTATGAAATGAATTTGTTAGTAAAGGCTTTATTTTACACTTAATCAAAGATTTGTTTTAAGTTAACAAATAGACATTATGCTTGTGTACTTGTAGGCAGAGGTGGCACTAGTGTGATTGCCTTCTTTTCAGAAGTGGTAAGTGATTTCACAAAAAGTGTATGTTTAGAGTTGGACACTTGAGTATTTTAAGTAAACATTACAACTTTAACCTTGAGTGTTGTAAACACTCCTAGTTTCTAGACCAGATTCTTTATTCTTAGGTCTCTGTAACAAACATCAGAACTGGAAAGCTTTATTCTGAGTCTTTTTGTTTGTTTGTCACGGTTCCTAGTGGGCATGGTGTGAAGATAAAAGTCAGTAAGGCATCTATTATTAGCAAGACAAAAGGAGAAACTAAGCTGTAGCACTGAATAATGCTTATATAATGAGAATATAAAAGCGGCTGCATGTTGTCAGTGTTCTTTTCCGTAAATCTTCTCTTACTTTTGTAGTGTTCCTGTTTAGTGTTGATTAGGCTGACTTCTGTCTTGCATATACTTCTAATGAATATGTCAAGGCTCATGTGAATGTCTTGGGAATTAAATTTTTGCCAAATTAATACTGGTTTTATCTGCAATTTCACAATCTTTGCTTCTGTTCTCCATGATAAAAATAAGATTCTGTGGCTCTTAAATAATATTTACAACTTGTCATTGGTTCAGATCAAATGATTTTACATCCAGAATCAGATAAAAGTAATTGCTTATCTGTCCCACACATTTCTATGATTTTATATTCCTTCTGCACAAAATGGTTGAGACTTTTTTCTCTGATCTTCTGACTTCTTTCAACAATAAATTAAGTACCTGAATTTTAGGTGCATAATTAGGTTACGTTTTCTTTCCTTAGTTAAGATATAGAGACATAGATGCTTGTGAACTCATGCTTTTATAGTAGGTTATATAATAAACTGCTTCTGCCTCTGTAAATCCCAGAGGACTTAACCAACTTTCATTTTCCTCTTTTTTTCAAACTAACTGTCTTTTTCTCTCCTGTTAAGATCAGTTTTTTTCACCCTGGTTAGCCCTGGTGGGCTCTCAATTTGTGTGTTGGAGTAATGATGGGGTGGTGTTTGATTTTTAAGTACTAGGTGAATTCCTGGGGTCAGTGACAGTCTGGCATGATTGCATGATACTTGTTTTGATCTGGGTTTATCTCTGGTGTATTGCCTTTAGTATAGGAAAAACATGGAAGTTGCTCATTTTGAGCAGGTTCTTGAACTGCTCAAAGTGAAATAAGTTACAGAAACTGCTTAACATACAAGTTAAGCGTTGTGGTTCATGTATGTGACTATACCTGCATGGTTATTTCTATCTAGTTTTCTTTAAAGGTTTAAATGGACCCTGAGATAGCTCAGTTGTTTAGAGCATGGTGTTAATTACACCAAGGTAACAGATTCAATCCCATTTACTTAAGAATTAGATGCATTGATCCTTGTGTGTCCCTTCTGACTCAGAATGTTCTATGAATCTGTGAAAATAAAAATAGGTAGAGCATTTTAAAGCAAGCACTAAAATGACATTTTCCTTTAACAGGCTTGACAGATGGCTCTATGCTGCAATTGAATGCTTGGAGTATTTTCCTGACCAATTCCTAGTGATGGTTAGTCAGCAGTTACCTCAAAGCACTAACAGCCCCAGCAGTCTGAATACATACAAGAAGATTCTTTTTGATGTTATAATGAAGTATTACAGTCAAAAGAAAGATTCTCTTCTTGCCACTCAGGATTTTGATATTCATTCAGGAATTATAGAACTTATAGGTAAGAGCAACCTGGAAAAAAAAATGAGGATGAAAGCTGTGTAGAGGGTGTCACTAAATATCAATTAACTGAATCATGACACCATTTGCAATGCCATTGCAGATGCATTTTTTAGGTTGGAATGCTCAAGATCACTATTATGAACCTCTACATGAGTCAAGGACACATTTCAAAGTTAGATCAATTTGCTTAGAGCCTGGTTCAACTGAATTTTGAAAATCTGGAAGGATTCAGATCCACCAACCTCTGTGGGTAACTTTCACTAGATTACTACTCTCATTGTGAAAGTTACTTACCCCAAGTCAGAATTTGCCTTATTGCTACTACTAAGTAATTACATAAAACCAGAATAAGGTTTTTAGAGTTATGGACATAGGGTCCTTTTTAGTTATTTGAAATTATTATTGAGAACTCTCCCATCATATACATACAAGTAAACTAAAAGGGTTTCATTTAAATATGAGTTTAAGATTAGTCCTACCTAAATGGGCTTTCTTGCTGCTGCTTCATTCCTATTGGGTTGTTGTGCCTTAACCCCAGCTGCCAACTAAGTACTACAAAGCTGCTCACTCACAGCCTGCTGCCACCCTGTCCCTGGTGGGGAAGGAAAAATTAAAACTTGTGGATTGAGAAAAGAATCCTTTTAATAACGGGAACAACATGAAATTTTGTTTGGAAGGAAACACCCCCAAAACTGGGATTATTATTGGGATTTAAATAAGTATTCATGACTCTGAAAATGAATAGTAACATTGGATATGCTGTTTTACTCCATGGTAGAAAAAGGAAAAACAGATCAAGCTCTGGAGGCATTACAACTTTATTTAAAATTATTAGCACCAAATATTAGTGAAGAACTTCACAGGCTCCTTACATTCCTAGCCATTGCGTCAGAATCTGAGGGCTACAGATTGCAAAAACAAGTAAGTATCTGTTCTGCTTAATGTGAAAAATAGCAGTTTGTCACAGTAAAGCTATAATTTTTGTCTCATTAGAAGTATTCTGTTTACTGCCTTTCCATGTGATCTGTTTCCCACTGAGAGCATCTTTGCTAGCACACTACAAGTCAATCTAATGCCAAATCGGGCTACTACTTTTTCTAGTTTGAGAACAGATTTGTGATCATCAAGACTTGTACAAAGTTCATCTTACAAAACAGGACACTGTCAAAACCACAAGCAGAACTGCTGACTCAGTTTTTGATGGACAATCACTCCGAGCTCTTCAAGGTATCATTCTTCTTACATCATTGGCTTTCTCATTTTAAACGTTAAATTACATGAATTGCCTTTTTTTTGAGTATGACAAGTCTGAGGAACTGTGTTTAATGTTCCATTTGTTCCAGTTTAATAGTACAGCCAAACAGGGTGAGAAGCTATTCCAGACTACATAGGACCAATTTTTGAGAGCTTTACAATCCTTTATAAAGTATATCCTCTCTATTTGCATGATTTGTATTAGGAAAATACTTAAAATATTAATAATTTTTAATAGGGTCATTTTTGGCAATTTGGTAATGAATGCCTACTAAATACTTAGGTATCTTAGTGTCTTTCTCCTTTAGAAGATACTCTGAGTGGTATAAAAATGGCATGCTCTTGTACCCCAGTGTATGTGTATAGCTTTGACAACTCTAAAAGATCCTTCAGTATTTTGGAGTGTTAACTTCTAAATTGAAGAAAACAAATAGAACCACAAAATGCTAGTAGCCTTACTATTAAACTTGATGAGTTATGTAAATATGCAGGCTTTTTATAATCTCCTTAATTTATATTTCATCATATTGTCACATGTGAAAAGATGAAACTTTACCATACCCTATAAAAATAAGCTTCACAGAAATTTGGTTTCAGCAAAATACTGGTTTTTATTTTTATACAACACATAAATTTCCACTTCTGACTTCAGGTTGACACATGGGAGAATTATTTTTTTTTAATAGCTCTAGATTAGTTTGCAAGCATTAAGTGGTTAGTGAGGGCTTTGTGTTTGTTTGTACAGAGCCAACCCTCTCTTTTTAAATTCGTGTTAAGGGTTCTGACATGAGGGTTGGGCCTTTGATTCCCCACTGGAGTTAGGGCCAGAACTGTGCAGCAGTGACGGTTAGTGGATGGTGGTTCACTCTGACAGCTGCCATTGAAAGCCTTGTGTGAAAGCTGAAATCAGCTTGTTTGGCATTGCAGTTTTTGCCATGGAAAATGGTATCTAGAACTTTTTGCTTCCTATTTCTGTGGTCAGAAATACCAGAAATAAACGCATACGTCTTAGGAAAACTTTGTGGCCTAGTGCAAATCTGTGAGAGACTTTGAATGTGTACCTAAATAAATGTGGCCATAAATCCTTCTGCATTTTATCATGTGTTTTTAAATTGGTTATTTGAAAGCTTTAGAGTATCAAAATACAGAAGTATTGCTTTTGTAATGTTTTCTTTATTGGGTTTTATTTTCAGGCTCCTTTGACTCTTCTGGAATTAACAAGTAGGAAGCTTCAGAGTTTGCTAGAAGGGCAAGATCCAGATATCCATTCAGGTAGATGATGGGATAAATTTTTATACAAATAATTGCATAAGAACTGATTTATCATCAGTTGACTTTAATTTATAGATTTCTTTTCCATTGTTAGAAGTGAAGCATTGTGGGGAATAGTGGTCAATGCACTAAATATTAAATTATATGCAAAACTGGTCTGAATATTGGAGAACAAGGATTCTATTAATAATCTTGTTTGGATACATTACATTTTTTTTACCAAATAATTGCTTCTGGAACTAGTACTGCAAAATGTGCTTCCTGAAGTTATTTGCTTCTAATTTGGTTTGTGAATTTATTGGGACTTTTTATTTAGGAACAGTACTATTTTTATTTTTGCCACAAGACACGTGCAAATTCTCACAGAGCTCAGTAGTTCAAGGTTCTGATAGATGACTTGAGCACAGACTTTGATTGTTTAGTGTTTTGACTGTTAATTGTTGTGAAGAACTTTCCCTTTTTTCCGAGTAAGCATAAAGTTTATTAAGATCTTAGGACTTACACACCACGTGTCCAGTGCCTTCCTTTTAGGCTACACTACCCTTCTGTATGTGGGGTTAATGCTTTTCAGCTTATTTCTTTTGAGCTAACATTCTGTCTGGCCTTGCTGCCAATACTGATTAAAAGGGTTGGTTTAAATAATTGAATTTCTCTCTGACTCTATCGTCTTTGACTCCTGTATTGCCAGTGCATTGTGTGTTTAAACTAAGAGAAACCACTCAGGAAACAAATTACACTGAGTTATTTTGCTGTATAATATTATATTTCATACAGCAGCTGCCAGAGAAGTAGTTTGGTACAGAATCTTTTACCATGTGTGTTTGGTTCTGGAATGAGGCCAAGTTCCTTCTGGTTCAGTGTTCTGAGAATCACATATTGTGAAGCCAAAGGATACAGAGATGAGCAATGGTGGAAAGAGCTGCCTGTCTGTAATATTCTTGGAACCTGTGTGATCTCCATTGACACACTGAAGAGACAACAGAAGTACAAACCTCATGCTCCATTTTTCTAAGTTTTGGGGTTCCAATCTATAAGTGCATATAGGTTCTATCTACTTGTTGAAATAGTTTTGAAATAGTTCCATACTTGTTGAAATAGATTGTAAGCTCTCTGGCGTGGCATATTCCTGTTTTCCTGTGTGCCACATATTCTGGTGTAATTTTCCCTTTTCTCTCCAAAATCTTTCATAGGAGCTATTGAACATTCTTAGCTGGTGAACTTCTTAAGTCCAGATGGGAGTAGGAGGGAGGCTGGGAAACTCAGATAAGAAAAGGGGTTTGTCAATTGCAGGAAGGTAATCCTTAAGTCTACTGGAAATAAAAAAGATTAAAACCAGCAAGGGAACTCCAGAATAGGTTTAAATCTATTAAGATACTTGAACCCACAAACTAAAGATCTATGCTGAACTTTTAAGAGTTAATCTCTTTGTCAATTGTTAAGGTTTCCCTTTTGAAGGAGCTGTCTTTTTAATTCATCTGATTCTACTAAACCATAGAAATATTGATGTTTGACAAACTTACTTTAGAGGAAGGGAAGGACAGGACCATGTGAAAACTCTGACAGCTCAGGTTAATACTATTCTCTATGTGAACCCTAAAGATGATGGTATTTATAAAGAAGGATTAGTAAGATATCTTTTCCCTTTAGGCAACTGACACTTGTTCAACCAGATTGCTCTCTAATGTGTATAGGAAGAAAAAGTGTCTGTGGAGTAGCTGTATGCCAGTCCTTCCTCAGGCCAGGACTCACCTGCCCAGTGAGGGGACTCGAGTTCTTGCAGGGCAGTACTTTACTGCAGAGACTCATGACATTTTTATACTTAAGTTGTGCTAAGTTAAATATCTCTCTTTCATAGAAGCTCTTAAATTCTGTTCCTGATTTTTGTAGTGTGGTTTAGAGGCAACTATTTCTCCAAGGTATTTACTCACTTGCATTAGGTACTGACCCTTGCTACAGATCTGACTTACTCACAGGGAATCTTTGGATCCTCACTAATGGAAGGTGCCATTCTTATTGTGTAATGTTCTTCATTGTAGTTTCTGTGTGAGAACTGTATTTGTTCTTTGTCTTGCAGGCCTGTTTTGCAATACAGAATCTTCTAAGATACTGTACTTGTAACACTGCTTTTCAACTTTATTTTTACAATTCATGTTTAGATTTTTATCCATTCTCAATTGAGATCTGTATGTTTCACATTGTTTGCAGATGTAATCACATCTAACTGGAGTATAGATATCCCTATGTTTCCTACCATATTTTTAGTAAGGCTTTTATATGATGTATGAAACTTAATCTGAACCTCTGATTTCTTACGAAGGCTTCACCTTCTGTCAGCGCATTACAACTAAAGAATATGAAGATCAAAAGCAACAAACCAATCAGTATCTTCTAGCACTGATTCAAGAGGTGGACAATGACCCTACAGTTCCTCTGAAGCAAAAGAAGAAATTAATCAGAGAATTACGAAAATACCATTCTTTCATCTACTGTAGTGGTTGTAAAACTACATGTGAATTTTGTACTCCAAATGGTTAGACTTCAATACAGCCTTTTTAAAATCTTTTTTTAAAAGAGCAAAGGAGGCACATGAGAATTGCTCATAAAAATGTTTTTATCTTACATCTTTACATCTTCAGTTTCAGGAAGCGACAACTATCAAAATTACTATGCTGCTAAAAAGCATTACATCTAATTAATCTTTTAAGCAAAATATCCTTAATTTTTTTTAAGTAATAACAGCTCACTGCTTGGCTGCCTTGAGTTCAGGGTTTGGCACTTTTTTTGATCTGTCCCACAACTCCATGGCTCTCTGTCTGAGCCACATGTATGTTCTGAGCCATGCTTGGGTTGATAATCAGTAGGGGGTTTTAATATTTTCTATCTTTAATAATAACTTAATTTCATCTTAAACCATAGGTTATGACTTTTGTGGGTATTGTAAAAGTGTACGGTGTGTAAAAATGTTGGAAGCAGGTCAGTGGGATTTGAATCTGCAGCAGGAACGATTTATTAGGCAGGGGAGCTGTGCATGCTTGCAGTCAGTAATTACAATCTCTTGTTACTCACTCTGGCAGACTGAGCTGCTGCTCATTCAAGGAAAAAGTTACATTTTGAAGAAACCCTCTCCAGGTCTCTTTGTAGGCTCCCTTAGGGTACAGAGAAGGCAACAATTAGGTCAGTCCAAAGCCTTCTCTTTTTCATGCTGTCTCAGCCTTTTTTAA